>VXBW01006793.1:589381-762052 GCA_013400375.1 Thinocorus orbignyianus
AGAGGAGAGGAGAGGAGAGGAGAGGAATTGTACTAACTAAAGCAGCATTTTTTGATGAAGTTTGCTACAATCAAACCCTCTTCACAGACTTTTAGCACATGGGCAGATCAACTTGGAAAGGAGGTGACAGAAATGACAGTACACTGAAGACAAGCACTATCCCAAATTCTCATGGAAAATTCTCCAACACTTTTACGTGATAAGGGAATCAAAGAGCACACCGAGGAGCTGCTCATACTACACTATTTTTCTTCAGAAATGGTGAAAGACAAACGTCCTTCTCATAAGAGCACATCATCCAGGCACTGGATAATCTTCACCTAACACACAGGCTATTTAGCACCCAGAATCACCCAGAATTCCACCTATCTGGACCGGACAGATGGAATTTAGGCATTTCTGCTCCTTGGCAACTGTCACCACCAGCAGTTGTGAGCACTCAGAGGTGCAACTTCAGCCCCCCCTCCTCGGGCAGTGGTACCATTCTGCTCCTCTGCTTTAGGACTGACCATTCCCTAAATGCACCTTTGAGCAATTTACCAGGAAATCAACAGAAATCAAGAGCAAAACCGTAAACAGAGTGCAGGAAATGTCATTAAAAACAAAATACTTCATTTAATCTAGAAATATTTTATCAATGAAAAGGAGGAAAGGCACAGAGGTGGGGCGTCAAAGGGCCCAGGCACAGACAAGCCAGTTTATAGACACGACAGAACCTGTAACATCAACTTACTTTTTGTTTTCTCAACACTATTTTTCACGAATTACTGCCCCATCTGCTTCAAAATGCATTGACCTGAAACATGGAATACAAGTTAGTAGCCTAGAAGCAATGTTTCGTATTCATATGAAAAAAAAAAAAAAAAAAAAGGGGGAGGAGAAAGGCTATTTGAGAACACAGAAACCCAAAAAATGGCAATTTGGGTTTCCTTCAAGTGCTCTCGCAGCGATCACTTCACAACAAGAGGTGCATTTTTCCATTCAAAAGCTAGTCCTGGAGTTTGAAACAGTCTTGGCTTATCCCCTGAAGTATTTCAACATAAAAGAGATCTAATGTGAAATATTGGCCTCTGTGAATAAAATATAACCAACATCAGGGTTTGGTTTTTAATTGCTGCAAATCCTATTGAGAAGGAAAGAATGCTGCAGTGTCTGCCTTTCATAACACGGCGTCATTCTCAAAATTCTTGATGGAATCAGAAATTAGAACACAGTGAATGTTTCCCAAAACTAACGAGTCTTTCTTCATGAATGTAAGAAGGTTATTTACAGTAAAAGTAAATAGTAGCAGAAGAAGACGTAACAACAGAATTCTTGGATATCCTGGGGATTGTTTGCTTACACAGAATTATTCTAATGCTCTAAGAGGAAGTGAGAAAGGAAGGAAGAGAAAGAGAAATGCTGCTTTATTATGAAAGCAGGGCTCCTCTGCCCAGATGGAGGATGTAACTGAGCAAACCCACAGCCAGCGTCATTGGAAGTGAGCTTATTTATACCAGCTGAGGATTGGTACAATAAATAATACACAGAAAAGACTCAGCTCTATTCAAATTTCATTCAACTTTTTTGCTTTAGATTTCTAAAAAAAAAAAAAAAAAACCAAAAAAAAAAACCAGAGTGGAAACAAAAGAGCCACAGTCTTTCAGTCTTTGTTGCCATGATGTTCTGCATAGGAAACTTGTCTCTCTTCCAGTAGCTCCACAGGAATTATATGAAGAAACTGCTCAAATCTCTGACCTTCCTTGTTCATTTTCATGAGAAGGGACAATGTGGGGGAAACTTGCCAAAGACAGAGTTAGCATCTCCTCTTTTTTGTTGGCTTGTTTTGTTTTACCCTTTGAAAGGAGGGGCAGTCTCAGGCGGTGGTGTGTCCAACGCTGTGAAATCCCACAGACAGCAGGGTTTGTGCCAGGTCTCGGCGCCGCACTCATCCTGCCCAGCCCAGCGCCCACCGTTCTCTTAATTCTCTAAACCAGATTAAGGTGAATTTACAAACTGGAATCCAGGCAACATCAAAGCAGATGATTTAGACAACACCGGTCTCTGAACAATTAGAAACCCTAATGCCAAATATATATGCTGGGGTAGAACTCTCAAACATAAGTTTCAAAATCTCTCTGTAAAACGTCCCCAGAAGTCCAGGTAACACTCAGAAGGTGCGACTCGCTCACAGGGTACAGAATGCAGCCCGTGGGGGTTCACTGGAGGGTGAAGTGAGGTTGGAAATCTGGATTCTAGATTTAGATTAGCAAAAAAAATGTGAGATCTACACTGAAACTGGAAAGGCTGTATTTATTCTATTTCAAAATCCCCCCACCATTAATCTGTCACACAGCAGCTTTCTTTTCACATCAGAGATACTGCTCAAGACATTTAAAGGTGGTCATTTTTTTTTAATTGGCCGTCTATCATGTTTTCTAGAATAACCTTTGGAAAATCAAAGCGGTTTTATATTTTCATACAAACAACATTAAAATTTGCTGTTGTATTTTTATGCCACTGACATCTGAAGGTTAACTTCACCAAATTTTGTCCCTTGGTTTATCGACAGGTCTGGCACGGCAGAATTAAAAGCTTGAGTGACTCCCTGATGTTTAACATTATCACAACTGGTCCTGTGTAATAATAGGGAGCACTTTTTATTCCCATAACAATGAGCATGACAACAGCCTGTAGGATGAAGATGAGCTCAGAATATGAATGAAGACTTTTAAAAATATTTTTACATGAAAGAGTGTTTGGTGTTTTGGAAGCACAGAGGATGTCAAACGCCACAGCAAGCCCTTCTCCAAACTGACTGCACCTAATACCAGCTTCCACCTTACTCTAAACATCAAATTGCCATTTTCATATCAAAATTGCACCTGATATTCTAAGCACTGCCAGCACTTCATGGCTATCAGCAGGGTTTCTGGCTCCCAGAAGGATTATTTATGGAGATCTTGATAAAATAGGCCGAGGAATTATAAAATACCCATTTACTCATGAAAATAAAGACATTACTACACTTACAAGCATAGGTTTACCTGTGTGAGTAGAAGAGGAAGATAAAGATGTGTTTACGGGATCAAAATCCATAAGCACCTACCACCTACTCGCAAACAGTGCAACTGCTGTGGGTTTTTTGCTCTTTTAAAATGATAATACAATTCATAAACATATGACTTACATTATGGAACAATGAATCTCTGGTGTCTCACTAATTAAAAAGCTAGTATTACATTACTTCCTCAAGGGCTCATTTTATAATTTTTAGGATTATAGCACATTGATTAATTTATACAAGTTTTTAATCCCCTAGTATTTAATGAAGTCTAGTAACTTGGGAACGTGTGTATAATTTAGATTTGTATAATTTTATTACATAGGAGAAAAGTTAAACTGGTCATGTACTACTTCATGTAGCAAAGTGTCTGAGCGCACCAGTTCAACCAGCAGCCTATTAAACATTTGCAATGAAAACATGTGAGTCCAAATTAATTCTAGGGTTATTAGATTATTTTTCAGCTTGCTAAGGACTCCAACAAGCATCGCTTGTCTTCTCTGCCTGTCAACTGCCTTTTAATTAGCTACTGTGTAACAACCGAGCACAGTGGGAAACTAATATCTGTTCAAGTTATCTTCCATATCGTTCAGAGCGCCTTGAAAACGACATCATCGTTATCCTGTACAGCCTCTGAGTTACCTGTCCTGGCACAGCCAGTTAAAAGTAGCCCCATGCAAACAGAGGCTCATAAATCATAGAATCATAGAATCATAGAATGGTTAGAGTTGGAAGGGACCTTAGAGATCATCAAGTTCCAACCCCCCTGCCATGGGCAGGGACACCTCCCACTAGAGCAGCTAGCCCACCAGCCCAGGATGCTCAAAGCCCCATCCAGCCTGACCTTAAACACTTCCAGGGATGGGGCATCAACAACTTCCCTGGGCAACCTGTTCCAGTACCTCACCACCCTCAAAGGAAAGAACTTCTTCCTAATATCTAAGCTAAATCTCCCCTCTTCCAGTTTAAAACCATTACCCCTCATCCTGTCACTAGACTTCCTGACCAAGAGTCCCTCTTCAGCTCTCCTGGAGCTCCCTTCAGATACTGAAAGGCTGCTCTCAGGTCTCCCCGAAGCCTTCTCTTCTCCAGGCTGAACAGTCCCAGCTCTCTCAGCCTGTCCTCATAGGAGAGGTGCTCCATCCCTCTAATAAATGCATTGCAACACATGACAGGAAACAACGAAAAAAATTACCAAAGACAGAATATCCCACAAGGATAAAATGTTGGATTGGGTTTCAGACCGGTGTCTGCTTCATTTTTACAGCCTCAAAAGTGTGGTTCCATCACCTGGCTGCCAAACCATCAGACCCACCCACAAACCACAGGCTCACAACGAAAGAAATTGGAAGTCCTCCATAGACAGTGTAAAAATTCTCAAAAACTATAGTTTCGGGAAACATCATCCTGAATCTAAACCCAAGGCTTATACATACTTCAGAGGGGGAAACAAATCGACCAAAAAAACCTCCTGGGCACCGAATCCTTAAGTAATGTTTCCCCAGACCTTAGAGTAGGTCAGAGACAGGCTCCAGCTCTGGGTGTTAATCCAGAGAAAAAGAACATTGCTGGTATTTTCTGGTCAAGGGATGGCTACAGAGAAACATCAGAGAATCTGCAGCTCCTCATGAAGTGCAGATCCAAAGGAGCAGACTGATTATTTAAAGCACTGAAATCAGAAGATCATAGAGGTGGAGGGAGGCGTGCAGCTCTGCTTATAGGGGCTCTTCTAATCTCCAAATTTTTTTCAGTTAGGATGCTCCAAGTTGTGAGAAAGAGGAAACAAAGAACAAAAGAGGGGGAAAAAAGGAGTAAACTTGCATGGTCACAGTTACAAGTTGAGCCTGACCCGTGAATCTTCCTAAAGACAAGATTTATGAACAATCCCTTAATGAACTGTTGCACAAAATTTTTTTTTGTTTTCTCATTTGTTGGTTTCACAGACCAGGCTTTTTGATGTTCTCCTTCTCTTTGACTTGAATTTACTAGATTCAGATGATAACAAGGAATTAAAAAGACACATGAATGTCGGTTAAGTGATAATTAGGATTGATAAGCACGTTGGGAAGTCAGGATTTGCATCCTGCTCCCCATTCTTTTCCTGTTGGGCAGCATCTCAGCGCTCCCTTCACGTAGCCAGAACCAACCTGAGACGCATCTGTCTCCCTGGGTATCCACAAAGCCATTCCCTGTTGTATTCATGTCTTCCAAAACAAGTGAGTTAGCGTGATATAAACCACTACTTAACACCTTGCACCACTCCAACTTATCAATGGTGTTACTCCAGAGAATTCCTAGAGTAAGAAAGAACAGCCACAGTGTTGGGAGAGGTGGTAAGTAGTCTCCACTATGTGATAAAAGAGGTTCCAAAGCCTAATAATTAACTTGAGTTAGCAGACTATTTAAAGAAAATCCCTTTTTGTTCCTATTTGAGTAAGATCTAACACTGACAGCAATGGCAAAAATTAGGCTTTGGTGCTAAAAAGTACTCAGCCATGAAACACTTGTCACCTCTTGCAAAGGAAACGCCTTTAGATTATTAAATATCTTGGTTTATTTGGAAGCATAGCGCAGTGCTAGGGAGAGAGGTAATTACACAGCAGGGAGACGTGTCTCTGGGAAGGCAGTGGGAAGAAAAGGCCTTATTTATTTCAACCCCCCACAATTACATTCATTTTCTAAATGCTCTGGAAAATCTTACAGGCCTGTCATGTTTCCACCTCAGGTAGAAGAAAATGATTAGGGCTGTGGGTAAGAGTCATGCTTTCCTTTGACAGTGAGGTGCAGAGAGCAGAGACATGATAATTTGGGGCTCAGTCTTGGGGAGCTCAGATGTAGCGCATCAAACAAGGTTCCCCTGGAACAGCTTTTAATTGTTTTGCAGTGTTTTTCACTCGCAATATTTATATAGATTAAAAATCAAATTCTCCAGGTATTTTCTCTCTCTCTTATGACGCATTTTTCAAATGCAAAATTAAATGCAAATAATTATTTTTCAAAATAGGACAGAATAGGCAAGAAATGACACCTGAGTGATACTGCAAGTCCTTTCATTGCCTACAGCCCTTCGCAGGAAGGAATCTGTTTCCGTGCTGTAATTGAGCAAACCAAATAGCAGGAGCATCTCCTTGTGGAGTGCACAAGCTCTCCTCTTCAGGTTTCCCTTAAAAATTCCATATGTTCTCTTGTAGCTCTTTCAGCATCACCCAAACTCACTATTCTCACTGCTTATCCACCCTTTTGCCACCTCTTATTACCCAGCCAGGCCCAGGTCACCCCAAATACGAGGCACAGGATCTGTTGCTCATCTTGTCCTAAACATCTGGGCAATGCTTTGCTCTGTTCCACACCTCTCCTGGATCCCTGCAGCTCCAAGCCCAGCAAGAGCAGTAAGTAACCCCACGTTCAGCAGTTTGACCACGGGACATGAGAGTGGCTGACAATTTCTTTGCTTTACTATGTGTTACTGAGATTTTAACAGGGATATAAAGGGAAGTGATACCAATTCTGATGTTCAGCCAAGCCTGCCCGGATACCTTCTGTCACAAGACTCTGCCTGCGTTGCTTATAGGTTACACTTTAATTGCTCTGACTGACATTTTCCATCCCAGGCTGATGGCTGCCTCGGGCCTTTCTTTTTTTAAGTTTCAGCAAAAATGATTCAGCTTCTTTTTTAGAGAATAATTTAGGTGGAAAATACATTGTTCTTACCATGCTAAATTCTGCCATTTAATTGAGAAATTTTAGCACCCTCTGTTTTGCAAGAGTGGCCTGATGTTTTACATCAAGTAAAGGTATGAAGGAGCTGGAAAACTTATCCAAATTTAGACAAGTGAGGAGTTTGGGCAGAATTAGAGATAGTGTGCTTCAAAAAGAGGGAATTGCTAATGCTGCAAATCGAAGCATTCACGAGTCAGGAGCAGGAATAAGCAGCAGCTTTCCCCTGCACATAGCCCTCATGTGATTACACATCACGGAGCCTTGTATTTCATCCTGGAGCAGCAGAGGTGACTGCATTAAGGTTGCATACATCGCATTTCCCAAGTTCTGAGGGGTTTGTGACGGTTGTTTTTTTGCAGACTACCTCATTCTTTTGAACACGGGCTGATTTTGGTTTGTAGCCTGCAATAAAATAGAGCTGAATGCAACATATACTTACTTCAAAATACCAATCTAGCATTCTCTACCTAAACTCTGTTGAAAACACACAAGGGTTTCATGCTAAAAAAAATCTAAAGCAGACACTTGATCAAACAAGCTATTGTTGGGGTGGATTGCCTGGGAGGGCTTATATAGCTGAGTTTAGTAACATCAGGGATCCTGTCTGAAAGATGTGTTCAGCAGGAGGATCTCTAAATGATTTATGAGCAGCTGAATCAATAAGCAACCAGTGGTGTTGAAAATGTCTTTTGAAGCCAGGTATCCCAGTCTGCTTTTACAGCGTCTGTCTGGAGTCCAAAATAAGGAAGCAGGTTGAAGATTAACATCTCAACGGGCTCTGGAGGAGCAGGATTTCCTAAGGAAATCTTTCTTAGCCGTTTAACTGCTTTTGCCCCTCAGACAAAGGTTGTGTTAGAAGAAAATTGAAAAAAGTGTCACGGTAGACACTACGGGGTCTCTGCAGCACTGGTGCTACAGGAGCTTCCAGTCTGCAAAGCCCCAGCTCTGCTTGGACAGACAAACAGCATTCATTTCAAGAGGAAAACACCAACAGTGAAATGCTTAGATTTTTGCACCGTGCATCATCTTTTTTGCTTAGATTATGAGTAAAGGATGTTCGACCGAAAACCCTTCTAAAAATATTAGAACCCCAACAAAACTTCCTTTCCTGTCTCCCAAGTAGAAATGCCACAGCCAGGGGCTCTTTGGCTGGCCCTGAGGCAGGGGAGCAGGCTGAAAGCCCCTGTCCCCAGGGCCAGGGACTCCTCACACACACAGTGAGGGAAGAACCTCTGAGCAAACCAGTGGAAATCCAAGGCTTTGGGGGCTTGTTGGTGACGAGAAGAAAATCTGAGGCTCCTAACTTGAGTGAGGGGTCTGTGAGCTGTTGAGTTCACTGTCACAAAGCAGTAAACTCAGCATAAACAAGGCTCTTCAGCACGCAATATTCCTCATGTAGAACTAGGATCATGCTCCCAGGCTTCTGGGCCACCAACCTAAGAGCCTGGGGCAACCATTATTACAATCTCATCCATCAGCTCTAAGTTCTGAGAAAGAGGACAGCAAGCTCTAGCAACACACATTTCCACCCACAAGGAGGAACTGGAGTCAGAAATTCTGAGTCTCGATGTTCTTCTGCTAAGAACAGCCACAAAATCTGCTAGCAGAAGCTGCATTGCTCCACTACCGTGAGTGACAGACCAGCAGCCGTACGGTACTCCCAAATGTGTCATATATTCAGGGTTTCAACCAATAAACTGTGACAGACATCCTTCTCATCATTTTCTGCGAAAAAACTTGCCGAGTGAAAATTCCTGACCCAACCATAATAATTATGTTCAAAGCCATGAGAAGTGCCAAGTACCTGAACGGACTTTAAACGTAGTGAACTTCCCTGACTATCAACTTCACAGATTAAAGATTTTCTCTGAGATACATTATTTTATTTTTTTTTTTTCTAAGGGGGAGATAACACCAGACATCTGGCTGAATTTTAACTTTTTTTAGTTGGGACTTGACAAGACAACAGATTCCCAGCTAATGAATTCAAAGCTTCATGAATATATAAAAGGCTCCAGCTCTCCGAGTACGAGCGCTACCTCCAGAGAGCTGGAGCTGCAGAGTGGGGATGCTTTATTTTGACAGGAAGGGTACCCAGCTCTGCCACCATGAAGAATCAGCTGATTTCCTCTGGGATCGCCACTGGTTCACCACAGCTCTATCTCATTAGGATAAAACGCACCAACACCATAAGCAAATAACATAAGGCTGATTATCTTCCCTTCCGATGAAGTTTCAAATTCCTCCTGACGTGTCGGCGATGGATGCGGAGTTTTTAAAAGATCCTGTGGAAAGAATGAAACTGCTCCGAGGATCAGTAGAAAGGAAAAGCTCATCACGGCTCACAGAGGGGGAAAAAAGCTGGCACAGAAAGAAGGGGTCTCTGACTCAACATCTGAACAAACTCTTCCAAATGGCAGACGGATCACTGAAAACAGAGGATTTTCATGCTGCCAGCAAGTATTTCTGCTGAAAATGAACTAGAATCTGGAAACAATAGGAAATAAACCAGAAGAGCTCAAAATGTCATGAATAATGTAGGCATATGTTATAATTAGGCTGCATGAATACAACAAAAAAGTTACCATAAATATTCACTCTGATATTTATAGACATTTGCTATGGTCACACTGCCTCACCTTGCCACCAGCACTCAATAGACTGGCACGAATATTTGGAGAAAGCAATTTAGAGCCATGGAAACAAAAACTCCATCTGCCTGGGTACATTCCCTGAACTGTTCGCAGAGTCAGTGATTGTAAAGAATCAGCACAACAACACAGGATAGGACACACACAGCTCACTCCTGCTCCTCTGCCACCCACGCCGGAGCACGACCCAGCGCTGCATCACCACCCTTGGCATCTCTCTGCAGGCAAGCGCCAAAGCATGGCAGGACATTGCCATTAGGAAATATTCCTAGTAAATTCATTTAGAACAAGTGCAGCAAATGAATAGATGTGCTAAACGGGGATTTTGCTATCTAGCCTGCCCGATCTAACAGCATTCTTGCCACCCCTCTGCCCCCCTTCAGGACAGGGAGAAGGAGAAGGACAACACCTGCAATGTCACTTCTAAATGCCCTTCTTTCAACTGTCCCCTCTACAGAAGAGAGCTTTCCCTCTGGACACCAATGGGTTACACTGGGAGTGACGGGAGAACCAGACAGAGATGCCCCGTCCCAAGATGTTTAAGCTATCGCTGTGTGTACTCATCCCTCCACAATGAAAAAATAACACAAGAGCCGTCAACAAGATTATTTTGGAGGCAATCAGATAGCAAAGCATGAGTAATTACCTCACTAAATCAAGTAATCTCTTTAATCTTAAAAGGAAATTTCAAACCTGCCTCTTAGCAAGCTTTATTTCAGTTTCCATACTCAATTTAGGTGTAAAAAATGTTCGGTTTTATTTTTAAGAAACGCGTAGCAGAACTGAACTCTGAAGACCGTGTCTTGTTGGGTGCGAAGAAATTATTTAAGACAAATTATAGTGCTGTCACACTCATACCTCATAGTTTAAAATAAATCTTGTCATCTAATTATACAAGAGCTTGAGTTTGTTTAACAAATTTCTCAGAGGTATTTGTGTGGCGCTACATTTCCCTTTGCCTTTGATTATAGCCTATCATTTCAGCCTTCTCCCTCTCTGGCGTTCTGGGTTTCATTGTGGTGTTTAACAGGTTGCATTTATCACATCTCTTCAGCTGGGCTAAAGCAGATCAAACCGTGACGTCTCGCTACAGTTCCTGGCGGTTCACAATTAAAGAATTATTTCAAAACAAAGGCACCCCAAAAAGGGATTTCTGCCCCCAAACTAAGAACTTCAACAGTCAGAAACTGGGTCTCTGAAAACAGTTTTGATGTCCCACCCACAGCTCTACTGAGAAAATTAAGGGAACAGGAAAATTCCCCCTGTGCTTTAATTCCCATGCTGTACTCTCAAAACATCAGGGCAAAATTGATTAGAATCAGCCAAGTTATTATAATTATTTCAAGAAATTACAGTCTGCAAAAGAATCTGTCTCTTCCCTTCCTGCGTCTCGCTGAAGTCAGACAAGATGTGAACTATTTTCATCGAGGCAACAAGAAGAAGAGGGGCCACGAGTTGTCATGGGCAAAACCAAAGCCAAACACAGGTCCCTGGGAAGGGCTTAGCCAGCTTGATGTTTCATTATTGAAAGAATTTCATTGACCAAACATTAAAGATAAATGCAAAAAATCCGCTAACCAGCCTCCATGGGAAACGTGAGGCTCTTCAGAAAGCTGGCAAGGGTCTACGCAACTGGGCCTGATTTTGAAGGATGGCATCTCTTCTCACAGATGTTATTTACTGTAAGCCAAGAATAATATTTATGGCTTAATCACCTGATCATCATAATCTGGTTTCTTAGTGACTCATAACGACAACTGCTTGGGAACATACGATTACACATCCAGAACCAGAAGGCTGCGTAAGGCCATCCTAAAACAGGTCGATGAGAGTTTTCCAGTCCATATACTGCCAAGCCACGGGAGAGAGATTTTCTAGTTCTCTGATGGATACAACATTAAGTATCTCCTGAGATCAAACTCTTCCCCATTGGTGGCTCTGGAGCCAGTGTATTATAGCTTGGCTCAAGTGCTCACTAATTAAAGTTACCTTATAAAATGCCTCCGTGTTAAGCTGTGGTTGACATTAACAAGCTGTTAAATTAAATTCCAATGCAGTTTTGAGGCCTTCCCTCAAAACTCAAATGCAAATGTGTCCATTTCGTTAAGCAATTAGGACCATTGGAGCTCTTATGGAGGGGAATAGCAATTTTAAAAGGGCAATTGTATTTGCTTAATTTTTTTCCTCAGTATTTTCTGCTTCTTTTCTCTCCAGTGGAAGAACTGTGGCCGCTTCATCAGTTCTTTCAGATAACCATGACACGTTACTATTATTGGATATATTCTGCAGGTATCACGGTCATGATATCATTGCACCCAACAAGATCATTGCTGAATTCTGTAGTTTATTTTATTGGGAATAAACTGACTGTAGTTTTCTAGCTACAAGCTGAAGGCCTCCAGTACTGAAATTTAACCCAAAAACTGACAGAGAGAGTATCTCAGCCCCACCTGTTTAGTCTACAGTTTAAAATACCCATCAAAACCAGATTCTGATGGGCAGATTCACTCTTCCTATTCCACAGGATCCAATTCAAGATCTTTTAAAACGCCACCTTTATTCCAATGCTACTTCAGGATCTGAAGTAACTGCGAACTCTACCCGTCACAGTAATTATTAGAACCAGATCTTAGCAAGAAAAAAGAGCAAATAAAATCATAAGCAGCAAGCCTTACCCTACCACTTCAGAAGCTTTGAGTAAAAATAACAAAGAAAAGAAAAGAATACATGTCTTTTCAATAATCAATCATTCCTCAGTAGATTCCTTAGTTTTTAAAGAAGAAATTCCACTGAAATCCATCCTCCATCTTCTGGAGGAGCCAGAGCCCGGCTAATGACTTTATTTCAGCAGAAGAAAGATTTGCCTTTCCACTTTCTCTTCCGTGCCCCTCCAAGAGACTTTCTTGTTGTTGTTGGCGGTAATGAAAGGAGCTATTTGCTTGTGACAAGAACAAGAAAATCTTACTGATGAAAAGCAAGGCAGTATTTTTGTTTGTTTCTCGATTAAATCAATAAAACCCAAAACGTGCCAGTTTCGTTTTCCCTTTTGAAACGCATTGGACAGCTGCAGGGCAGGGTGTTATTCCTTCATTATTCTCTCTGTTAGTCTTCAAATAATGCTATTTGGGATCAATGATCACCTCAGACATGCTAATATAAACACAATTTGTTTCCATAATAATTGGCACGCTGCTATTTAGTGCATTATAAACGGCTGTATAAATTAAATACAGATTCACGCACTGGCTACGGCGCACCGCAATTTGTCTTCACAGAGTTACTACTGTCAGATCAAGTTTTTATCTATTCTTAATTTTAAGCATTTAATTACATTAGTATTCACACTACAAAACATACAAAGAGGTCTCAATTATCATTGCCCTTCATGAGACGAATTCATTTAAGTCATAAATCCACTTTCCTGCAGAAAGGAAGATCCAAAGAGCCGCTGTTTAGCTCACGGACTACGGGGTGTTTTCTTCCTGTCTAGATGAAATATCCTCCCTGTGCTCTCACTGGAGTGCACAAAACATCCATTTGTCATTGCACTTTTCCTTTGCTTTGAGGCAGAGGAATGACCCTTCATCTATTAGTTTATTTAAATGTCACCGAACCTTTTTGGGGATTCTGCCCCATAAGTAACAGTACATATCCTGTAAATCAAACCCGGGAAAAACATCGCTGGCCTTCACGTTTTGCTAGATTACCCTTTAAAAGGAACCTTTTCTCCAATTATTGCCCTCCGTGTTTCAGCACATTTCACTTCCGGATGGGAAGAAAAAGAGCAAAGGAAGCAACAGAAAGAATTCAGCATTAGCAATGTTACAAATGGACCTTTGACCCCCAAGTGTCAGCCTGACAGAGCTGGAGCTCAGACCAGACTCTGCACGTTGTCCTTGCCCCAACGGCTGTTCCCTTTCCATATCTAGCCAGACATCCTATTCACAAACACACCTTCACCTGCTGGTTCTTGAGCATCTCAGGATGTCTCCTCCTGTACGAATGGCTGCTGGCCTTCCTGGGTCTCCTACTCCTCGTTCTTCTGCATCAGCCCAAGCTTGGAAGATGCAGGGACTAAAGGGACTGATGGAATTATGGAAGGGATAAAAATAAGCTTCCTTCTCTCATGAAAGAAAGAAGAAGGGATGGGCTTCTAATGGAAAGAGGGAAAGTTGTGCAAGACTAAAGAGAACTGGTAAATGGGATGTGGGAAAGCATTGGAGAAAGCAAAGAAAGGGTCAAGTCTGGAGCTCTCAATATGGCAAGATAACTGCACATATTGGCAGGGAAGCCAAGAGACCATATTGGCAGACAGTGGATGAGACAGGAAAGAGGATAGGAAAGGATTAATAATTCAAAGCTGGCTTATGGTGGCTTAAGTCTCCGTGCTCAAGATACAGATAGACACAGTGAATACAGGTGGCTCAAAAGAAAGCCTTCCATCCAGGTCACAGAAGTGCACTCATCAGATACCACATGAAATGTAGAACAAGTATTTCCTCTTGACTTCCTTGTGCAGCTCATAAAGAGGATTACCCGAGGAACAGGAAGGTTTGGTCACCAACAGACTTGTTCCCCATCACAGACATCCAGCCAGTGGCTAAGAAAGAGGAGAGCGAAATTATGGCCATGCAGCTGGAAATCCTGCTCTTTGAACAGTGATTCTGTGGCTGCCAGTGGGAGGGCTGCGTAGCCAGGGCAAGCCCTTAAACAAGAAGTGCAACAGCTTTTCTCCTTGCCTTAGCAAGAGGAAGAAATTAATGCTCAGCAAGTGCTCTGCTCAGTACACGTGAGATGTTTGCTCAGTACCACGTTAATCCAGACACCTTCATATGAAATGTATTCAAAAGAGAAATTCACTAATTGCCTTAGAGCTCTCCATCTTTGAAGTCACAACCATCCTCTTGCTTCCAAGATGCCTCTATTTTGCCTCTACCCTGCTGTGCTATTAGCACAAAAGAAGGGGATTAATTTCTCTACCAAATAGGAGAGAGACACTGATCTAAATTTACACATAACACATAGTCAAGAAAGAGAGAATGATGTAACCCTGATTCATCTTCCACAAGCCAAACCCATGTTCTGTTGGCAAAAGGACTGGCTTGCTCAGCAGTGCCTACAGATGGTGCACAAGAAAACAAGACTCCTTTAAGTGCCTACATTGAAGCGATAAGGATCTCCAAGCTCAGTACCAAAAACCCTTTACATTTCAGAGGTAGATCCTGAATTACTGCAGCACTCATTATAATCACGGCTTTGCTGTCGGTCTCCAACAATTTTCAACCCAAGTAAACAAGAAATTCAAGCAACACCAAACCCAGCTCACAAATAAAGGAGCCCAGAAATACGCCTCCAACCATCTAATTTTTTTATCTGTGCTGTCATTTCCTCATTTCCCGTTGCTCAGATGTCCCAACCAGCCACAAGAATGATAGCAAGAGAAAGTATCCTCTAGCTATAAACTCCATCCATAGTTAAGTCCTGAAAAGAAAATATGTACACTAATTTTCTCATTACTAAATCACTAATTATACCGGAAAAAACTGCAACACATTGATTTCTATTTTTTTCTTTTGCCCTTGGGGCAAAAGTTTGTATATAATTATCAGTTTCCTAACTCTTTACTTGCCCTTTTGTTTTAATAATGAAAGAAACTCTTTCATCTGTCTGCAAAACAGTATCGCAATGCGACAGGCTGGAGGAGATAGGGAAGGCAGGGATGGTTCAGGGCTCTGGAGAAAACAAGCACAGTCTATTCCTAACCTCTCGCTGACCTATCGCTGGCCTTAGACAAACAAGTTAAACATTCAATTAGAGGAAAAGAAATGAACGTGCTGTTTATTAATTTGGAAGAGAGTTGGTAATGTTGTGCATATTAATTCCACTAATATGCCAGGCAGCATCAGAACTCCTGTTCGATAAATCCCATCCAGTTGCAGACACTTACTCCTAAGAGGCTTCTCGGTAGCAAAATGTGTTACACTCAGGTCTCTGAATATTTGCATTACATAGAGGAAACTCAGAATTTATGATTTCTCAATCTCAATACATCTTGAACCTTGTTTATTTATCAGAGATTGAAGCTGCCTAACTCCTTGGTATCTCTTCACTTCAACTTGTTTTCCATCCTGTACCTACCTCCCCGTACTCCCTCATTCCCTGCTCTTTGCTTTGATCTTTTAACTTCTATCTCTCTTCTGATTCACGTCTGTATTTACAACCACCGGCTTATAACCCCACTGCAAAAAATGTTGAGCTTCTTCAGCTCAACTGCCTGTCGAGCTGCCCATCAAACCGCTCTCCTGGTCCCCAGTCACCTGCTCCACATCTCCACCGGGTCACCTCCTCCCAGTGCAAATGCCACCAGTGCTACTCTTGTCCCTGTCCTTCCCATCCCATACCCCAGCAGGGATGACACGGACTGGAGGGGTTAGTAGAGGGCTGAACAACCTGGCTGGATCACTGGTTGCAAAGCATAGTGGTTACTACTTTGAAGCCCAGCTGGTCACCAGTGGTTTTCCACAACGGTCTGGGACTGCTCAACATCATCTGCAGCACGGGGCTGAGCGCATCCCCCACCAGTTTGTGAGTGGGACTAAACTGGGGGGAAAGGGCAATATAGGATTAGAGAATCACAGAATGGTTAGAGTTGGAAAGGACCTTAAAGACCATCTCATTCCAAACCCCTGCCCTGGGCAGGGACACCTCCCACCACACCAGGTTGCCCCAAGCCCCATCCAGCCTGGCCTTGAACCCCTCCAGGGATGGGGCAGCCACAGCTTCTCTGGGTGACCTGGGACAGGCTCCCACCACCCTCACGGTCGAGAATTTCCTCCTAATATCTAATCTAAACCTCCCCTCTTCCAGTTCAAACCATTACCCCTAGTCCTATGGCTCCACTCCCTGATCAGAAGTCCCTCCCCATCTCTCCTGTAGCCCCTTTTAGGGACCGGAAGGCTGCTGTACACCAGAGGACAGGGCTGCTGGGCAGAGGATCCTCAAGAAGGTGTTCGAAAGGGCTGACAAAGACCTTGTGAAGATCAATAAAGGCAAGTGCAAAGTTTCCCCCCTCCTCTTCCCCATTTCAAGCCTAGAAATACAATCTCAAATCATTCTGTGCTAAAAAAAAAGTCCCGCCCCAAAATTTTCACTCTGAAGAGTGAAACAGACTAAAACTTCCGCAACTGGCATTAAGTCCCTCGGCATCCTAGCAGCAGGGTTTCACCACGGCTCAATAAAATATGGATATTGCTGATTTGTTATTCTAGTGTCTGACCTTGAGAATATCTGATCAGCACCCATCCACACAGCCTGTACCGAAATCCTCATCCAATCTGTTGTGCACTATTGAAGTTAAGAAGTTACAGCTCACCCTGGTTAATCAGATGTAAGAAAGAATGGGACACAGAAATCTAAACTCGCCATAATTCATTCCTGGAGACAAAGAGGTCAAGTGCGCATTACACTTGAGAGCTTATACAGCTTTTCTGGGTATTTATTCAATACTGTAAGTCTGAAGCTTCAATAGGTAGGCAGCAAATTCCCATTTCAGTGATATGCCAGGAACCACAGGTACTTCTGGAACCACTCCACAATTTACACTGGACAAAAGACAGTTTTAACACAAACAGCTCTGTCCCACAGATGGAATTCCAAGTATCTGTCAGCATGAAAGGGAAGCTGAATGAACAATACACGTTTCTTCCTTTGGCTTCCAAATGGAATTAAAAAAATGTTCTACTTAAACTCTATTTATCTGCCTTGTCTAGTTGACAGCCAGCGTCTGAAACATCCCACTTGTTTTCATACCATCAAGACATACTGCAGGTAGACTTGGGGCCCATTTCACAACACCTTCTCAGTTTTAAACGTTCCAAAAGAGGTCAAGACCCATACTCGCAAATGCTAAGCTGCAGGCAGGCTGATTCTGTTAGTCTTTGGATGAAATCCAGCACCACATTCCATCAGGAATGTAAGAAAGTACAGAAATCTGACTCCAAGAAGCCGAACGCATTCATGTATTGACATGAACATTTTTCACAGCAATTGTGGAATCTTTTTACAATGCCAGATTAATAATAAATTCCTGTTTGTTCTTTCCTGTTGTATATAGATGTTCTCTCTACTTGTGACCGTGCATCTCACTGCAGCACCCTGCTACCAACGCTGGGCTGTTCTGAAAAAGCTCAGCTCTTCTTAACCATAAATTGCTGTGAAGCCCAAGCTTTTTGCTCAGATTTTTAACAGCAGAGCAAGATTTTCGCAGACTCCCAGTTGCATGTTTCCTTGTGATGTGTTGTGACGCAGCCACTTATTTCATTGCTGCCTTGCTAATTCACATCTCCCTTAGGAAGAAGGTCTGAGGACCCTTTTTTCTGAGAATAGGTTGTGTTAGTTAAATTTGTATTTTTCTCCAGAAGACAAAAGAAGTGCTGCATGTGGTTCTGGGTATACGGTTAACGTCAAGACCATTTTTCTTATGAATTACTATTGTTGCAGAGAATCTGAGTGCTCTTGCCTTAAATTTAGAGACAATGCAGAAACCTCAGGACTGTAACGGTATCCTTTAGCTGACGAGGAGGTTTCCGGAGGGTCTGCAACAAAGGGCAGCAACATGGAGCTTCAGGAGATCCAAATCTGGAACATTTCAACTTGACGTTTCATTTGTTTGGGTAAATCACTGCGGAGGACGGCTGAGCACTCAAGTTAAAGCAACACTTAGATTATCACATTCTGAAATCAGGAGTAAGAGTAATCAAATTGTCTAAATAATGTGAAGCAGTCTTATTTGGTGCTCTCTGAAAGTAATTTTGGTGCCTACTTGGTAATTTTCTCAATGTAGTAACCTCACAAGCAACAGAAATCTTTTTTTCATTATAAAAGCACACACGGAGGGACAACGATAGGTATTTTAAAACAAAATCTCTTTGCAGGAATATTTATATGCCGTTTGTATTAACATCTCTCATTTTTCAGAAGATTGCCTAGAGATTCATTTGGAAGAACCAGTTACATTTCAAAAATGTAAATCATATTTGCTTCCTGTTTTGCTTTTCCTTGGGTTTTGGGGTGTTGCATTCCCACACCTCAAGTCAATCAGGCTAATTCTGGGTGTAAGAACAAGAAAAAGCATGAGTGAGCAGCAATCACTACGTGGAAATATCTGCTTGGTACTAATGTCTATAGTACAGGAATTATTAAAAAGAGTTTTCAGCATATTTTAATATTTATTTTCTGAGAATCTAACCCTGGGAGCCCCTGAAAACATCGGGAAGGAGGGAAAAAGGGAAAACTGACCCATGAAGCTGCTCCAGGGCCAGTAGGCACTGGGCTAGCTGGGCTAGAGAGGGTGCCAAAGACAACAGCCCACGTCTAAGCACTAAAACACAAGGACAGGATTATTGACAGTGTTTTAACGCTACTTCTTATCTTGCACTGACAAAATTACAGTTTGGGAGAATAAGTTGGGAGGAAAGGGGACCGATGAAACTACTTTTGCCTCATGGCAAAACTGACTTCGGTGAAAATGCATTTTTGTCTATGTGATACAAAAAAATAAGGAATAAATAGAAAGTTGAGGTTTTCACAGCTCGGTTGTAGATGAAACACATCTTGTACAGCCATGAAACTAGACTGGAATAAGTGCCACCGGGAAAATTAATAACAGGAACAAGTGATCGCATGAGCACTGGAACCAGTGAACCCTATTTCTATAGATTTAAATTGTGTCCTTGGATTCTCTGGTGTTTAATAAAGCAGAAGCTTTGCTCGCTTGTCTGAAACCCTGCCTGATGGCATTGAACAGGCTTCTCCACTGCTCCCTGCCTACATTCATCTTTGGAACTCACTATATTTTAGAATCTGACTATTTCATTAAATGTAGTTCCAGTTAGCCAACTGGAGAGACAGCCTTCCCTCCCCCTGCTCCATACTCAGGGTGAGACTTTGTAAGACTTGATTCCTTAAGAGGCAACACTCAAAAATTCCCATTCTATCACACCTGAGAGGACCTTCCAGAACCATCTGCCCAAGCGATGCGTTATCCCCCTTCAAATCCTGCTTTAACATTCTTCTTTTCTGCGATGCTGACAAAAACCCTGGCAATGATTAGTTTGCTCGTGTCCTGAGACCATACCTTATCTCACACACCAAAACTGCCTCATTTTTTCTTGTAGTTTTCAGTTTGTCTGTCTGTCCACTCATCTCGCTTGGATTCAGACTACAAAACCCTCTGATACAGAGATCACCCTTCTACCCCGTTTGTTTCTGCAGCAAGAACAAAATCATCCATGTCTACCACCAAGGTAACAGAGCCCTGTATTCGTTCAATTAATAGACAATAATTATATTAATAAAATGACAGTTGAGCGGGATACTTGTCAGAATCACATTGTACTCATCACACTGAGCTGCTATCATTGATAAGGGACTGCCAGTTGTTCTAACGCACTGAGCGAGATATTATTCATATGACAAACGAATCTGTCAAACGGCTTTGCCAGCCTGCCCAAATTCTGAGTGTTTATCCAAAGCAAACCACTGCTGGAAGTTGGCAGACTCATTACTTTTCATATTACTATGTGTACCAACTTGAGGGTTACTACTAAACTATTCTGGGCCTCCCTCTACAGATGGATTGATGATTGTGCTTTGATTTATGGCTCATCACCAGGCCATTATTCACAAGGCCTTGATAACTCATTTGTATCGGTCAGCATGTGCATTTGACTTGACAGAATCATTATCCACATTATCACCAGAACTCACACACGGACCTCTGCCTTTGCTCTGGAACTGATACTGGATTTGAAATCACTGAACACTCTTCCACCCATTCCCCTCCCAGCCGGGTACAGCCCACACTGCACTGCAGTGACACAACACCTACTGTCCAGCACCTTCTCTTTTACACATCCCACCTAGGAACAACACTAACTGTTTGTGTCTGTTCTATGTTACCTGATTTTTGGGTTGTTACATCTTTGTTTGAACAGTCCAACGGTAAAAGACCAAGCTCAGCTCTGCCACGCTATCTTCATTTGTGGCAAATTTAAAGTTCTATGGCAAATTTTATTTTTGCATTATTTTACGCAAATCACCACATTCTGTGAACTCATATTTGGTCAGACCTTTCCAAATCAGAATAAAAATACCACTTCTGAACTCCGAATTTCTTAAAATCCAGAAAAAACCAAGTTTTACTCTATGCATGAGGCTTTGGCTTGCACACTCATAAACGCTTCAAACAGTTATATATGAAACAGAGATGAAGCCAAAGAGGATGAAGGCTGTCCTCCTTCTGCTGTTTAAGGGATTGCCTTACTGCCTTAGACCACAGCAAAGAACCAGGCACTATGAACGGGGGCCCATCAGTGTGTATATTCCATGTCGATGCATTTCATCAGGCAGCCCAGTAAAGGTAATGTTACCTGTAAGGAGTTAGCAGCAAGAAATAACTGGACAGAATTATTTCCCTTTCAGCTATTCTTCACACTCTGTTATCAGTGTTATTCAGTGCTGAAACAGAAATACACTCAGAAGAGATTTGAGAGATCATGTGAGAAATTACCTTCAGCTCAACAGCTAATTGTAAGTGCACATTTGCACAACCAGAGCGCTCACTTTTCTATTGCTTCAGTGCTTCCTCCTACTGCCTCCCTCAGTGATACAAAAACATGAGAGGTTAGAGTGCCACGATCGTTATTTGTAATTCTGAATGTCACAAGATCATTTCCAAAATTCAGATTATCACATCATCACTTCAGCTTCTAGAAACTCATTTCTTTCTGACCTGTTTTGCAGTTCTGACCTGTTTTGCTATTTATGTAAAAAAGATGAATGCTGTTACCTCAGCTGCCACTGCTCCTGTCTATCTGTGTATATTATATATTTCAGTTGGAATTTATTATCATAAACCCTAGGATTATAAAGATTTTGTTTCACGTGTCAAGTTTTGCACCCATGTACTTTTATTTATTGTGCAAGTTAAACTATACAGGGACTTAACTAACTACACATATATTTCCATGAAATAACCATGGCAACTGAATATACCCCACACGGCAAGCATCCATCTCTTGAATATCATCTCCCACTAGATCTTCTTTAGCAAACTCAAACGTCACCACGACATTTGCAGTGTGCAAATAAACTATGTATCATGTCACTATATAGTCTTAAAGTTTTAAGACAGTAAAACGTAAAAGCTACTTTCAAATTGCAATCATACAGGTATCTAAACAGTCATTTCGTTCCTTTTAAGAATCAGGATTTCATCACAGAAACAGCTCAGTCTGAAGTAAAGATACGTGAAAATTACAGCCCTGGGATTTGTAGGATGCCTGGGATGTTATTTAGCAGTACAAACCAAAAACGCTCTGTTCTTACCACGAGATGGTTTTGCCAGACGTTATAAAACATGAAAATGCAATACACATCAGACATTGTTTTCTCCTCTTATTGAGGAGGCTGAACATGTCTAACTCTTCTAATTATTTTACCAGTGACTGCTCGGAGAGTCCACCTAAAGCTACGGAGATTCAGATGATGCATCCATCGCAGGGCACTTGAGCAGCAACCCGAATTAGCCACACAAGGCAAAACCTTGGCTTGTTTTCAGAAAATTGTAATAATGGAAATAACTGTTTTTTTCTAATAATGTCGATGTAAACAATTCTGACTGCAACTGACCAGAGTAACTCTTTTCGCTTTCACTTTTTTCCTGGGACATTCAAGACAGGCTCAGAAACAAAACCCCTCATGATAATGATAAAAATTCCAACAATACCTTCATATGAGTGTTGTTTTTCACAAGACTGAAAGGGCTTGTTATTGTTATTGTCCTTCTCTGTTATTGTTCTATTAAATTGGCCCTATCACAACCCATAAGGTTTTTTTCCTCTCTCTTTCTCCTCCTTTTCCCCCTTCTTACCCCTGCCCATCTGGGAGAAGGGGGAGAACTGTGTGAGCAGCTGCATGGTCCTGGCCGTGGGCTGGGGTTAAACCACGACCCGAGGTCATGCCCCTGTATCTGGCAAAACCAAAAGAGAATTGTTTTCCAGCAGGCTGAGCCATCAGGAGAATGTTTTGAACAAGGCTGATACCTAATCTTTATCACTGCATTGATCGAACAGGGCTGTGAGTTTTACCCACACGCCGTTCAGTTGCCTGACAGACAAAACAGAAGAGGGAGAAATCTACGTCAATCAAATACCATTTGCTATCAAAAAAATTCATCTGAAATTAAAAAGGAAAACACCATATTTCGGTTGCCTAGAAAAGTTCAATTTTAGGAACTAACAGGAAATAAAATGCCAGAATTGTCAGGTTAGGAGTCTTTCTTAGTCCCCAGCTCAGCAGTTCACAGCCTCAGGATACAGACTCAGGGCCAGTTCCTGTGACGGGGAGATCTGCTGAAGAACCGGGATACGCGATAAAAATGGGGGAGTGGGAAAAAACTGTCTTTTCCCATTTGCATTTCAGCCTGAAGCCTCTCTGTCCCCTCAGCACTGTGTCAGCCTTAGAGGAACAGCCAGCTCAACTGGTTGGGTAATTAGCTGAAAAGACAAAGGCTAAAGGTCAATTAGGCCAGGAGGCACAGGGTAATTGCACGCCTGTCTTTGGGAGACCAGCTGGGAAAAGCCAGAGCCAACGGCCAGTCAGAAGTGCTCCTCCAAAGTTTGAGAGGGGATTTAGCGTGAGGAGGAAGAAGAAAGGAGTGGGAGATACTACTGGATTTCTTTTTTTGCTACTTGTAGAGTTAAGTTACACTGGGAGTTGAAAAAAGCATGACTCATCTTGAAGGATTATTTTAAAATGAGACAGATTCACAGCTCAAACCAATCTTCCAACAATTCCTTGCTCTGCCCGAGGAGACAGAAACCTGAATGCCTGAGGAGAGCCTCCACCTTCACAAAAGTGTTCTAATCATCACTTTTGCTAGTTTAAGGGATTATAATCTTTCCATTTTTTCTTAGGCAATCAAACATTTACTGGAACAGAAACTATAAATTGAGTATTCCACTTCTTAGGTGAGAACTCTTACTTTATACCCGCCAGATTCATTCTCTGGATCCAGACAAACCCAACCAGACCATGCAAATTAGACCAGGTTGTACTTGAGGAAGAATTAGCTAAAACACCACAGGGATGGGAAGCAGGTCCCAGAACTCAGCTTGTTCATTTATAGTGAAATTGATACAGTGAAAGCATTTCAACAGCAGAGTTAGGGAGTACTGAAAGCCAATATCCTGTACAGTCTGGTGGGTTAAGCAATAAATGTTGCAGCGCCCTAAATGCTGACTTGTCGGATTCTTCCCTTAATCTTGACCTCAACATCTTTTCCCAGCTGAATTTATTTGGCAGGCCCAAGTAGTCTCAAGCTAAACAATACTTCATTTTTCTAGGAATTTGCCATTCAATGCACTTAAACTTATTCACAGACTGCTTTTCTGTAGTTTCTAAATGTTTAACTTGCCTGTCAGGCCTCAGATGTCAGCAGAACGATGGAGTCATTCCCATAAGAACACACTCTTCTCTTGAGGATAACCCCGTCTGCACATCCAGGGAACAGGCATTATCAGATGAAGGTCTTTGCTTTGTTTTCTGGGGGCTTTTTTGTAAGGTTTCACCTCCACGGTTTGGCACCAAAACTGTGTCTCTCTGTTGGCATCATCACCACCACTTCTCTTCCTGTTAAAGAAGTAGAAGACATTTTAATACTGCACCTTGGTCACCAAGGTTTCCCCTGTACTGTGTGAAGAACAGATCAGATCTGTAGCTTTGTAGATAAAAATCAATGAGTTTCCATGTCTTCAGTTTTCTTCACTGAAAGTTTTGATCAGTTCAACGTTAAGCACAGTCACAGAATGGCTGAGGTTGAGGGACGTCTAGAATTAATAGTAAGGAAGAACCATATGGTAAGACCTTCCAGGTTTCCCCTTCCCTTCTTTTACTGTATGATTAGCAAAGTTCAGTGCCTCCAAACTGGCATGGAGGTGTTTAATGTCAGAGCTTAATAACACAGCATACATTAAAGGTATAAATACAACATTTTTGCAGCTTAGAGAAAATATTTGCCCAAGACAAGTTAAAACTATGTAGCCGTATCATCCAGTGCTTTGCTGGATATAAAATGACCCTTTAAAGCCTTCTGACATTCTCCTCGAAGCTGAGGATTGAGGCTATGACCTTTTCAAAGCCTTCCAAAGAGCTTCACAATCAACCAACTATTATAGAGAAAGTTTCATTAGAAGCCAAAGACATTTCTGGTAAACGTGCCCTCTCTCATGAAAAACGGGCAAAATCAGTTCTTGCCACTTGAAGAACAAACAGTTCTTGCTGTTGAATGAGTTCAGAAGACTTGTTTTGCAATCTGAATCTACTTCCAACACAGGAAAGTCTGATTAAATGCAGGGAGAAATGGTGGGGTGGAAATTACTAGAAGGGGCTCAGGGCAGCCGACCATCCCTGGAGTTACTAAAACACAACTGGAGAAGCCCTAGCAACCTTTTCTGGCTGGACCCATTTGCAGTAAGAGTTGGACTAGGTGACATCCAGAGGTCCCTAACCAACCTAAATTAAACCACCATCCTTCTTCCTTCCTCTTTGTTTGCAATGCCAGGAAGGGAAAAGTCTGCTCATAGTTGTTGAGTTGCTAAGGATGACGGAACGGCAGCAAAGGAATCTGTCAAAAATTGGACAGGATAGGACAGGACAGGCTCAGATGGATCTGAAATCTGAAACTTGACAGTACAGATGTCATCTGTCAAAAAGGGAAGGGGTTCCACCCAAGTGGAAACAGAAGAGGGTGATGAGGCTACTACCATGTACTAATAGAGATGTGTCAGAAAGGCTACCAGCCTCTGGAGTATTGGGTAGCTCTGACTATGTGCTCTCACTCCTCATGTACCATCCTGATTTAGCAGTACTTAGAGAATTTTTTAATTGCTATTCACGTAAGACCAGGAATAAATTGCCACCACCCTGGAGGCAAAAGGGAACACAGGAAGGAACTGAGTCCAGATCTCTACAGGATGGGCCTGTTGCAGTGATGGTTACAGACATCTGCTGCTCAGGTCCAACATAAAGGCGTGAGCTCACCTGTTCTAAATACACAACAGACAGTTACTCACATCTACAGTGCAACTGCATCTTGGGATTATTCAAAAGGAAAAGAAATTACCACATATTGCCAGTTAAACAAATGAGCATCGTCATTCTCCTACAGACAGAGATTTAAACTTCCTCCTTAGCACTGGCTGAAGCGGTGGCCAAAACCAGAGCCCTGCAATGGGCAAAGAGAGAATCAGTTCACTCTCAACAAGAGCTGTTGAAGGCCTCAAGCGCCGAACCTACAAAGTAGCTTCACTGCTTCAGAAGGCATTCCTGTGGGCTGCTTGCTTAAATACCAAAATAAACTGTTTCTCAGGAAGAAACAAAACAATCTATTTGGTAAAAGACAGCATTCAGTAAATAAACTTATGCAAGAACACAGCAAACAATCTGGAAGATCACGACATAAATATCAGTTCTCTTGCTGTTTATTTTCTCTCACTTTCTGAGATCTCTTTTCCTTTCCTGAAGACTTTTTTTTCCCATTCTTTAGTATGCATCACACAAAGCCTCAGATCCCTAGGCTTTAACGGCGAAGCCACAGTCTCATTTTTCTGTTAACAGCATCCTTTTTGTTTTTGTCAGCTCTTCGGTCCTGAAGGTGCCAGACCAGAGCCATTCGTTTTCACAGTGCCATTAGTGGTGGCCGCGGGCAGGCCACAGGGCAGGGTGGTGGCACACTGATGGCATCCTGCAGGTGCGCTGCCATGGCTGCTATTGGGGGTGATGCCATTTCAGACACCCTTTCTTTTATTCTCTACAGCTTTGTCAATCAAAGCTGTTGATTCCGTGCCATGATTCTGAGTTGTGATGTGCCTGGCTTGTCACAAACCTGGCCAGTGGTCCCCTTGGTGATATTTCATAGAATCACAGAATCATAGAATGGTTAGAGTTGGAAGGGACCTTAAAGATCATCAAGTTCCAACCCCCCCTGCCATAGGCAGGGACACCTCTCCCTAGAGCAGGTTGCTCAAAGCCCCATCCAACCTGGCCTTAAACACTTCCAGGGATGAGGCATCAACAACTTCCCTGGGCAACCTGTTCCAGCGCCTCACCACCCTCACAGTAAAGAACTTCTTCCTAATATCTAATCTAAATATCCCCTCTTCCAATATAAAAACATTACCCCTCGTCCTGTCACTAGACTTCCACTAGATTTCCTGCGCTAACATCCTAGGGAGGCTTCTCCTCCTTGCCCTCACACAAGTTGCCATGTCTCACTCATTTACCTCATGCAGAATATGCATATAAAGTTTTTCCTCCATCATTTTTTAAGAATATGTGCTTTTATCAATGGGACAGCATCATTAGTGGTACTATCTATCCGTCTCCAAGCATAATTTCGCCAGGTAGGACACATTTTCCAGCTGGGGATTGCTGGAATAGGGCACATTATAGCTGCTTCTTGCACATCAGAGGTCCCCGTGTTGATGGTGGAAATAGATTCCTGCAGTGCTGCTCCCACTGACAGAACAGCATAGACTCAGGATAACACACATTCCCTTCTTTTTATTGGCATTGCTAATTGTGAAAGGGAGTTGATTAAGCAGACAGTTTTGCTCCCTGTGTAAGTTCAACCCTTAATAAACCTAGAGCGAGTGGCAAAGCAAGCGCCAATTCCTGCACATTATAATCATTTCCCAACCACTGTCTTCTAGAAAGAGAGTCGCAGCTACTCAAGGGAAGCCAGCCCTGGTAATTTCTGTTCAATGAAATGACTATGAAAAGTTCAGCAAGAGATGATCATTTTTGCTCTATGACTGGCTACATCGGTCCTCATGGCTGACGTCCATGGCCAGGGCAGGCTGGGGCACTGGACTTTCGGATTTACTGCTCACAAAGGGCTTTGGCTACTTCCACAGCAGAAAAATACCTGTCCTGTAAACATCTCAAAGGTCTAACCAAAGAAAATAACTGAAAAAGAAACCAAATACTAAAACATTTCTGTAAGGAAAGAATTTTAAACACAGACAGGGCTTCTGTTCTTATTAACAGGCTTTGTTTTATCTCCCTGTTCCAATAATCTCCTTTTTATATTTCAAAAATACTCTTTTAGGAAAGATTATAGTATCTTGGAGACCAAATTATGAGTTCTAGCAGGGTAAAACCTGAGACAAACAGAAGGGGTTCCATAAGAGGAAAAACATGGTGCTCAGCAGGACTGCACAAGGCCTGAAAGCCAGAGTGCACGACCACCCTCAAGCACATCCAGCAGCCTCCTGTGACCCAAACTAAAAAAAGAGTAGGTTCAACTTGTGAGGAAGGTTGTTTGAATCCCTTAATCCCTGTCCCCAGGTTCACGATCAATGGGGACTCACAGGAACAACTCAGGTAGTGTCAGGGAGGTTATGAAGTCTGGGGTTGGCTCCTTGCTGGTAAACCAGCTTCCAGGGGACAGAAATAGTTGATGGCTTCTTTCCTCACTCACGCACAGAACCCACTGACACTCTGGCTCTCTCCACATCGCTTTGTCAAGAGCAGGGGTGTTCCCAGGAGTTTTTTCCTTTTGGATGAAAGGGTCTGGTGGCAAAGCAACGGACATCTGAAATATCTGCTGAGGTCTTTGGGACTGGTGGGATCCTGGCAGGGCCACACTTCAGACCTGCTCAATCTTTCCGCTTTGTTTGAATCATCACAGAAACCAGATGGTAGTGGGGTAGGGAAGAAAGAAGAGGGACCTTTCAAAAGGTTTTGAACAGTCCAACATTCATTCCTATTTTTCTCCCCCTCCCAGAGTTTTGTAGTGTCAGAAGAAATTTCTGCAGACCAGAGAGATGTGGAAGATTCGCTCAAAGTATTTTTTTTTTTCCTTTTAAACTTATGAAAGTTGCATAAAAAGGGAGAGAGGTGCATAACTTTTACAGCTACTGGCTGGCACCAAAACCTGGGACATCGATCCCTAAATCCCAGACTGACTCGTCAGCAGAAAGCAGAAGTGCCCTCCTGTGGAGAGTGACACAGGGCATCAAGAACTTCCCTGCTCCTCAGCTTCCAGCACCCCAAACCAGCTCCTTTGCAGATGCTGGCCTATCTCTGTATTGCAGTCTGCACTTTAAATATACCCTAAAGGCAAATTTAATCTCTTTGATTTAGCTTTCCCTCAATAATTTAGTCACACACATCCTTACACAGCACATCCACTCACTCACACACATAAACAAACAAATGAAGGAATGAAAATCTATGAATTAATCAAGCTATTTCCCTGAAGACTCTGAAAGAAAAAAGCAAGAGAAATTGTAAATGATATTTCTATTTGGGAGGCAGCTGGATTTTATCACGATGGGGCCATCCAAACATATAAATATCTGAGATGAGAAGGAAGAAGATGAAATGAAATGGATGGAAACGTTTGTGCTGTCAGTAAGATGAAAGAATAAAGTTGTGGGTGCAACAGCAAACGATTCTTTAAATTAGACCCATATCCTCAGCATTATATTTGATATCCTTTCCACTAACCTGCCCAGAAACTATTCCTGCTGGTCTCAAACTTGAACACAACCTCTTTTTTTTCAATCCAGCAACAGTGCTCCAACGTGTAATAGATGTCTTGCACCCAACGGTTAGGCAATGCGGCTGACAGCAGCCTAAGGTGAAGCTGGAACTCGCATTTCATTTGCTATTTGACAGCACTGCCCACTTGAACACTGATACAACTATTCAATGACCATTCACATGGTTATATATATATTAATTATAAGCCTGTGGCTTCAAATTGTGTTTATAAAAAAGACACTAGTTTCTATTCTATAGATGACCAATTTAGTCCCAGAATGAAGCTCCAGGCAGTGACTGCATTTAAGCACAACAGGATTCTGATTCTTTAACTCAGACCTGTCTCATTTTATCAATATTCTCTAAATGGTTATTTTCTGCCCCCTACACTTTTAAATTACAGTTACACAATGGATATTTAAAATATGCAAACAGGAGACTGAACTTGTTTTTCTAGTAAAGCATTTCCTGAAGAAAGAACAGCAATCACTTCAAATTATTCCCAGGAAGTTAAACTAAAAAAGCATTAAAAAGAAGAAAATAAAACGTTCCCTGAGAAATTCTTCCAGACTGCAAAATTCACAAAATACCTCAGAAAACCTGATTTGGGGAGGGGGGGGAAATCCCAAAGAATTAGAGCAGTTTTGTTAGTGAGGGTGAGTACGAGACAGACCGTTCCCAGCATATGGCAGATGCTTTGGAGCTGGAAAAAAACCTTTTTCTGACCAAGGCAATTCCAGAGTTTTCTAGCAAGAGGAACAGTCAGTTCATCAGAACGGCAGATTTCTCTTTGTAGGCAGAAGACACAATTTCAAAACCAGCATCCAGATGGGGCATAGATTTGAGTGAGCCTTCTGAAGGAACCAACGTTGTGATGTCCACCGACCACCCACGGGCTGATACAGAAATGCTCTGACAAATGCTGTACTCGATTCCTGCCTGCAGAAAAACCCCAGGCATTTGGGATTTACCACCATTTACAAACAGACCCCCAAACATTCAGCCTGAGATGAGTTACTTGGATATTGTTAAACAAACAAGAGCCAAACGACCCTAACAGTCCCATTAATTTTATTCTGCCTCTACTGGAGTACAGGAGCCAGCAAAGGTTAGAGTGCTCTGCGTCTCAGTGTTTAGAAGTTTGATTATGGAAATCAGACAGAATGCTAACAATCACGAGGTAAGCTCAAACCTTTAAAAAAAGATAACATTCACTTATCTCTTTATTGTGCCTGCCTCTCTTTATCTCTTCACAGTCCCGTCCCTCTATGATCCGCAGAGGTGATCTTTTCACCCTGTTAAATCATCCTTATCAAGTCTCCTGAATGCAATAACCTCTTTGGCACATTACCTATCTTTTAGGATTTGTATTTAATATGTTGTGTTCTTCTTTCTTTTTTTTTTTTTTTTTTTTTTCCTAGCAGATCACTCCAGAGCTCAGAATTGTTGGATTACTGATTGATTTCACAATTACTTTGTGCTATGGGTTGTTTTCATCTGTGTGGCTCTGTCTGTTGCAAATGAACAGAAAACATTCAAAAAGTAAGAGGAGAAAAAGAAAAAAAAGAGTCACTTTTTCTCTCACACACACACAAACCTATAGACATGGTTTATTTAATTAAGCACAAAATCTTTCAGATTGGAAAAAAACCTCAGCTTCCTAGATATTTTTTGTAAAACAGAAGAGAATTCTGCACATAGCAGACTCATTATCAGACAAATGACCTTAAATCCTCTCTCTGTCCATCACTCATTTTGTCACAGTGCTGGAAGGTAAGTTTTGGCCACTGTCTGTGGAATTATCTACCGAGCCAGAGCATAAAAGCAATGCTAAGAACCGTAGGGGTGGTGGAGTACACCCTTGAAAGGTGAACCCTCCTGTACTGGAGCGCTGTGATTTCCTATGTGCGGTTCTCAGGAAAACACGTCCCCCTTTCCATTACTGCTCCATCCACTCTACACGCCTTTTCTCCCCTCGATTTGATGCGGGTTTATAAAAAAAGACAAAGGCATGGTCAGCCTGGGACTGGTGCAGCAGGACCCCAGGAGAGCTGGGGGGGTGCCCAGCACCTCATTACTCTGCAGGGTTTGTTATAAGCAGACACTGTGCCGGGGGAGAGTGAAGGTCACTGTGACTTCCCCCGACCAACATGGGGATCGATACCTGGCTGGGCGAGATGAAAAGTTGGTTCTCTGCAAACAAACAAGATCTCAGACTGCAAGCTAGTTACTCAGAATTGCTATTGAATCTTTCCAGCAGGAGTATTTTCTCGTTATTTTTAAATGCTTAATTGGCAGTTATAACATCAAAAACATCAAACTGGATTCTATTTGGATTCTTACGCAGGTCAAAAATAGATACTGGCTTTTAACTGGCCTTTTCTCCCAAAACCTGACTGTACTCTCAAAGTATTAGCATGAAGCAGCTAAAATAAGCTACATAGAAACAGCTGAGCAATATACCTAGCTACAGTTTCATATATATAGATATATAGATATACATATATACAGGCAGTTCTTTATCTAAAGGCACCTTTATCAAACTCTCTCTAGTGCCAAACTTGAGAAAGTTTCAAAAAAAAAAAAAACCCAAACAAACAAACCACCAAAAAGCGAAATCAAAACCCAAGGAGGGTTAATTAACAGAATTTCTGAAGAAAAAAAAATCACGTTTGGGTGGAAAAAGAATATGGACACTAGGAATAATAAAAAAATACTGTTAACACTCAAATTATTTTCCTGTATTAAATTTGTTGACTCCTACAGGTAAAATGGGGCCTTTATACCCGAAGATAAAGATGGGCACGATCTCTGAGCCTACAGAGGAGCACTCCAGAACACCAGGACACTGCAGCCACCCAGGCCCATGTCCAGGAACAAGACTCGAGTTAATCAAACCCACCTTAGGGTACCTGCCAACTGGGATGAAGCAGCTTTTGTTCAGTGGGGCACTAGTCCTGGCTGATCCATCATCCGCTCAACCAGGGACAAAACCCAAGTAGGAAGTCTCTAAAACTCTGAACTTGCACAGATTTAATGAGTCCTTCTATGCACTGCAGAGGTTTTGCCCCTCCTAACGGCATCAGAATGAATGTGGTACGTGAGCTCTCGGGGACTCGGTCTGCCCCCACCCACGGGACACAAAAGCAGGAGAGAAGCCAAAGCTGACACACTTGAACCATATGAATAGTCCCATTGACTTCAATAAATATACTGGCATGAAAAGAAATACTAAGACTTTGGCTCAATACGTGGAATTTCCATCCAATATATCAGGCTTTCCTGTTCTTTTAAAATAAAGAAGCACTTTGGGTTTCCTTAGTATTTATGATAATATAAGCAAAGGCTCAACAGCTCACCAGAAGAAATGAATTCTTTATCTTTACATTCGCAATGCCATAAGTAGAGCTTTTTAAATTCATAGACAGGCTTCCTATGCGATTAATTAATAGCATAAAGAAATAGAATTTCGGTATTTTTACCATTTTTGTGTCATGTTCTACAGTGAACTGTAGGGTGGTAATACAAGAATAATTTAGAGATAAATTAGCATAATAATTAGAAGCCTAGAAGTCTTTATAGTGTTTTTAATATTTATGCTTGATAAATATTGCTCTATTTGTCAGTTTATGCAGTATAAAGTGAAACTTAATGTAAGAAGGTTATTAGCATAAAATTATCATAATGAGTAAAAAGCAAAACACAAAGGTAATCAAAAATAACAGAGGTTGTTTCCTCTTGCCTCTCTCAAAGGACATACTTTACACCCCAAAAAATCTGTGTTATGGAAAACAAATTTCATTTAAATTAATTATGAGGTTCCATTATAGCTGTGAAAAATGGGTATCTTTTAACAGTTCTTCCAGAAAGTGCTTTTTTTGTCTCTTTCAAACTTCCACACAGTCTAGGCACTCGAAGAATGAGACCATTTTGGTTGCACTGCTTAGGAAAAATTAATTTTAAAACAGGACATTTGCCCAACGTAGCGAGACCATTTAGCTCTGGGTCAGGGAAGACATGAAAATGTCATCTGAAACCAAAGGGACAGAACACAGACACCTTTAGACTAACGAAAAATGGCAAACAGCAACAGGCAAATCACATTGTTATTGAGCCATTATTCCTTGGCAATAAATTTAAGAAGTAGTTACGCTTCTTTCTGACACCAGAAGCTGAAACAAGAGCAAACATCTATCCCGAATATCCATAGATACTCAGAATTAAGGCCTGAGAAGAGCATCCCTTGGATGGGTTTTGAGAAGACCTGTTTATCTGTGAGACACAAGAGGGGAGAAGCTGTGCTGAGACATCTTTAGTTCAACACACTTAATTCTCCAAAGGATAGGTGTTGCCTGAGCTCCCTCCAGTGTCTCCCCTACAACCTCATCCTCACAAACCAGGGAGTGGTCCATGGCCATCACTGCAGAACCTCCATGGTGTCTGGAGACTTCTCAACATGTTCTAGCAACCGCTCCACTTTTTGATGCCTTGTGAAAAAATCCTCTCCTCAGTCTCCACTGATGAGAATCCATCTATAAACAAGCTGAATTTGTGCATGTATGACTTTTTCTTTTCCTAACTGAAAAAAATTATCACATTCTTGACATTTCTGCTGTACTTGGTACAAGGAGTCCAGGTCCTAAACTCACTCACAAAGCCAAATCTCCTTGGCAACATATACAGTAAAATGCAGCTTGGAATTATTGCTTTTTTGCTAATACTATTATTTTTATGGTAGCCACTGTAGGATTTGTCATCAGAAGGCAATTCTTGGTTTACGCTGAAAATTCATCATCCTTTTCACTCCACCAGTATTTGTAAGATAGACTAATTACCAATGTAAGGATTTGGGGAAGAGATCTGGAAATAATAGAAATAAGCCTTTTAACAGGCACAGTAATTATGCAGAGACAACAGATGCTAATAACAATTTTCATTTCTGTGGAAAAATGATTAAGGTTTAAAAGTACAATAACAAAGAGGCGGAAGAAGAGCACAAGGGGGTGTAGATGACATGAGACAATGTATGTGTGATCACAATTGCTAATTTAAAAAGAACTTTCATGCTGGAATAATCTATCTCAAACCCATCTCCCCAGCAGCAATCTGCCTTTTGTGCTATTTTTCTTCTTCTGGTTACCCCAGTTTGAGCATTCACCACTTCTGGGTTCTGTCACAGGCAAAATGTCAGACCAGGTGTAAAACCAGAGTCTCGAGTAGCGGCTTATTAGTAATTCTCCCAGAACCTTTCTGAATACTTGATATCTTTGTCTCCAACATCCTGGTGAACTCCAGTAATTGCATATTGAATTTTTTTTAACAGTTTCATAGGGAAAGGGTGGTTTTTTCACCCAGCGTCCCAAACCACGCTGTGCCACGTGTCAAATTCCAGCCCAGAAGTGGTTCTGTATCACTCATGTAGACTCCGATGAAAATATACATACAGAGAACCAGAGCCAAGTCTTCAAATTACCACCAAGCTCAGTGTTTGATATGAGTGGTGGAAATAAAGTTCATAGCTCCACTGGTGTTAGTGCTAGACTTCCTGTTAAGTCCAAAAAACTGTTCATTAGGATAATTAAAGTTCTGGGCCATCTCACCCATCGATCACTCTTTCTTCTGAGCACTTAACAGTTATTGCTGAATAGACTCTGAAATACCCCATTAACTCGGCACAGGTTTGCCAGAAATTATAGGTGCTTTGAGATGGCCAGGAATGAAAGGTGGCCCATAAATCAAAGGCATTGTCATCATCTGATGCTCCCGAAGTTCTCTTCAGCAGTAAGGGCTGGTACCGCAGCCATTTCCATGGGAAATGGGGACTACAATTTATTTCCAAGACCAAAAAGGGAGGTGAAGTGGCTGGTGAGGTGATGAATCTGACACTACAGCAGAGATCCTGGCAAGGCATCCCAGAGACAGAAGTATTTATGGACCTGTCCTTCAGAGCTAAGCAGAGAGTAATAAACCCGTTAAAGATATTTTCAAATCAAACCATTTCTTCCCTAAATGTCCACACACAGAAATCCAGCTTAGCAAATTCCAGCGCACCATGGAAGACAGATTTGCCCCCTATGCATACAATATTTTTAGAGAACAAAGCACATTGCCTCTTCACATTACAAGCTACAAAAGCCACTGAAAGAAAAACTATTCAGTCCACACTGAATTTAGGCATGCTGTGGGGTTTGTCAATTACTTCACGGAGCAGTGGGCTTGCAGGCACGACAGCCTACACGAGCCAGCTTCAGAACAGGCACTGCCAGCCTATGGTAGTTTTGAATTAAGCATGAACTAGTCTCTTGATGATTTTTTTTCAGTTTCTCAGGTGAAATTTGCAACTAAAGGGAATTCTTTCCATCCCAGCTGCCCTGGTAATGCAGGCAAGGTTCTCAGCATGAAGTCCAGATGCCACCTCATAGGAAAATTTCACAACAATTTAAGGAGTGCTGTGGTCGGTCATACCTGCTGGTGGGCTAACTCTGGGAGGGCAGATCAACTCCCCGAGTGCTCTCTTATTGCAACTTTCCCACCATCTAGTGGCTGAAGAGTTACAAGATCATAAAAACCTCTTCAACAGTCCTGTATCTCATGGAATTATTTTTTTTAATTACTATTTTTGTGTTTTAGCAAGATTCCTTGTTTTTTAAGGCAAGGATCAAACAAGGCTATTTCACAGCTGCTATTTTCTGCTTCAGCATCTAAGTTTTCATGGTTTAAAAGAAATAAAACATTTACAGGGGATAAGACCCAAGAATAAATCCTCACAGCGGTATTTGTCAGCAAAGAAAAACCCAAGAGCTTACCCCCAGTGGGGTATCAGCCTCAACAAGTTATGATGCTTCAAATTAAGGAATTGGTACCCAAACCACTGCTGGCTGTTACACTCAAGAAAGAGAGGATGATCGTCACAGCAGGCAGATCATATCAGAAATACCCCAGTCTGCCAGATCTTCGGGAGATGTCATCAGCTGCTGGGCTCTGAGCTCTGCTCCAGACTCTGGGACAATGCTGGGACACGCAGGGGTAAGCTGGAAGCTGTGCTTTTCCACAGTATTCCCTGTTACCATATCCAGAGATATTTACAGAATTCAAAGTTCAATCATCGCTCAGTACTTTGAGAAATGTGTTCTAGAGATGTCACAAAGGACGCTTTTAACTTATGGCAAATGTTTGCTTTAGATATATATATATATATCCCTCAAATAAGTGCCCTAAATCTGTTCTGATATTAGCATGTCTGGTATTTACTGGGATTAATTTGGAGGATGTTTACAGAAAGTAATGAACAACAAGACACTGATCTAGATTTCTGTTGTTCTCTGGCAAACTCAGCAAGAACTCCACATGAAATGTTTGGTCGTAATCTCTTCTGTGACAGATTTTTGCAGCAGTTTAAAAAGTACAAAAAAAAACCCAAAAACCAAAACAGTGTTGTTTTTCAAAACTGGTTCAGTAGTTTGTCATGTAAGCAACAACCAGTCTGGGTAAATATCCCCTTTCTTTTTATTTCCAAATAAACAGCACTGCAGTATTTGCTCTCAGCTGCATCCCTGTGGTGGAAGCAGCAACGTGAGGAGGACACATCTTTCATGGGTCATGTCATCTAAAAGGTCAGCGTCAGCCAAGTGCTCAGCCCAGGAAGAGTCACTGAATGGCTGAGGCTGCTTTGGAAGCCCAAGCAGTGTTACAAATAAATACATGTAACCCATGTCAGGAAAAAAACTTTAAATTGGTTTTAAAGTCTTGTGAGGTAGCTCTTCTTACAGGATAAGTAACATTGGATCCTCCTTTTCTACTTGAATATAAAGGAGTATTTAAGGGTACACACCAACAGCAGTTCTTAGTGTTTGAGCTGCTATGGACTGCCTCAGTAGAAGTTACACCACCATTTCCTCTGCTCAAACCTAATATTAAAAAACTAGTTATTCATTTTTCCTCTTTCTCCTCAGATTTTTCACAAGTTATAGTGCAACTTGCCTGTTTTGCCAATGGAATCACTTATACTTTTAACTTTCTACTTTTTTCAATTGAATGTATGTGGATTCCCAGCTTCTCCTGCCCTTATTCCCATTTGTGACACTTCTATTTACTTTAATCTGTATGTTCTCAAATTTTTTCACTGCAATGCTCTACACTACCGTTTTTCTGGCAGTGGTTTTGATGTAAACCTCAGTCTAAAAGTGAGAATTGCACAAAGAAACACATTCACTTTCTAACAGAGACAAGGAAAGGAAAGACGAGCCAAAGAGAGTCCGTGATGTAGGGAGGTGAGGGACATGTTTAGCACTATTTAGATTTATTTGCAATTAAAGATTTTAAGCATCCTCCTCCAATAGCTATGTGGATGTGAGGAAATGGAGTATCAGAAATCATTGCAAACTAAATATTCTAGATAATAGACATAAGGCAAACTCTGTATCAATAAGGCAATCTCCAGAATCTGATCTAGAACCACCAAATACCAACATTCACACACGGCACCGTGTGAGTATTCCCACCAAAGGAACTTCTAAGCTGGGAAGCTGCCCCACAGCTCACCGCCCCATCTCTGCTCCTCTCCAGGCTTCCAAATTAGCAAATGCTCATTAGGAACAGCTTTTGGTAACTCATGTTCTTGTCAGCAGACAAGGAATTATTCAGCAGTGTTTCCTGATCGTAAGTAATGAATAAAGAAGCCAACAAGTTTTTATACTTCATAAACAAAAAAGTGTCAGAGCTCATTTCATAAATAATTCATCCTGAATTATTTGTCTAAATCTAATATACAGTACCTATACATATGGGAGGGAAAGAGAGAACATTAACAGCTTTTAGACATATTTTAGAAATATTCAAGTCAATTGTATATAATTTTCAAGGTTAATGGCTTTTTGATACATAATAATGGAACTCCCAGTTATTGTACATATCCTAGTTGCAAAACCTGTTTCATTTGCATAATCATAAATTGCAGTTGAGCAATCCTCAGCATGTGGTTATTCATTTGATGAAAATGTAAATTTCAATTTTATTTTTGTTCAATTGCATACACACTGCATTTACTGAATATGAGAAAAAGCATTTTAATTTAACCAATGAATTCAGCTCATTACAACCTGCTAACAAAGCTGAGTAGTCCAGAATTTTGTGGCAAAATGCATTTTTAAGTAATGATTTACAACTAACTTATCTTTTCATTTTATGTTTTAACACCTAGAAAAAGTTACCACATTTATCTTTATGCAAATAAATTCCCTTTAGAATGTGAGATTGCTCCACCATTTTCAACACAAAATTACTGCACAACATTAAAAGAAAAGCATTCAATTAAAAAAAAAAATTAATTAAAGGAGACATTCAAAGCTAACATTGAGTGAAATCTCTGGGGGGGAAAAAAGTGCTTTCTTGTGCTTGGGACCTAAAAGAGGCTCTGATGTAAAAAGGAATGCTCAGATCAACCCATCTGCTCCCAGGAGCTGAGACTCCAGGCCTGGCTGAGCTGGAAGGCACCTAAATGTCTCTTATTTTTCTGAATAGATGACACACAGGCGTTCCCCAGAGACAACAGTCATAACCTGTCCAGTAGAAGTCTTGTGTACAAACCTGCTGGAGAGCCTTAAACAAGCTACAGAGGAGAGCAACAGGTGGAGACTGTGATCCTCAAAGGGACCGTTTAGTTGACTGAAATTAATTTGCTCTGACATTATAACTACTACTTCTAATTAAGCCAAGTTCATGATCTTTATAGGAGAGAAGTAAAGCTTAGAAAGATGAACAAGCCCAAATATTTTGAGATAATATAAGTAAAATTTCTACCGAAGCAACTTTGGACTTAATTAAAAATGTATCTGATAATCACAGTAATGGGTCTTATTTTAATAAATAATTTTTATTGCCTATCTTGTGAAGATTAACCTGGATTTCATTTCTCTTCAGAGGTAGCACAAGTGTAAGTAATTAAACTTTACAAATTGTTAAAAGCTAGCATTAGAATTCCAGGCTTGCTTTGCTTCCTCCAACCATTTTCTCTCCCCCTCCAAAAATATTCCTGAGTACTACTTATTGTTTTCTTCTGACTTTAGAAGAGGTTATCCCTAGAAACAGCTCCACAGCAGCCAGAGACATGCACACACTCTCTTCCTTTTCACCCAGAAATCCAAACTGGGTGGAGAAAGAAGATTTGGGACACTTGTCCATAATGTCTTGATGTCCCACAGCTCAGTCAGGCAAGTCTGGAACATCTAGAAATACCTGAGATGTTTAGTGCACAAACACAGATCCACTTGATGGTGACACAGGTCAGTTGGTGCATATGTGGAAAACCTGGAAAACCTAAAAACCACAGGACTTGGTGTAACATGGCACACACACAAAGCTTTCTGGGCACACAGCACCTGCTGTGAACGTGCTCTATCTGTGACCCACACATATGTCCAACACAACAGAAGATGCTGGACCTGCTACGGATGCTTTGCAAATCGAAGGTCATCACAAAACTATGGCATTAGGAGGCAACTGTAGCTTTTGTTCTATCTGGTCTGATAACGTCTGCTATGAATGAGTTGAGACATTTGGATTACAGCGTCTGCTACAAGCCAACCCTCGTAACAGCACCGAGTGTCCCTGCCAATTGCTGGGAGAGCTGGCTTTGGAGAACGAAAAACATTCAAAAAATGAGAGTGAAATACGTACTTTGCTATGCCTGTGCTCCAAAACTGAGGATATTCACAGTCATAAAACCTTGTGGTCGCTTGCGGTTTCCTTCGGGCAATTCATTACTGAATTGCATTTTCCTGGCCTACCTCATCCAATTCTGAGGTATGTTTCTGGCAAAACCAATGGATTTTGATGACTGATGTACACACAGAGAAAATATTACATATATTTTCCTGGTAGAAAAGGTATTCTCTTTTTTCTTAGATGTGATAGTTCTAAGCAGAATGCAATGAATTTAGAAAGACAAAGTCATCACTGAACTCACCTACAGTATCTTCAGGTATGTGCATATAGAGAGAGAAATGCACATATATTTAGAATCAGAATGGTTTGGGCTGGAAGGGACCTTAAAGCTCATCCAGTTCCACTTGGCAGGGACACCTCCCACCAGCCCAGGTTGCCCCAAGTCCCATCCAACCTGGCCTTGAACCCCTCCAGGGATGGGGCAGCCACAGCTTCTCTGGGCAACCGGGGCCAGGGTCTCACCACCCTCACAGCAACAAGTTCTTCTTAATATCTCATCTAAATCTCCCCTCTTTCAGTGTAGAACCATTTCCCCTCACACTGTTGCTCCCTTTCCTGATCAAGAGACCCTCCCCATCTCTCCTGTAGGCCCCCTTTAGGTACCAAAAGGCTGCATATTTAGGCACAGGAGTGAAAATTCTCATCTGTTATATGGTATGGCGAGTTCCCTTGTTTTCTAATCACCAAAAGTAAATAGAGAAGAGACACCAGATAGGCAACAAACAAATTTCCAAATAGAGGAATCCCTCCTAGAACAGCAAGAGGAGAGGAGAGCAGCTGGGCCAGCTGGCATCTCGCTCCAAAGCCCTGGCACAGCACCCACGCCAGCGATTCTTGTGGCCCTGGCTAGGGTCTTTGCTGGGAAGACTCCAGGCTGCTGGGCTAAGCCCCACATCAACACTGTCCCTGGCTTCCAAAGCCACGGCACAGTTTTGGACACCTTTACCCTTTAGAAGCAGAGCTTCATCAGGGATTTAATGCCTGGAGACCGATTTGGCAGCAGCCCCATGGTAAGCAGGTAAACTGAGTGGCACCTGAACCCGGAGTGATTTTCTATGGGCTTCTCACCCTGGAGAGAGCTGAATCACTGAACTGCACAGAAAACAGTCAGGTGAAGCAGAAAGAAGAGTTCCTAAAACCTACTAATATACCATGTTGTAATATTGCATGATTTGGCAGACCAAATTAAGAGCTCTGAATTCAGCTCCTTATGTTCTAATTCTAAGCATCTTGTTTGATTAGGACAACTCAATTAATTTCTGTTTGTCCCACTTTCTCCTATGTATGGAATAACAGTCTTATGATTCTAGACAAAATGGCACAACATTAAAAAAAATGGATTAAAGAGAAAACGAGAACTATAATAATGAGAAAAATAATGTAACGTTGTTGATGTCAATGCCAAAAATGAAACAAACAAAAAATATTCTCTTGGTGTTTGCATGAGCAGCTTTAACCACCACCAGGGGATTAAAGAACATACTGTAGGAGTAATTCAATCAGTGGTTCAATAATTTAATTCAGCAAACATGTTTAATGCTGAAGTTTTTCCATCCCATGGAATAAATAGACATTTCCAAGCCAGCAAAGCCTCTCCCATGCCCAAGTGAGAGGTCGTGCTGTTATTTCCACCCCTCCTGCTGGCCCACCCCCCTGCACCATGCCCCGGAGCCACTGGTTTTGCTCCATATGTCACTGGGTTGAAGCCATCCCATTTGCCTGCATGGCACTATTTGCATCAAATCTGTTTTTCAATGTACCACAGGATAATGACATAAAAAAAAAACCCAAACAAACCCCTGACCATTAATTGCTGCATTTCTGACAGTCCTGAGGAGGAAATTCAGTGTGTGCAGCAAGAGCACCAAACTGAGAGCTACCTAATGAAACAAAATGTAATTGCCTGGGCGAAAATGGAGGCAGCATTCTCATGTAAAACCACCGTGAAATGCTTCAGCATTTATATACATAATACACCCACAGTGAAGTTTTGTCTTTGTACTTTCAAATGACCAGGGTTTCTATTTAATTATGCACATAAATAATGGATAGTGTTCCTTCTTGTACGCCATTACAGTTATTTCTTTGTTTGTTTATAAATTATTTGCCAGGTTCCTTCTGGAAAGAAAAGGATGGTCCCTCCTCCAGGAATTTTAGAAACTAAGAAAGAGAGAAGAGGAAAATGGAGGGGAACTCTAGTCTAGTTTTACTATTTTGAGTCCAAATCTAAGAGAAAAAGAGGAGCAGGGTATAAAATTTGTTCCAAATTGAAAGGCAGATCCTCAGCTGGTACAAAATGCAGCGATGCCAACTCACCGCATCCAACTGATGATACAGCCCTGAGTTTTCATGCACCTTGTCAAATGCTGTCACCAAAGTCATTACACTAAAAGAAGAACACCACCACCACCCCAAAACCCCCATAAGTAGTAAATTATCGATGAAACAAAACAGAAGACTAAATCCCATATAGTGCATCACCTACATATTTTTGTCAGGAGTGCAAAGCCAGGCAGGAATCCCACTTTAGCAGCAGCTCTAACCTCTTCCCCATAAAGTTCTGAAAACGTTCGAGGCTGATCCAGTCCCTGTTAACTGTCTGGAAATATCACAGATAGAACTTGCACTGTTTCTTTCTGCTACACTAGGAAATAAATGGAAAAGCTTGTTTCAAATAAGAAATTAAATTACCAAAACAAGCCTACTTTTTAAATTTAATAAAGAGTATTCCATTGGTTATTACCTCAACGAATTTTAATGCCACAAGACTATGGTGGCAGTACACTCACAATCCAGCACTAGTTACAAGGCAAGTGGCGCAATTATTCAAATGTGACCTATTTTTATCTTAGAGACAGTTTTTCAATTTTGAATTCTGCCTTTATTGAAATGAGAATGAACTTCTTTTAAGATTTAAAGACAATGTGCTAGGTAGGACCATGGAGGCAAACACATTCCCTCCAGCAGCTCATGTTTCTTCCTATAAGAGCACATAAAATACAGGTAAAACTTTACTGGCAAAACTAAGGTGTTTGGAGAACCTGGGCTTCCTTTAATATATCAGTACCTCTCATCCCTGAAGGAAGATAATACAGTGGATCTGGTTATGTAGCCCAGAAGCTTCAACCAGGGAACGGGGGGAAGAAAAAAAAAGAAAAAGGTAATAGAAGATGCAACTGGCAGAATAATTTTAATGAAGTTGTTTCACCTTTACCCTCGTGTAAGAACGTAAGGCTCTTGAATAACCATCTGGATTTACATACTGTGAGTCAGAATATAATTATGTGACCTATTCACAGCTTCAGCATCTAATCAATTGCAACATTCTCATGAATCACACACTTCAAGCCAGCCCCAGCTCAACGGCAGCAGTAGCTTCACTGCGTGTCACAGACAACCCAGGGCGGCCCAGGTAAACATCACGTTTGGGTCAGGACTGCAGGAGAACCTTTCACGATCTGACTCAGTCCAAAATCTTCATGAATAAGGCACTTAAACTCACTCATCGTTTTAACAGTGGGACATAAATAATACTTAGATTCTTTAGTGCCTTTCCTCCCAAGAAGGATTTCAAGGCACCTTTACATGAAAATCCATTTGTTTCTCATGCATTGTAAACAGAAGCACCCTTTTAAGAGACTTGGACCTTCTCAAGATCAAGTATAAGAAGCAACGACTCTCATATTTGAGAAACACAAAATACAAAGGGTTGTATGCAAGAGGATTTAGGTTTTCTGAGTTCTCAGGAAAAGTCATCATTCAAGACATTCTGAGTTAAAACAGCAGCAGATATTAAGGGTCTATGAGAAAGAAGGCCAAATCAATGCATTTATAACAATTTTTGTGTGAGATCATCTGTTCTGCTCTAAAACCAGTAAAGCTTCCAGTCAAAGAAATAAGACTGAACAGAAATTTATGCACGGATCATTTGGCAGGTATTAAAATAAGCTTATGGACAGATTCATAATACTTAGCAAAGGCAGTAAAGTGATATATTCTAAGAGCTAAAAAGCTGGCTTCTGGCCCCAGCTGAATGTTCCTATTCCCCTGAAGGGACGAGTACAGAGACTTCCAGAAAAAGCAGGTATTTTTGTATCTAAACTCAGAACCTGTGAGAGGGCTCTGACTCATGACGGAGACTAGTTCTCCAGCTGCTCACGCTTAGCCTTGAGATGCACATTTTTCTCACATTTTATGGAATTTATGAGCGAAAATAAAATTACCTATTAAGTTACAGAATCTCCTGGATTTTCTGATAGACATTTGAAACTACTCTATGATGTTCCCTTAGCTCCTGACACATAACTTCTGTAGATGGGTAGTAGTCCTAGGCTCAATACTAGACAGTCCCTATCTGAAACCCCGTTGTTGAACTCCCCAAAGACTGATGGACATTCTCAGCATGGATGTGTACAGACCCTAATTCTCTTCAGACAGCTCTGAAATGTTGTTAAGTTTCCCTAATTCCATCTGAACCAGCCTGTATTCAAAAAAAAAGGTGCCCCTGAAGCCAATGACAGTCAGAAGTGCCCGAGTAAAGATGAGGATTTGGATGTTAGCGGTGTATTGTTAGAAAGAAAGGAACAGAGCAAACTGAAGAAACCTCAAGTTTCTAATTAGCGAGGCTATAAGGCCGCTGCAAGAAAACAACCAAATGCAGGGTCTGTAAAATAACACCACGTTCTTTTCAGCACTTTGTATTCTCAGTGGGCCTGATCCAATCCTTATTCAGAAAACATTTCACAGACTTCAGGCACGTTGCTATGCAGTGATCTGCGATCTGTTTCATTAATCCAGAAAAATTCTAACTAGCAACACAACACCCTTTGATAATCCCAAAGCACAGCAACAAAGACAAATGTTTACTACTATCCAGTGAGCCATACATAACACAGCTCATCATCAAACTTCCTTCCTGCAGCAGCAGTAGTAGTAGTAAAAGAAATCTGCAATATCTCTTGAATCTTCCACAAATATCAGAGTTCTAATTATAGAGATAGCAGAGTCAAATTAGACGCTGTGCCACTAAAATAACAAACGCACCCAAGAAGGATTACACAACAAGGCAACCAAAAAGCTCATGTGTGTTTTTGCACTCAGTGCATAACAATTTTGAGTCCAAATAAGTGCCCTTTGTGTGCTGCGAGCTGGCCCAGCCTCCTGTGCAGGAGAACAAATGTAGGTGCAACAGACACGTCACAGACACGGGCACACAGAGCAGAGATTCAGCACTTGCTCCTGTGGCACCAGGGGTACAGCTCACCTCTCCGAAGCACTGAGCCATTCCTCAGGCAGAGAGATGAGTATTGTGTATGGAGGTGATCTATTCTCCTATGTAACTTTTATTAATACTTCAATAGAAAGACTGTTTCTGCTCTATAGAACTGAGCAAGACGTTTAAAGCACAGACTAATTATGACTGGCAGGTTGATTTAAATAAAAACCGGTTACAAATCAGTTTATTGTGACAAAAACATTACATGGCATTTTGGATATCTAGCAACATACCATCTATCTTTGCAATTGCTCCTTTATAGTATTTTTGCTGAACTATCTCTGCAAATTCTTTGCTGCTAAATTGTATTATACCATCTTCCCTTCGACTCAAAGGGACTTCAGGCACTGAAAAAAAATCCCTGTCTTCTGGAATGTGGCAAACTCTTCCCTATAATGCACGTCTTTCCCTTCTAACTTCATTCACCAGCATAAAGGTAACTTCTAAATCTGTCTCAATTATTTTTCATACACCACAGTGACTGTGAAGTTAAGCAAATAGTGCTGTACCTTGGCAGCATGGAGAAACACACACGTGGAGATGGAGCAGTCCCTCTGAAGGAGGAGGAGGTGAGTTTTCACAAGACCCCGCTCTGCTGGCATCCAGCCTGTGTCACCAGTCCCCAGAGCATTAAGGACACCAAACACAGGAACAGTTCTCTGCAAGACAGTCAACAAACAGAGTCTGAGTTTTGGAACCTGTGAACTATAAAAACACTGTGAGCAAGTACAGGCAGAGCTGAGCAAATATGCTGTAACATCAGTCAATTATCTCTGCTCAGGACAGTAACAAGAGAGATGAGGAGTTCAGCTATGTAATATGTGAGGAGAAGACAGCAATATACTTTACGTCCCTGCCTTTCAGTGCTCTTAGCCCAAACCAGCAAATTATGGAAGCAAAATGGGGAAGAGAGCCTGGTAATATTTCTTTGAAGCTACAATTGCATTTCAGTAGTCTGTGCTCACCTCTCCTGCATTTACATCTCATGAATGCTCTAAGAAACAAATCTGCCAAGTAAACATCTGCAGAAACCGCAAATTTGAAATAAATACTGGAGCACTTGCAAAAATGAGTTCATAATTCAGAAAGACCACATATTAATGATGGAAATCAAATTAAAAGTTTTATAGTCACCAAGCTACAGAACGCCAACCACATGACCTTCAAGTTCAATCAAAAGAGCCAGTGCAATTCAATTTAGGTAAACCAAGCACTTGTAATTGATTTCTTCTGCCTTTAATTTGCAGATACAGATTAAGATTTGTTAGTTGACATGATTCAGAGAGAAATAAAAAGTATATATTGGTTGCTGACAAGTTACAGGGAGAAAAAAAAAGCTGAAAGAGAATAACATAAACCCATCACTTGAATTACAGATTTGCTCTAGGTCATCTCCTGGGAGGCATTTCTGGGTAGACAGAAAATACAGTTTTGTTTAATGAAATGGAATGTGCTACAGTACAGAACCTTGTATTCATAAACACTGCCCTTTCTCGCAATGTCTAGGTGGTTGGTCACATCTTCTAAACTCTCTTGTTATAGCTAGCACAAAGTATAGCTTTATTCAAGTTATTTCTGGCTCTGGTGTTTTTCAAACATGCGCAATACAAATATTTTCTGCAGGATCTAGCTCTGAATGATTAAACCAGGCATTTCTAAATGCTGACAAACACTTAGAAGAGTCAATAAAACAGAATCACTTCAGGCTCACCCATCTTCTGCAATCATTCGGGGAAAAAATGTGGTTTTCCTATTACTGCTGAAAGATGCCTTTTTGTCAATACACGGAAGAATGGACTCACTCCATAACCAACAGGCATCAAAGCAAACCTGGGATCTGTAATTCCTTGCACCAGAGGAAGGACACAGAGCAGAGTCTCTAAACTTGAAGAGAAACATTTCTGACCTAGCACATTGGGGAGTGAGCTATTGGACTCCTGAAGCTACCAGCAGGGCTTCCCAAGCTGCAGTTAAATTCCTCTGAGCTGCTTTTAACATGGATCCTGTTAAAGCAGCCACACAGACTTTTATCAAAATGCTAAAACACTCCAAGTTCTCCCGTCTTAGTGGGCTCCAGACCTCTGCAGTGGTAGTTAATCCAGTTACCGTAACCAAATTCATTGCTACCTGTGCCTTTTTCTTTCTAGAAGTATAGATCTTTGTCTGAAATAGAAAGCCTGTTCCATGCAATGTCACACTGACCACAGAGAGCTCTCCATAAAACCCAAAAGAAAGCTACTTTTACAAGGTCCTCCCTAAGCGGAGACTGAGTTTTGAAAAACACTGCAGTCAAAAGGCCGCATATATGCTTATGCATTCGGCGTTTCTCCCCCTTTATTCTTTATCATTAATGACATTTACATTAATGAAGGCTGAGCAGGGGAAAGAGGTGTCCCTTTTATTCATTGTTCCTCATCTGAAGTTTTAATTATAGCTTCACACCTCCACAACTGATTACTATGAGGCAGTGATGATTGCAAACCCAGCAGAGGAGGAGCAGGAGGGATCGCTGCATACAAATATTCTGTTACCCTGCAGGATCTTAAACGGTTTAGGTTTAACAAGAAGGCACAGAGAGAAAGCAGGTATGTCAAATAATCTGAATTCAACAAGTTTTCCAGGAAATGCAAATGCCCTCAGTGGTGAAAAGTTTTCATTAGGATACGTATAGCGTTGCTAAGATGCTGGATATGCAATGCTTCACAAACTACGTTCTAAGTACTCTGCAAATTATTTTCTTTTGAGAAATTTTAGAAACTCAGACAAACCGCACTGCAGGCACAGCACACTAAGCCACTAACACTAATTAGCTGCTTCATAACACAGAGTGACTACAGTCCTCAGATGTGAGATAAGGAAATAACACATTTCTAATATTGCTCTCGCAAATATTAGTATCAAAAGTCAATCTATTAGCTTTCAAGAGAGCAGAGATTTAGGCTGGGTATGGAAGCCTATGGAAAAATCATTTCTTTTTGGCAGCAAAGAAGAGAAGCTACAGCATGAGAAGGTAAAACGTACCTGAGGAATACAAATTTTTGGATACAATTTGATGATTGTTTATTTCACCAGCAGCCCATCTTTCTTTGCCTCTCTGTCCGTACCCTTAAACCCACAGTTAAAGCTCTGCCCGTGCTGTTCAGGTCAGGCAGTTTGAGACCCCCCGCAGCCCCTGGCCCTGTCCTTGCCACGGCTCAGGGGACCAGCAGCACAGGGCTGAGGGGCTGGAGGATGAGCACAACCAGCAGTGATGCTGCACCCCTCCACCAAGCTGTGGCTCACCACCGGTGAGAGTCTCTCCCCAGCTCTCAACGCTTTGGACAAGGGCAGACAGAGGATCCGCTCCCAGCTGGGCAAGGCAAAAAGATGCTGCTGTGGCTGAGTCACTGCGCCGAGACTCAGAACATCTAAATTCATGTTCTCTGATCTACCGTAGACCTTTTGGTCCATCTTAGGTCTGCCAAGCAGTCTCTCCACCTCCCATTTCCCCACGGGACAAGGAGGATCAGAGTATTTCAGCCTCAGAGGCTCCCTTGCTCCCCATTGGCAATGTGTCTCTCAGCAGGGCTTCCGCACACGGCTGTCATGGAATAACAATAAGGATCCTTTTCAAACAGCACTCACACGTACGGGCAGCTCCGGGTGAACGTGACGGACATCTATACACCAGCAAGGATTAGAAATTAAAAGAGCAGGAGAGACAAACTACCTGCTAGCAGCTGATAATACTGCAGGGGAACAGCAGGAATAAAACACTGCGGAAGAGTTGTCAACTTCCCTCTCTTCCTCTGTGGTGGGATTAGTAGAAAAGGTTAGACTATACATTATCCAAGAGTCATTCTAATGATGTATCACTCAGAGGTTTTCATAAAATTAATCTCTCAATAATAAGACATAATACAGGTTTCATGCATACTAGGTAATTAAACAGCTTGATGAATAGATGAAAGAGTGAATGTTCTGGATCCTTAAACAAATCACAGCTTTAAATTTCATTAATTTTAAATTTACTCCGAGACCTAATTTAAAATTGGCAAAGCTTCTCTAACACTGAAACCAGAAATCATTAAATAAAACTGAATTGGATTATTTATTATTGTCTTAGGCCAATAAAATAACATCAACTTACAGTATCAGGACAACAAAAATATGACAAAACCTCAACAATATTAAAAATACTTTGAAAAATTCACTGCAGCTCTTGGTTGAAAATTTAAGCAAGATAATCAATTTACAGAGACTTTCTTGGCCTTTTCATTTTCTATCCTCTGCCTAGGGCTACCACACTGGAAGGTTTGTAATAATTTAACCATCATCTGCTAGAGTTTTGAGGGAGCGGAAGGCGATTCTCTCTAGTTTTTTAGGCAAAGAACTCCATGGAAAGCATGGAAAGTCTGCAGAGGGTGTCTGAGTGTGCGCAGCACTCTGAAATACCACGACCCCAGTAAAACAGACACTGCTTAAAGCACTTCTTCAAGGTTTCAAATTGTAATCAGAGTGAAAACTGCAAAATGCAAATAAAGAAAACCACAAGAGAACAACAATGACTCATGACTGGGAAAATAGTGACATAAAATGTCAGGAAAAAACCCACTCCACAAGTGATTTCAAAGTCATCTCAGCACACAGTGTGGCAATGAACTGTCTGGGGCAGATTTGGTGTTTTAGGTGCCTCAGGCAGCTGTGCTGGTTTAACAGCCCAACAGCCCCCGAACGTGCCCTCTGGGCTCCCCAGCACCCGTCCCACCCCCGCTCTGGCCACACTGCCACCAGCAGCTCATCAACTCAACCCACAATTTCTTTCCTTCTCTGAGTTCACTTTCTGGTGGTTTAGTGAGTGGAGAGGCAGCAGCAGGCTTGGCACCGTCTGCTCCCCCACCCTATTAACCTTCCCCCCATCCTGCCACACGGACACCAGGGCGACTTTTGCTCTTACTGAAGGCATATTCTTGAATTAAGATCTAGCTCCGGAGCAATTAAGCACACTCCTGTTTTTCAGAACTACAGCAGTGATTAAACTCTGCCCCGGTGCTTTTTGGAATTCAAGCCCAATCATCTTCATTATGTTTGTTCCTTATGAGATTAGTTGGCGGTGTTTCTCCCGCAGATGCCTGAAGAGAAATGTTCTACAAATGTGTGCATTTAACCCAAGAGGGGATGATGTAATGTGCCCCTGTGCTGGAGTCCTGTACGCGACACCTTTCCAGATTCTCTGCACTGCTCTCTAGGTCTATTTTCTTTATTTGTTTTATTATTTTCACACTTAAGCTTTTCGTATCTTTGCTTTTTTTCAGTAGGTCACCAATGAAAGTGAACAATTTTCTTGGACTTTTCCTTCTTCTTTTATGTAAACCCACATAATGAGATTATTTTTAACCGCTGACATAACTCTCACTCATGCAAATGCAGCAGCTGAAGGGAGAAGTGGCCCCTGCTGGCAAATACCCGGCTTACAGACTTCCTATTGTTTTGCTAACAATTAGAATCTGGAATTATCAGATTGCTGGAGCTGCAGTGAAAAAAATCCTTTTGGATTTTGTCCCCGATAGCATCTTTTATCCAATGCCAATTCTCATACCTATTTAACACCTTCTCTAAACTGTAAGACTAAAGGAGCTTAGCAAGGAAACTTTGGCACATCACTATGCTTTGGTGATCACAGGGCCCAGTCCAGCAGCTCCCAGTCTTGAAGTAGTCTTGACCAGAGCAATTTTATACTCTAGAGCTGGAACAAAGCAGATTGACTTCCTAATATTAAGAATAATTCCAAACTAACATTCAGGTTGCCAAAGGGATCAACAGACACTGAAAAAAAAGGTTGATAAACAAATAGACTGAAAATCTGTGATGCTCGTGAGATGCCTAAGTGACTTCTTGCTGAAATAGCAGAAGCTGCAGGTCGTCTAAGAGCACCCCGATAATATATGTGGGAGTTATGACACTGACAAAAAAAAAAAAAAAAAGAGAGCGAAGATGGATTGAAATACATGGTCAGTGGATCTCCGATGACGTTGCTGAATTCTTTTATGATTTTCATACCTAAAACACTTTAATAGCAGCTTTAAACAAGTGCTCTCTAGAGAGCTAAGCTATTAGTACACTAAAAATACCAAATAAAACACCATTCTGCTGAGATGGAGTGTCCAAATCTGGATAAAGAAGCCAGGTATCAGTGTATACCCCAATCTTTATCCATTACTAAAAGAGCAGCATTACTTGGACCACTACTGCAATGTCTCTCACATGTTCAGGGTTATCTGGCGAGCCAAGGGTCCTCAAGGTGTCCCAGAGTGACAGAAGGGAACAGCCCAGTACTTGCAAGATACCATGAAATGGGATTGTTGTGTCTATTACTTGTCCGCTGCTGAAACAGATGGAGTTAACCACGTGGATTTCCATAAGGGCTATTATTCTTGCTCAAAGAACATATTATTTCATCAAAGCAACTGAATTCTGGAAAAAAAAAAAAAAAAAAANCTTTAACTGGTTGAGGAAAACCAATTCTACATTTTTATCCTCTCTGGCCCAGTCCATGAAATTGCATGCACAACCCAGCAGCAGGTCAGGACCGTACCCAGGTTACTGCTGGCTGGCTTAGACCGAACCCAGGCAACAACAGGGTACTAATGGTAGATTGAAATAAGCAGCTGAAAAGATTTTATCTCCCTTTTGAAGGAAGAGTACATCTTCTTCCCTCACCTCCGTTCAGAGGCTATATTAGACCCTCACAGCTGTCCCTCGGTGCCCCAGGAGTACTTCTACTGAAGATTGATTTTTATCCATCTGCGTTTGATAAGAAAGGAAAGACCTTTGCTTTCCAATAATGAGACCCGTATCATGCCTTTTACTTTCACAGACAGGACTTCTCTTAAAAGCTTTAGCTCTGGATTATCACTTAAATAGCATGCACCAATGCTGCTGCTTGAGTTTGCCATCTAGATGTTTCTAAGTTGCATTTAAAGCACTACATTGATTTTTAAAGGCCTCAGCCTGGCTGAGATGGCACCTATTTTGCTATGAAATGAGTTAGCAGTCACAGTCAAGAGAGGCACGTAATATAGTTAATCTCCTTTCTCAAACTGTTGTTAAATTGTTAGCCAGCATGCAGTAGTCACATGTGGATACTTATTATTCTACCAACAAATACTGTATTTCATTCTGGTTTGCTTGGCATGAACAGTTCACAGCATATTCTTTGTCACTTAATTTCCTGTGTATATTGTGAACGCTTAGGAAAGCTCAGCAGGGTGCATTAGAGAAACCCAAAGAAAGAACACAGGACATTAATCAAATTACTGTATTAGATGCTATTACATATCTTCAAGTTGGAACTAGTACGTACTGATTTTTACAGCTTTCTTTTTATCACCTCAGAAGAGATCAAAATAACTTGTTAGGTCAATTCATCCTTTTTGCTGCCCTTGCTGTTGATGCAGGAAGCTGCAGGCTGTGGAAGGGGAAGGGAGTGTGAAAAGGGAATGTGGAATGCCCAGGAGCTGGGGGAAAGGAAGGGCAGGGAAGCACCACTGTAGCATCCTTCCTCCTCCGGTCCCCATGGGCAGGCTGGGTCCCTGCCCTCCTGGGAGCTGGATGTGGCAGCTCGAATGTGATTCAGGAGACACGTGTCCCAGGACTACAGAGTCTGTCCCTCCTTTTCCTCTGGTGCTTCTTACATTTTGTGTTTCTGGGAGAAAATCGGCAAGGGTAGAGCTTGGGCAAGCTTTTCCAGGCAGAAGGGGATAAGCAAAGTGCTTCCAGTTACCATGGGACAAATCAGACTTTCCTCAAGAGCCTTCTCAGACCACTAGCAAAACAGAGCTGGTGTTCGGAGGAAACACAGCAACAGCCCCTTCTAGCCCAGCAAAAGAAGAAAAACACATCTAGAAACTCTTCTGCTAGGGAAAATTATTCAGTCAGATGTTATATCTTTTGACAAATAAATTAGGCAGTTTCAAAATTTACAATTAAATTAGGATGCAACCAACTATTCTCTATTCACAGCCCGTTTTCATTTCTTCACCTCAGGAGGTCCTGAAAAGTTTTATGCTCACTGAAAACTATTCAACGCTTTTATGCAACCAAATCCCAGCTTTCTGCTTTGCATTTTTGTACCAATACCTCTGCAAACACACCAGAACTTTCCCAAAATTAAGATGATGTAGAACAACTGCCTGTGCAAAGATGTGCAAGAAATGCACATAGAAAAAGGAAAGATTTGAAGTAAGTCTTCTCAGCATATTGCCAATATGATTTCTATGTAAATGGCTTTCTGCTTGCACTGCCGTTTCCTCCAGTTCACCACTGTACTTGTCTACTGGTTGGAATTGCTTCCAGGCAAGAAATAAAAAAAAAATCTTACAGGTAATTACCAAATGTTTCAGAAAAGAATTGTACCCCAGTTTCTCTCCCTATTCACCTGGCTACATAACTGAACAGAATCCATCAGGTAATCTCTAATGCCCGTGGGAAGCAAAGGACAAAGAAAATAGTGAAAAGAGTTGAAGAAGACGCTCTAAAATGGAGAATATTAGTCAAAGAAGAGACAGCAGCAGCAGACCAGGGAGAGACGTGCTGGGTTTCACAGGTACCAGAGGACAACGTAAGGCTAAAGTGCCAGAGCCTTGAAAATGCCCTGATTTTCAGAAGTAATACGTACCTATTGACATGTTGACATCTTGACATCACCTCCACGCTCCTGGCTGAAAGTCACGGCTCTTACCAGGGAGAATAAAACAAAGGCTTTTAGCGGATGCTGCATTTTAAAATCTCGGCCGAAAACCCAATGAAAGAAATGTACAATCAGAGTCTCTAATCTGAGAGCCTGTGAGGGCAGAGTCCACATCTACAACTCTCCATATTTCATGAGAGTGAATACATCCACAGAAGGATCTGCAGTTCAGCCCTGCCTTTCTGGTTGAGGGAACAGTTTCTCCAGGGGCTGGGCCTTCACCTCCAGCTTCTCTCATCCTCCTCTGCTGAGCTGTACCAGGATTGTAGGGAAAGCCAGAGGGAATCGCTCCCTTGAAGGGGTCAAGAGAAATGGTATTTGCTGGATGCATTTGGCAAAAGGTGTGAAGAGCCATGTTAGCAAGTAATTGATTCTATCAGTTATTTAAATTAAAGGCAGGGGTGCTTGTAAACCACCTGGAGTAGAAGAGTTTATCCAAAAGCCATCACTGAGGAATCTGTAACTTTCAATTCAGTCAAGGAAGGAATTGGCAATGAATAATTTCAACTGACAAGTATAGTGCTTTCTGTCAACAAGTTATTTGCAAACAGGCTATAAATTTCATTAATTTGTTCATTATTTGTGCTCCTTTAACAATTACCTTGTATAAATAAATTTAAACTTACAATTAGTTGCTAAGAATGCCTGTCATTTATTACATGTTACCAGTGACATGTCTTGCTTTCTAATCAGCTTGAACTTTTGAATAAGTTCAGCCTCCCAAAACTCAGCTTTCCAAACTGTTTCTTCTGCCTGACTGCAGTGCTATTTATAGAGACAAATGCTTATGAATCTGAGCCAGAAAAAAAAAAAAAGACTGAGAATAGATTGTTATAATATAACATATAATTAAATTATAGCTGTTTTCTGAATTTACTCAGCATGTGAAATGTCCTAGGTTAGGTTTTTACGTGACATAAAATTGAGCATATAATGTCCAATGCAAAAAGAACTTACCGCTTTGAAGGAAAAAGCTTGTTTTCCTCAAGAAGTGTAACTTACCTGTGGTTCCCTAAGATAGGAAACAATATTTTTTGTCTTAATAATAAACCATCATAAAATCAAAATTCTAGAAAATTACTTTCACCATTTTTATGGTTTTTCATCTGTAATCTGAATATGGAGAAACAAAAAAACAATCCTTGAATTCAGATCCCATGCTTGACAGAAATATTTTACTGCTCATAATGCTGAGTTAAATTGGCTGCAGTCACTTGTGCCCAAATAACCCTCAACAGTCACAGTTTATGTGCAATCTACCACAACTTTGCTATCATCAGACAGCTGGTTTTTTACAACACACACTCTAAAGGAGAGCAATGAGCAACACCCATCATACTTTACTTCATTTGAGTTCATCCCACTAATTCCACAGTAGCTCCCTCTTCCACTGCTGCGAAAGTTTCAGGTGTTGCTCCATAAGAAAACCATTCTTAGATTTCTCTTGGAATGCTTAAAACAAGAAAATAAAGATATACTGTCATTTTGTCAATTCCGAAAGTTCTGACTAGTTAAGAACAGTCTTGGGTAGAATTATTGCCAAAATCCACTGAATTATCGTAGTATCAGCTGTGAATGACAACCACAGCTCCAGATGGACTAGAAACTGCTACCAAGATTCAAACAAAGCTTAATGAAATGAGCTAAAAACAAAGGAGACCCTACACGACATGTACAGGAGGTCCCAATTGCAAGCACTGAAAAGGCAACACAAAGTCTGACACCCATAGCCTGACAAGAGTCTGGTATTATTGATACACTTACTGATTCAACAATCTTTTGACTTTATCAAACCCATACGTACCAGCCTTCCAAGTGTGTTCAAAAAAACCGAAAAGGCTTTGGTGCCCTGAGCTTACTACATTTCTTGATGAGTGAAAATTCAGGATGAGCAAACTGCAAAGACCATCAAGGACCAGGACTGTGTTCTGCCGACTCACTTCTGTCAAAGGCAGGGTGGTTTCTCTACACGTCATTAGAGTAGTTCAAAGATCCTTTTCTCTGCATGATGTCAGTAACAGGGAGAACAAACACCAAAACAGGCGATGGTAAAAAAAAACCACAAACCACCACCATGTATCATCTCCGTAATTTTTGCTGGGACCCTGCACAATGGCAGGCACTGAAGCTGGAATATCTGCCACCTGAGAGATGTCTGCAAATATGAACTGGATAAAGAACACCTCTTTCAGAGCATAGAGTTAAGAAATCTTCCACATCTGCATTTGAAACAAACATCAAGCCACAACCCGCCGCCACTCTGCATGGCCTATGCCAACCCACCTAATGCTGAAGTCTGCTTTTCACCAGGTATTATAACTTCCCCAACACCAGAGTGTGTAATGCCATTTGGCAAATCTTTGATTTGCATTCTTCTCTTTGCAACACTTTGCCTTTCAAAGCAGGAATCCAGGTGAGACACGAGTTGTTGTTCACAGCAAAGACTTCATCCCACCTAAGGCTGTGGTCTCTAATTTGTCCAGACGCCCTGGGATCACAACAAAGACTACTGGTACATGGTTTTGAGTAGTTTTTGTAGGTTCCTTACTGCATACATGAACAAAAGTTTAGTTTCTCAACTCAAAAGCCTGCAGAAGATGAACTTTTCTTTGCTGCTGCACAACATAAAGTCAGCCTCACACGAGAGCACGCTGAGACGAACATTACAAGAAAGGTAAGGTGATCATTCCTTCACGGTCGTAACTGCTCTCACACAGTTATTTACAACAGCAATCCCTTCCTTGTCAATGTTCTACCCCCAAAAAAAGAATCTAGGCTGGATTTTGCAATGGAGCTGGAGTGAATTATACACCCAGATTTTCCTGAAGTTGGCAGAAGCCCTTCCCCATGCTCATTTGTAAATCCCAGCACTATCAGTAATGCCTACAAAAGCTATCTGGAGAAGAAAAATGAGATAAGTCGTAAAGAGAGCACCTCAGGAAAGGAAACAGAACTAAATCTGCTTAGGGCTCAGCTCCTGAGCAGATACTACAAAGGGACTAAGGTATTTATGGAAGGTAGAAGACAGGTGGCAGAAGCATTAGGTCGGGGACTAACAAAAGGAAAGGCACAGTCTGTGGATTTGTTTCTTTTTAGTTGTTGCATAAAAATTATATTAGTTTCTATTTCACTGCAATCTTCTGAAAATAAACGAGGTGGCCTACACACCCTGATCATCTCCCAGAACATACTGTTGCAGTCAGAAAGGAAACTACCTTCTGACCTTTGGTCAGTTGTAAAGATCACAGAACCAAAGGGGGAAAAACTCAACCCAAAACCCACCAAGACACAGAGAAAGCACCCAAGCCCTGATTTTTAAGCAGAAATGAACTCTGAAAGGTTATAATGATTCCTTTTGGTCTACTGTACTATAAGAACCTGAGGGTCCTTTGCTCACATGCCTGACCAACTGATATAGTCAAGTCATTGGGTACTTACATTTATGCCATGCATAAAAACATCTTCCTTAAATGCATCCCAAAACAAGAATCTTACTAGAACACTTCTAAAATAAATAATCTGTTGTTCGGAATGCAAAGAATTTCTTTTTGTGGTCTCATTGGCACATAATGGAGGAAGAGTTTATTATCCCAGACTCCAGGGCCCTTGGGGAACGCACCTTCCACACTGCTCTTAACCTTTTTCAAAAGAAATACAATTGCACTTGTTGTGAAGTACTGCATTATGTGGCAGCAGTGAATGAAACCATAATTCTGTTTACTAGATATTACTTACGCTGTGGAAACAAGAGAATTGTGATTTCTAGAGGGACTGTGAGGATCACAAACCAGGCATTTACCTGGACGTTTTTATTACATTGTCTTTTATTAGTCTTTATCAAATCAAAGCTGCAGATAGCAAAGTAAGATAATGTTTTTATGTCTCCTCTCAATACTAAATGTTATGATTAGATACTACACTGTTGATACACACTTCACCATTGGGATACAATTTATAGAGTCAGAGCTATAGATGGTAGGCTCTTAACCTTATGAGAAGTTTTACTAAAATGGCTCAATTTTTTCTGTGTATATGTAAGGGGAATGCAAACAATCAGCTTTTGCCATTAAAAGTAATGTTTTCAGCTTTTTATTTCATCAACTCTGCTGGTCTTATGCTTTGGAGAAAAAAAAAATATATTTGGTTTCAAACTCTGTAAGCGACAAATGCAGTTTTCACCTCTCTATATTTGACAAAATTATAGTAATTGTAATATTTCAATGGTTCTTTAGCTCACTCATCCTGAGCGTGCTGGTATCGCTGGAAGCACACAGTGCTGGGTACCAAATCCTCCGTCTGACCAAATGGCACAGTACAGAAAGGAAGATGACGGTGTGATGAGGGTGCAGATAAAGTTCCAGAAGCAGCTGGAGTAAGGGAGAAGATACAGATGCTCCAGCACTGTAAGACATGAAAAAGGCCGGGTAACCAGCCCACCTCCCACACCGTGCCAATGGCAGCCTGGCATCTCAACGCATCTCGGGCCGCAACGGAGCCCCTCAGCTCTGCCAGGTCCAGTTGTTAAAGATGGAGATCATCCCACTAATAATGAGGTGTCCTGAGATTAACTAGGAGCTGAATGACAGGACATTCATTCATTTAAGAGCTGGGGAGAAGCAGAGCTGGACATATGTCACCTCTGAATGATCAGCTGCATTACCAGGACTCGCATTCTCACTGCAATTCCAACCCTTTGCTACACTGGTACCTGGCAGCCCTTGCTGAAGAATTTATTTGTTGTATAATTAAGATGCACTTACTTCAACAGCAGATAATGTTTTGTTTTGCCTTTTTATTACCAAGTTGTCAAAAGGAGAGATATGATAATAATAAAATGACAAAATAACACGCTAATTGTTGAAATAAACGGGATGTATAATACATCGGGTAATGGTAATTAATTATATGACTGATATAAATAATGTCAGTTATTCATTACTACTCTCAAACACTCACAATTATCCATACTTAGAAGTATTGGTAATCATACAAATAGGCTTAATAATCATAGTAACAATGGATTCTAGCAGTAACAAAGGTAAATAGGCAAATTCTAAAGCCAGTTAAGAGAACAGACTTCTGGGAGGCAAATTATTTCGGAGTCAGATGGGTAGTCAATAAAGCCACACATATTTCTGCCAGTTTACATAGTCCATTTGTAGCATAGTAACTGGTGAAGTTTTTAATTGAGTATTAAAAGTAGTCAATAGTTTTAATAATAAATAATTGGAAATAATAACATGAACAGACTATTAAAACTAGTCGATAGTTGTAACAGTCTGTTCATGTTATTATTTCCAAGGTTCTCCCCAGAGCTTCATTCTTTACTTGATCTACCTCTGAAATTTCCCTGAAGCTTATACCTTCAATATGAAAGCTTGAGATACTGTGATATGCTATATAGTATGGTATAAAAACGTAAAGTACTCCAATTATAATATTTTATCATAAGATCCAATTCAATTCTCCACATTATCTTTAAGGCTTTGCTTTTACTCATATCATAATACCTACATATTTTCTAAATTAACTATGGCAGCGCAGTATACTTAATTTTTAATTATATTTCTGCTGCTGAAGTATGGATCGGTGTTTAAGATGTGCACTTCGCCTTTTGAAAATGTGCTTTTATTTTATCATTTGGATGTAGATAATAAAGTTCTTTGAACTAAACAGTTATTAAAAAAAGATCATTTTGCAATACAAACAGATCCTGTTCCTAAACCTCTGACATGCAAAATTCCTGTGGAAAGACAAGATTGGAACCAAAAGCTCTATTTTTAAATGCCCCAAATACCACACGCCAGAACAGACTATAAACAAAGTCGCAACAAAAGTTTAGGTAAGTCAGTAGAATAGCCCCTTGCTAGGAAGATGAAATAATTACTGCCAAAGTATTTAACACATCATAATTGCATACCTATAACATATGCTGCCTCAGTAATGGTCTCATCTGATAATTAAAAAGTAACAGTAACTTTCTATGTTTCATTGCAGTTGGCTTGATGGGCTGGGGAGGGAGGGGGAGGGAGGATGTATGCAAACTGCTTGTTTAAGTCAGGCATTGTTCCTTTCCAAATATGTATGCAAATTTATGCACCGGGTAGCAAGACTGTGTGTCCAGTGCCAGGCTTTCAGTTTTGGCATCTATGTCTTCACTGCTCTTGTTTAAAAAAAATCCTGTATAAAATATTAAATTCTCTGAAAACATCATTTTAATTACTCTTGAAAGACTTACCCAGCTATTAAATGATCCAGGGTTAACTGAAGGGCTAGCGCTATAAAACCATTTAAACAGAGCACGGTGATTTTATCAAATTTCACAGCTGTTCCTGCAGCAAATGCAGTTTCTCAGAACACAAGATTTCTAGTTAATCCGTTAACAGTAATTTTGGAGAAAATGTGCATCAAAGGAGAAATTGCTACACAGGAACTGATTGACTGGACTGGACCTGCAGTCAACCCAGTCAGAAACCTGTCTCCAGATGAGCCAGCACCAGATGTTCCCATCAAAATAAATATATAAATACGTAATACACGAATGGAATTTGGCCTGCAAAAGGCCACTCTGCTTAATCGCCATGACATGGAGTTTTGCTTTTTCTCCAGTGTACTTTTATTAGCATTGCACCATGCAGGAGTCTTGTTACTCATATAGAAATAACCACATTTGGAATCCAAGTTTCTAGGCTCAAGTAATGATGGAATCTGTAGTCTGATAGCATGGTTTGAAGATATATCCTGCTTTATGCACTCAAGATTTTTCATATTTCTATTCTATTGTTCTTTTATTAGGTGATAATTTCTCTGAATACCTGACTATTTTATAGGTTTTTATTTCACTCCCCTTATTCTTCATCCTCGTACAGTGAGCAGTCTCACTCATACAGTTCCCCTCCACGTGAGAGACTGTGTCCATGTCTGATCTGATTCTCTGCACCCAGAAATTCCCGCTGAGGGAAGCCATCCACCACATCCCCGGGTAACCCATGCCAAGAGAACAGCAAAGACAGGACCATTTATTTCAGCATTAAATCCCCAGTTCAGCTAAAGGACTGTTTAAGTTGCATCTCAGATGTTGTATTTATGCTGTTTTAGGGAGCAGACCCAGAGGAGAGCAGGGATCCTCCAGCCAAGCCGTGTGGAATTGGCTGATGTCCACCCTCCTCTGGGGTGGCCTGACCAAACGCGCTTTGCACAGAGCTTGGCTGAGGCATCCTTCCAGTCTGAGACAATGACCTCAGTCCCACAGCCATGAGATAGAACAATAACAACTATTATTATTTTCACTTTTTCACTTCAGTGTCCTCAAGATAAAAGGCAGCAGTGGGGCTAAAGCTCCCGGGAGCTTTATTTTCCCAGCTGGCTGTCAGGAGTGGGATGTTGATGAAGGCCTCCTGAATTCCTGTTAATGAATTACCTCGGTCAGGAGGAGGCAAAGCTTTTTCAGCTAATGCCCACGTGCCTCAAGTAGGACCCTGGATGCAAAAACACTGTGATGGGTGTGTGGGTTTCATCAGGAAGTCTTGTCTTATTCCAGAAGGAGCCCTGTTCACACTCAGAGAAAATACGGACCAACCAAATCAAGGTAGAGATAAATGGGAGTATTCCTTAAACATAATTCCAATGCCAAGTGCAATAACATGGATAACAAAAGAAAATAATAAACAGCACCACATCAACATCCGTCACCTTTCCAGACCTGACAGAAAAATCAGCAGTGAAGCTGGTTGATGGAGTTTATATTTCCAGGCCCCATATCTCACCCCAACTATAATGAAAAGCCGCAGGTTGAACGGCCACACTAAAAGACCAACCAAAGCAATAGACCACACTGACCCTATCCCTGTTTCCGCAGGCCTACAGAACTCAACAATAAATTGAGCTTTTATACTTTCAAACACTAATTGTAACTCCCTGTCTAACTTCAGCCCCACTGAACGCTCGTCCTCCATCTATCTGCAAAGACTTTAGGGTCCAGCAATAAACGGAGCTCCTGAAAGTACCGCAGAAATAGGTAACATAAAGCAGTCTTCACTGGAGTCTTCTGGGTCCTTAAAAGGGAGAGAATAGGAGTATACACTTTATGTTCTGCTTTATGTTCTCTCTTACAGTGAGAATGGCTGTAAATTCCAGCTAATTCAAATAATTTCAAATACTTCTGCATACAATTATATATGAAAGCTCTTCCTGAGTTAAAAGGTCTCTGGAATGCTACTTAGAGCATAAATTTTTCCTTTATAGACGTGCTTCAGGAAGTCAGGCTGCATTTGGAGACAGTGAGAAGAATTGCAAACTTCCATAATTTTTCCTTATAATTTATGGAAACTAATAGGATCATCCTTCATATTATGGCTGTGAAGCTTAAAACAGTTCGTATTCCAGTGGCTGGATCAGCCTCCTCACAAAAATCCAACCTACAAAAGCCACCCAAGCCATGAAAAGTCCTCCAGCTTGATCCTGTGTTAGGTTAAGTACAGCACCTCTTCCTCTCGTTATCTTCCTACATCATGATGGTCAATTACGGAGTGTAAGACATGCTTCTGATTTCTGACTGCTGAAACAGGAAACCAGACATTGATTTTTTTTCCCCTTTATGCTGCTTGTGTTTTGTCCCTCCCTATAACACAACCATACGCTTAGCAAACTCACAAATAAGCTCAACAGATCAGCAATTAGACCAGTGGATGTAACCAGCCGTGCACCAAGGTTTACAGATGAAGAAACACAACTCAAGACCTTCTGTTTTGCCTTAACTACCATGAGGAAGGTACCCCACACTTCCTGATTGCTTAGGGACAAACCATCTAACCAAGGGGACTTTTGATGAGCAGAGTAATTGCTTGGGTAATTATGATTCTGGTTACCCAGACCTTACCCATGTTCTGCTAAATAAGCCTCTGCCTTTTCAGACAAGCTGCTGTCTGCTCTCCTGTGAACCTGAAAGGTTACATCTGAACTCCTAAGTGGCGATTACAGCAGGAATGATGTCAAAAACTTCTGTCAAATTACTGTATAAACTGGATGTTTCAGATTCCTGAGCTGTCAGTGTTTTATACTGCCTGCTCCAAACTGTTGAATATCTCTTCTAGTCGTGCATGATAATGCCAAAAGCCACTGTGACAAAAAAAATACATTTTGAACAAAGGCTAAACAACACAAACGCTTTTACTGTACAGATGGCAGTCAGAACTCAGCAGATGGTGAAAGAAATCCCACAGGATGTTCTCTCCCTTCTCGCTCCATCCCCCCAGGTATATACGAGTGCATGTGTGTGCACACAAAACAGCAAAGTAAGTGTCCTGATGAAATACTCAAAAGGCTTTCACAGAATAAGTATCCTCTGGATATCTATCCTCTGAACAAAATCTTGCTGCCCATTTTTAGAACAGAAAAGATCTAGGCAGGGCTGGGTACCAGAGAGGCAATCAGGAGGCACGTGTCTCTTCATGGCTTGGTCACTAATCTGTGCTATGTCTTCGGACAGCCATTTTTTGGTTCCTTTTTCTCTCCCTCCCATGCTCTCTCCTCTTTATTTTTATTGTAAGATCCTCAGGGAGGAGACTCACTCTGCCTCTGACTGTTAAGCCTTAAAACAGCTTGTACCACGCTGGTGCACTTCAATCCAGCTTCTGTTTCACAGAAAGTGTTAGAGAGAGACACTCCATAGTATTTTCTGCATTTCACAGAACTGAATATAAAGCTCTCCATGAAATGGAGATATGCCTGATGGAGGGAAAAACACGAGCAAGGATAAACCATCCTGTCTTTGCGTCACGTATTTTAAAAAGGCAGGGGATAAATTAAAGCAGCAGAGCCATGCTAAGCATAATTGTGTGCAGTTCCCTTGGCCATGGGGTAATTCCTGCGTGACACTGCACCATTCCACAGTCAGGTATCATTTTACACTTGTATTTTAAGGTTTTTAGTGCTTTACACTTAACTGTACTTCTACTGCAAATGCATCCCCAAATCCTATATTTACTGTTTACATTTGCCCCCCATAAATCCTACCCGTTGTAGAAATGTAGGAAGCCCCAGCAGCTCAGTGGTACAAAGCAGCACCAGGGACACCAGTTCAGAGCAAAGAACTCCATGCTCACCTGGAAGCGCAGGCAGGAATTCCAGTGGGCAGCACTGGAAAACCACGGCAAGAGTTCAGTTTTGGTTATTTTCCTGGATTTGGTATTTTGGCCTGGATTTTTCAGCTAGCCTTTTACTTCTGAAAGAAAACCCCAAACACCTTTAATGCAGAAATTAATCAGAAATCCCCTTTTGCTTGTAGTAAGTAGGAACTCACCTATAAAGCAGCGCATCATTGCATGTTATGGTTTTGTTTAGTATTTACACAACCACGCCGTGCACCAAACCACCAGCCCGACAATCCATAACTGAATTCCCTGGCTATAGGATCGTGCTTCTCTGGGCAGGTGGATCCAGTGTGGCACTGGGCCACCACGGCCAGAACTCGTCAAACACACAAGAGACAGCAAAGTGGCACATGCCAATGTCTTTCAAGATGCCACTTACCTCTGCCCTTGGGTCACATAGTCTGAATGGACTAGTTTAGCTCTTCTGAAATTACTGAATCACTGAGCAGATGGACCAGTTCAATATAACCCTACTATAGCCTTCCCAAAATAAGGAACATCAGACATATGTACAGAAAATTGTATGCATAAAAGTGTACTCGGCTATCTTGACGCTTACAATTTTGGCAACTCACAGACAAATCTGTTGTTTAATCAGAGAGAAAAGTGATTTATTTATTTTTTTTTCCTTACTTTCATGGCAACCTGCTTGTCCACAGCAGAGCTGACTTCAGGTAGAAGAAAGTTGTTATATATTTACATGACACTGAGCACAGCATGGTGTAGGCTGTGAACACACAAAGAGCTTCACACCATCTACCTCCCCAATGCAGGGAAACACCCAAAACAACTACACAGTCTTCCACTCACAGGTAAACTAGAGAAGGCAGCCTGCTGGAAACACCTCTCCTTAGGTCTGAAAACCATTATGTAGCAGCAGTAAATGCACAAAACACTTCTTCTACTCCAGAAGTGGGAGCCAGGACTACCTTGCTGAATACTAGAGGATCTGCCCTGAAATTGTAGATTACTTCCCAGGAAAGAATCCTTAGGAATGGCTGGGCTTTGGCTCTGAGTTTTTCCTTCCTCACCATTTCAGCCCAGTGGCACCCACGTTGCCAACTGTACCTCCTTCCAGCAACCACACTAGACAGTTGGCTGTTACTTTCCACTCAAAGATCGGTAACAGCCATAAAAATTTAGCCGAGCGGGTGAATTTTTTTAAAAGTGAGAGATATCTATCAGCTGTGATGCTCGATCGGTTTGTCAGTCAGTTCCACAACAAATGAACCATTTAAAACATTCTAATAAAGACAGCTAAACTTCCCAAATAGTCTGTGGTCTGTGAACGATGTGGTCCAGAGCTGGGGACACAATCCTGATCTATCAGGACCTTCGTTTTTAAAAGGGCATTCAGGCCATGGCAGGGGTGAGCACAGGCAGGCTGCTTGCTGCTCTCTGTCAGCCACAGCCCAGGGAAAGGCAGCCAGGAGGAGGAAAAATACTGAGGAGCAAGAAGAACGGAGCAGGAAGAAGAGAAGAGGGGGTGAGGAGGACATAGCCAGAAGGTGGACATATCAGAGACCCTTACTGCTGATCAGACCAGGAATCAAAGCAAAGTAAGACTTGAGGCACCAGGGGAAATGGAAGAAATAAACACGGAGTATTACTGAATTAAAGATTGTCCTGTCGGGATACAGGAGGGGTTCAAACTCAGACTGCACAGGAAACTACGTTTCTGGTACGTCCTGTATTTTGAGGGTGGGACCATGACCTTTATAAGGTATCTGTGATATGATTATTTCGGATGTGGGTATGAACTACAGCTACAAAAGCTGTCTGAGGTGTCTGAATTCTGTCAGTGTTTGGAATTTGAAACTACTCAGAGCCCAGATCCAGGGGATTTATTTGGGCTCGTTTCTAGTTAAAACACTATCAGCTGAGGTCACGCAATTCCATAGAATAAGGGCAGTTTCTAAATCAAACCACGGCAGTATTAGTAATAGATAGCTCCATCTTTCTGTCAGGAACCTTTTTATTTTTCCTGCCTCAAAGGAAACAACCAGAGCTGATCTTGGATGTCTCTGATCCTGTTGAACAAGTTACTCTGTTGAAAATAGCTACACTGACTCGAACGCTTTGTTTCAGGAAGAATCTTACCCAAATAAGAGGCTCGTATCTCAGAAAAGATCTTACAGTACTCTACATTAATTAAAGATAAGGTGATATCATTACAGAGATAGACATTGTTATCTTCCCCCCTAATGCTATCAAGGTTGCTTTGGTGCCTACAGATGAACACTTCCAGACAAAGATATTTTTGAAAACCTCCCATTGTGTTTGAAAGCAGCTGCTAAATGGAATTACAAAGTTTCACGGGGAAGCCTATTTTTGGGTCTGATCCACAGTTCACTGAAGTCAAAGAGAAGACATGTAAAATCATACTTAACTGTCTCTACTCTGGAAAGCTTTGGGGTTTTTTCTTCCAGCAAGTGCATGTATAACATTAAATGCACAGTGAGTTTCTTTCATTTGGTTGGCAGTTAAATAAATGTTCAAAGGAGATTCATTCAATAATCTACATGGTTTAAGCTTGACAATAAACCATTATTGGTGCAAGGGAGGGGGGAAAAGGGGCTTGAGAGGTTCATTTTCCACCCAAATTTCAAACTACAGAGTGCTAAAAGCACTGAGAACTCAGAACACATTCTTCTTCTTCAGCACTAACTTCAAGCAACATCTTTTTTCAAGTTTATCTTTACTTTATTTAGCACCAGTATGTGAAGATGCAATCCAACTGTACTTCAAATGAGAAGTTAACACACAATAGCAATGACTTGCCTAACTTTATGGGGAAACACGAGAAAAGCAGTATTTAAAGTAGCTGAAAAGAGGTTGTTAGTGCTGGCTTAAAAGTCTCAGTATATAGAGCAGGATCCTGACTCACACACGTGCAGGCACTGTAGCACACATTCTCTGAGGTGCATCTAAGAGGAAAATGCCATTAAGAACTATCAGAACAGAGTAATGAATCCTCCCTAAAAAGGGGAGCTCAACCCTGTCAAGAGACAGAATTGTCGAAAAGAAATCAGTGATGAAAACCAGATGGTGTTTATGCTGAACTCTCTATATTTACAAATTAATTCAGTTTTGCTTTTTTGTTTTTCAGTTCTTTTATAACAAAGAAAGACTCTGTCAGTCCATAGCTGTACAGTCAGTAAGTACACTGCGCTTGTGAGACCCCACCTGGAGTACTGTGTTCAGTTCTGGAGTCCTCAACATAGAAANGTATGAAAGACTCTCTACATGTGTCTTCATTCAGTTAAAGAAGATTTAGGGCTACTGTTTGAATTGTTACATAAATGAACTAGAGCAGTAACAATTGATTAAGACACTTTCTCTCCCAAAACTCAAAATCTGCATTTTCCCCTGCAGTTCAGACAGACTGTTTCTTGATGCCTAACAGACCTTCAGGGTTCTTTCCCTTCTTCACTGTTAAGGCAAGCAGCTATCATGCAACCTCCCGCTCCCGGGGCTCAAGGGAAATCTGAAGGAAAAAGTACTACCTAATTTCCAGATTAAACTCCTCAGTATCCGTTTGTTTGGAAAATTCCAATCATAAGCTTGAGTTAGCTCATGCCAATCCAGGTTCACAAGTAGGCTGGGGAAAAAAGAGAAGTCACAGTAAGAGGAGCCATACCTTGGGAGATATTTTACCATGCATATCCCCAGATCAAAGTGATCCTTTGCTCTCTGAATGCCCACAGAGTGAAAACCCTTATACAAGGCAACAACAAACCAGCTTCATTTAGGTCTATGGAAACATCCAGGCACTACTAAAATTTTCTGGAGACATTTCTTTCTACCTCTGGTCTAAAAATCTGCCTTTTATAGATTCCATCATCCTGTGAAAAAAAGGAGTCACGAACAAGTGTAACAATCTGATTCTTTGATATCCCAATAGAACGTGTATGCTACATAATAATAATGCCATAATAACAGTTTGTATGCTAAGCTATGCTGCAAATGCATGTGGGTGGATCCCTGCAGCTTGGAATGCAACCCCGAAATGTTTTTAGTGAGATGAAATTAAAAAGACAGACAAGAAAGCTGCTGTAAAGTAGCTGAAAGAGACACAGATTATGTTTCAATTATCTCCTTGAGATGTATTCCTTACTTGGAGTCATTTAAACATGTTTGCATCGACAAAGAACCTTGAACAGAAATTATTCTGTGCACAGAGGCCAAGAGCTGATACTGTTCACCTATGGAGCTGGCGAGCTCTTGCTTGTGCTCTCAATCTCTTTTCTAAGATTTTTAAAAACCGAAGAGTCAGAGAGGTTAAAACTATTTTTTAAAGCAGTAAGTTCTTTGCAGTATCTTTGGAAATCAAGAGAAAATTGTTACAAGTGTTATATTGTTTCTTATATTGAACTCTAAAAACAAAGTGTAGAAGTGTGTTTTGGCAAATTTAGGTCTGGTTTATGGGAAAATTTTTCTATCACCATATCAGCTGTTTCAGTTTCAGAGCCAGACACGGGGTCAGCACAGTATTAATGACCAGGGGTGCCTCCCAGCAGCATTCCCTGGATTCCAGCACTCAGTATACTGACAGATATACTCACACTAATGGCAGAAGACAGGTAGGGAAGGGAAAGAGAGGACTACTGTCTCCAGTACTTTATTAGTAGTAAAGTTTAACAGAGAAATCTTCTCCAATAGCCAGCCCCTCTATGGCATCCTCTCCTGATACCCTTTTAACAGTGTTTCTTAGGAGAGACCAATGCAGACATCAGAACACAATCAGGGGCAGAGCAAGCCTGAAGAATTAAAGAAAAAGGGGTATATTGGCACTGACCATCTCCTCCCTTTAATCTCTGAAAGCTTTGGGAAGAAAGTCCCTAGTTCCCTTACCATCAGGCCCTGCACCCTGAGCTCCATCCCTACCTCAAAACCTAGAATATTCCCCCTGTACCCAGGTCAGGAGTATCCGTGAGGGCTGGCAGGAGCCTGGCCCAAATCCCAGGTGCACAGAGAGGCAGACATGTGCTCCATTGCCCTCTCAGAACTTCTCCTGCTCCACTTCCAACTGTGAGAGCCCCACCAGCATCCAAACCAACAGGAGACCTTTCCAACGGGTCTCACCCTCCTCCATGGCAGCTTTCACTTCTGCTAATCAAGGACTTCTAGGGCAGGGAGGCAGGAAAGGGAGGCAATGGAGATCATCTGGGCCGCTGTTCTTTGATGATTAAAGTTTTTCAAGTGTCAAAAGCCCACTTCCAAATGCCAGTTGTTTTCCTCTCCATGGCTTCACTGCCACTTTCTGTGTTTAAAAAGTTTAGTTACATATTTTGAATAGCTCATCTGCAGAAAAGGCGAATGCCTCAGATACAGCGATTCTGATTTCGTGACAACTGACTTCTGAAAACAGTATATTTATTCAATGAGCTTAAGCATAGCAGTCCCAGTTGTTGACTCTCCTCATGAAAATATTGATTCTAAGCTCCCTAGCTTATAATGTTTTGATCCACATTCTGGGCCTATTGATTTACCTTTGATACTTCAATCAAACTGTTGTTTATATCAACAGCAAATGCATCTGATCTCTCCAAAATAATTAGATTAATCACAGGAGGATCTACAAAAGCCTTGTTTTGATTGATTATGTCTTTATGCTCTCCTGGGGAAAACAGGTAAATTTGAAAATGTAAAAAAAAAAGAGACAGTTGTTAGCCTTTTCCTTCTAGCATCTTTGAAATGTTTTTAGTCCCAGTTTTCCTTTTATGATATCAGGTTTTTACAGGATTGCTGGCTTGCAGTGTGCTCAGTTATGATTTCCTCGGTGGCTGGCATTTTGCAACACATAATGATTTAGCCAATCTGAACAGAACTATCATTACACGATTTATTGTTCCCCAAAGCATTATTTGTTATAGAGACTATTAGGCCTACGAGTTACATTTTATAGAATTTTTATTAGAATTATTTTAAACTCCAAGGAAATTAATCTCTTCCTTCCACACCTCCTGCTCCGAGATTTCCATTTTGCAACGCAAAGTATTCAAGCACAAAAGAGGTGGGGGTGGTAGGGACCTCTCCTGAAACCACCACTACTTCTCCTTGCATAAAAAACAGGCAAAGACTCCAGGATTTCACTTTTAAGAGTAAAATTCTTCTTTAATTTGTTCCACAGAAACACCAGTGATGCCAATGGGAGTTCTGTGCGAGCACCGAGCCCAGCTACAAAATGAACGGTGGACACAATGCCACTGTTCAAAATGCATTTTTTATTTGATGAATGAATTGCTAAAGGAAAAAAAAAAAAAANCTCTAAACAATTTTCCATTCTGGAAACAATGACTTAGTACAATAATCCCATTCTTCAATCATCACTACAGTCTCTATTGGAACCATGCCCAGAAGGACTAAACATTCTGTGCTCAAACTGTTGTGTACCTTTTCTGGGGGCCTTATACATTAATCAATAGTTTTGATTAGTCAATCTTATTATTATTCCATTTTTTGGAACAAACCGTTAGGGTTATTAATTATGCTGAGAAAGTTATTTATCTTCTAGCAGAACAAAAAGAGCTAATACTGTCACTGTCAGACAGCTGTTTAATGCACTGTGACATGTTGAACTTCACTCAGCTTCATGCTCTTTCCCTCCCCTCTGATGATGTCATTGAATGATAGGATCAAACCTTGGGTGATGGAGCCACAGGAGGCTTCCCTGAAGATCAAAATGATGCTGCTGCTGCTAAAGGTCACTGCTGGGAATGTATTTCTCAATTTGAGAGGGAGCTCAGCTACTGAAGGCAGTGCAGGGAAAACAAGGCTTGTCTGATGTTGAAAGTAAGCTAGGCCAAGGGCATATTAAACATCAGGGAATGGATGCCAAAGAAAGGATGAATACAATCGAAGAGAAGAAGGGAGACAGGAGTGATGGGGTGAAGAAAGAGCCTGTAGGAGAAATGCTGCTAATTTCTGGGGTTGGTTTGTTTTATCCTACATGCATAATGAGGGGTAATTAGCTCTCCCTGAGAAGTGAATTTCTCAGTCAGGAAACAAACAAATCTTGGAACTGCTCTTATTCAGAAAGAGTGAAGCAACATTGCAGAGAAGACGAGGACTGCAGCGGACCAAGAAAAATCATTTTCTGCGCAATACAGCACTGAAGAGCTGAAGGAGGGAGCAGGAGTGCTGCAATGACACACTTAATGTTTCTCAAAGATAGAAAGAGAAGAAAGGAGTGGGTGGTTTCTAGACATTTCCTTCCCATACGAAAGAAGCCCTGTATTTATGAAGACAGTCGCCCCCCTGAAAGGACCACCTTCTCTTACCTTGCTAATTATGTAAAGTTCCTAGGATTTTTATTAGTTAAGAAAACAGTCTTTTCCTTTCACTCAGAGCAAGAATTATCACATGGTTGCGCAGTGTAAGGGAGTGTAGGAGCCACCATCAAACAGCTTGTCATGTCTCATGCATATTCTATGTTGGCTGCTGCAGCACGCTCGGAATGACATCATACCCTCAGCCACCGAGAATCTGACATCACACCTTCTGGAAGCACGTCTTCTGCCTGAAAATAGCAGGGGAAAGCTCAAGCCAGAACGTCCTGTACCTATTGAAAGCACACAAGGAGCACAGATTGGGCACATGTGGGATCCAGCACTGCTGAAGGAGAAGCGGGGCATAATAAATACCAGGCATCTACCTCACACAGAGCTTACACGCTGCAGCCCATTAAAAGCTGCAAATCCTTTTGTAGAACCTGAATGCCAGATAATGCAAAATTCTACTCCTGTTAGGATGGCATGCATTAATATTCTACCTTCCTGCCTTTGAGAAGATTTCCCTTTTTCTCTTTTCCAGGGATTAATTTCTCTTTCTCTATACAATACAGGGGACAGTGTCCCGCCTTTCTTCTCCAACTGGTTTGGTATTGGTACTTCAACCACCGGCTTCAGGAGCCCAGGCTACCTCTTTATTCTCTGTCTCTACAGTATGAAACACAACAGAAGCCCTTTACATACCTCTAAATATGAATAAAAGGAGAACAGTGTGGTACTTAACCTGGATTCTGGAAAGGCTTGACTGTACACAATGCTGAAAGAGAAGTCATTCCTTCATTTCTGTCTGAAATAGTCTGGGTTTTGTATGGCTCAAGAAGTGAGGATAAATTCACAATCTATAGCTTTTTGAAATGAACAGAGAAAAAGGAAGAGCAATTAAGAGCATTTTTGCAGCTGTCTTGGATTCACATCTCTTGTGTCTCAAACCAGTTTTTCCCTGCAATATCTAAATTGACAAATCCACATTACAAGTCTGAAGAAATCTCAAGAAAGATATATTGATTTTTACAGAGGACTGGGGGTAAACCACTTTTTCTTACGCTACAACTAAAATTAATCTTAAATATCTTATGGGATAAAAAAAATCTCAACAGAGCTGAAAGTAACACGAATAAGAAAGGCCCTGCTTAAACTCGAGGTAAGATCATTCAGGAGCTGCGGAGAGATGGCTTTTCATTTATCTACAATTTTCAAATAATGGGAAAAGTATGAAAAGTAGAAAGCAGAACTCAGGTGCTCACAGGTTTGTGGATTACGGTGCCTTCTACCTGTGAGCCGCTGCCCGCTGCTGCTGGGTCCTAAACACCCAAATCACTTGGAATCACAGTGTTTTAAAGGCCCATTAGACAAATTACTTTTCCCTGAATAGTTAATGAAACAGCTCTGCGCATTCCTCTGATTTCACATATGGCAAAGAGAACTGAAACCACCAGTACGTTTTAAAGATTCTGTTCTAAAATGTTCATCTTTTGATATGCAAATACTAGGCTAGAAATAATACCACTTCTTCTACTAATGCTCCGCTCCTCATACCTAAGGAAAAGAATCAAATCAATAAACAGCTTCAATTTCTACTCCTTCTGTCAAGTTGCTTTTAAAACAATATGCAGCTAAAATCTCATCGTTAAATATGCCAGGCCAACATATTGCTTCCATTACCGTCATATAACCTTTTTCAACTTGATATCCGTTACCTTATCTCTAATAGATAAATATCCACCCTGGGGAAAGGATCTGTGCATAATAAGCAAGGAAATTGAGTCGTTCTTTTAAGACAGCTGTCACCTGGCATAAGAAGTGGGGATCCAATGATCCAGAATAGCACTCAGGCAGATCAAATTAAGGAAAAAGCTTTTTTTTCTTTTTTTTTTCCTTTCTGTCCACAAATGTCACTTAACAGAGTCAGTTCCTCCTACCTGCTGTTCTTAAAAGAATCAGTTCCTACAATGCAAGCTTTAACAAACATCCCCCTCCAGCGATGCCTGACTCCACCTCAACAGGCACTAAATCTGAAGTACTGGACAAAAGGAAATTAGGCAATGTAAATCATTTGTTAAAGGCAGTGCAATCTGGATAAACCCTAGATTCAGATTTAAACTTGGCAAGAAAATCAGAGGGAGAGGCCTCTCCATTTTGCAGGGATCTGGAAAAAGTGAAAAGCCTATGGAAGTCTAATAAAACTTTTTTTGGCATGCCATCTGGAAGTATTAGCAGTTTCTGATTTTGGAAAGAATGCGTTCCGCTTTTAACTTCACACAATGCCTCATTTCTGCTTTCATGTACTCAAGACCAAGCAGCCTTTTTTTTTTACAAACGGCCCAAAAATCAATACACGTTATTCTGTCTCACCCAGGTACGAGCTCTTTGAAAACAGACTGAGACATCTCACAACTTAACTAAACATCACACAATAGCACGGCCAGCTCTGCCGCCAGGAAGTACGACTGCAAGACAGGCAAGACCTGCAGACTTTGGAAAGGTTGTAGAGCACAAGAAATGAATGGAGGAGGAAAAAACAAAGGGAAGAAAGCCCTGCTCATTCTTCTCTCCAGGGACATAACCTGCAATAAGATAGCTTTTACCTGTGACATCAGCCAGCCTGTGCTTCAATCCAGCAGGGTACTTAACTCATACTTTACTTGAAGCCTGTGAATAGACTGAATTCCTCTCGATTTTGAATAGAAATCCATACCTATTTAGTTATGAATACCTGACTAGATCAAGGCCCAAGTTACTTGGATGATGAGGTTTATTGCCAGACTTTATAAAGAACAGGAGCAAAGGTTGTGCAGTTTCCTACTCCTTAGATGCAAAAAGGATGTCAAAGAAATATGAAAGCAGGAAATCTTCCTTAAAGCCCACAAATGGCACTACCTCCTAACAAACCTTGACTCTGTAGTAACAGCTATGCAGACTGGCTTGTGGCTGTAATATAACCAGAGGATGCTTTAACAACTTCCTCCCTTCTTGTGAGAATTAGATAAAGGAGGAACGTGGACAAGAATACCCCATATGCCAGAGCCATATAATAACCATCTGATCCAGGACAAATGGCACAGTCCTCCATGAACCCAGATGCTCCCATGCTCTGGTTTAAATCTGAAAACAGGTTTTTCACCAGTTCATTTTACATGAAGAGTTCAAAAGGCTTATTTTTCATTCCAACAGAGAATTAACACAAATGTCAGAAGTTGCCAGGGAACAGACTGTCACCCTCCAACTGCTTCCCTCCCTTCAAATACTTGGAGGATATTGTACTACGCATATCGCCTTTTAATCCTGTGTTCTGGTGGAGGCTTTTTAATATGTACTTGCTGTATCTGTACAAAATCTGAAAATGCAGAGTAGCCTACCAGACAGAGCTTTGGCTTGGGATTTAGGAGACCTGTGAGCTGTTAAAAGCTGTTAAGAAGGCTGCAGTAAGTCACTTCCTCACTCTGTGCTTCAAGCTCTGCATCTTGGCAGCGCAATATTGACATGATTTGAAACTGGTGGATGAAAAATCTCTACGACTTTGAAACACAGGAGAAAGCATAAACACGCACAAAAGACATTCTTGCTAGAAAGGAAAGATGCAAGCAATCCGTACAGAGCTATTAAGGAGTCAGTCTAACAACTACAACAAACAACTTCCATAGATCATTTCTTAAGGTACACCAGCCCTGCAGCCCAAAGCATTACTCTGACTGGCAGGCCACCCCATGAGCTGGCTTTAGGCTAACCAGTTCATAAGCTGCAGGGAGTCTCTCACCAGCAGTACTGGATTTCAGCATGGGCTGCAAAACTCACCTGAAAAGCTTTAGGTTTTCCTTGTCAATGCTCTTAGTGCTCCGCCGAAGTGGTTTAAAATTATCCCAGTTACACAGCAGATTTCCATTTGCAATACAGACAAACACTTAAAGAAAAGGTGGTTCAATTTCACTAACACTGGGTCAATGTGTGCTTTACCTGAAACCCGACAAAGACTAAATAGTCACAGCTAACACTGAAGGACACCGCTCCAGAAGAGCCTCCATTCTTCTCCACTGCACCACAGAAAATTGCAAACAAACTCAACTTTATCACAAGCACAGTATTAAATGCTCTCCAGCTCTGAGGCCCTCTTGCAGGGATAAAGGAGCAGCTGAAGTAGTTTATGTCTCCGTGCCTCTGCCAGCTGCTCTATGCAGGGCTCAGAGGACTACAGCACGAAAGGCCCAACCGCACTAGGTAGGCTTAAAGCGCGACAGAAGGGAAGTGCCTTCACAAAACACTGTTTTCAATTAATTATTTACTAAAGCCCAAGTTTCGTAGGTGCTTTCAAGGTAAAAGATTTTGTGAAGCCTACAGTGTAAAACTCAATATTCAGCATTTAGACACAGGCAAGTCATAACTTTGCTGAATCCAACTCTTTCCAGCTCTCACTCGCTCTTCCTTCTATCTTAAATACCCAGCCTAAGGTGGTAACTCTTTTCCCCATGATAGTTAGGGATGATAGGCTGTATTCTTATGGCATGTGCTGCCATAACCACACATCATGATCTCAAATATGAAAATATGTTACTAGAAAACACATCTTAAAAATTATACGCTCGGTATATTTGACATGTGAGCTTGCAGCCCCTAGATAGAGAATTTGAATTCAAAGCAAGCTCATAATGAAAGAAAATTCTGCCATCTGGCAGCAGTTAAAGCAATCCACAGTGTGAGTGGGCAGGTGCTGACATCCCAAAGACTGTCCCAGGGAGCCACAACTCTGGGCTTTCTCAGCTGAGGTACAAAGTTGGAGGAAGCCAGATATTAGGCTGTTTATTCCACTTCTCTAAGTGTTGACGAGAGTAAAAGCCAGTACGCACGAGTAGAGCAGGTAAGCAGCCTTTTGCTCTTCTCAGTGTACTTCACTGAAAATCAGATGAATGTTGAAAGGGGAAGGAAAACTCTGTGTTGATGAGACACAGGCTGCCTGATGTCAGCTCTGGTGGCAATCACATCGGGCTGATTGCGCAGATATGCAGAGAGTTCACCTCCTCCCAGACAAACTCTGCACTTAGTTATTTTCCAAAATAATCATCCTGAAAGAAAAACATGCCGAATGACTTGGACAGAAGGTGACTCCAAAATATTATCCATGTTTTTCAGAGGCAAGGAAGAGAAAATAGACAGACAAGCACTAATTAAAGATTAGATTTTGAAAGCGCTGGGTAAGGGCAATGCCTGTGAAGCCCAGGCTCTTGTCCTTCTAGAAAACAAGGTCTATTGATGTTGTCTTCAAGAATTACTTTGCATTTGATCCTCCCCACAGTCTTGGCTAAAGAAGAAAGCAAGCCCCCTTGCATCTCTCTCATATCCAGATATTGCACTGGAAAAATCGTACATGCCAAAAGCATCTCTCCCTGACCACACAGCAGCTTTCAATATAAACAACAAAATTAAGGAGCTTCGGGAGTCAGACATCCAGTTCCTCTTACAAGAAACAGCTGGTTTCTTCTTCCCACTGACATTGGAGCTCAGGTTTACGCAGTTCAGTAAAGTTCTGGTTTATCCTTTGGGACTGTTTAAAGCCCATTAACACAGCAGGCAATTTACCCACTTTGGAGTTCTCAGGATCTGGTACCTAGGTCCTTTGGGCTCTTTCACTGCAGGGGAAGCTGACAGAGAGCAGCTGACTGGCCACCAGGCATACGTACGTACACCACAGGCTTCACATCTCGCAGCATTTACATACATCAAGCATTCTTTTCCCTCAACCTTACAGTATAACATGCACGTTCCATAATCGCAATGCATTGCAGGCTGTCATGCGACAACACAAACTGTACAAGCTGCACAACTCACCTGCCAACGCAACCCACTGGAAAAATCCCTATGTCTGTCTTTAGAGATGACTGATTTGAAAAACCAAACGAACAATCTAAAATCCTGCTCCACAAGGGCTGCCACGCTACAGCCTAGATTGTACTAACATATGTTTTGTGTGCAAAGTGTGACAGAGCTGTAGTCAGCAGAAACTGAAATCAGAAGTAAATACTTTAGGGAACTTTTCCTGATGTGGTTGGAAAAGAATGCTGTCTGGAGAAAGAGTGCTGGACGCATATTTTTTTCAGAGGTCAAGAGCACGGCTCAGCTCAATGTTCTGCCTTCTAATGCACAGACAGAACAAGACTTTGCTGGCCAGAGAAATAGTTTCTGTACTGTACATCTGGTTACAATATCAGTGCTGAAGCCTTTTTGTTATTCGTGACAGGTTTTAGAGGATTATAATGCTGTTTTCTTTTTATTCCAGTTACTCTGGTAGATGCTAAGTCTGCCCAGAGAGTGATGGTTGCTTTGAAAGAATTAGGAAAGCTATGCCCTTTCATATTTATCAAACCACTCCATAAATGTCCTTTTGAAAGATGAGGCAATTCTAGGGACTTTTACAAACAATCCAAACAACGTATATACTAGTTACTGCAATGGACCTGAGGAATGCGATGCCTTTCCGGTGTTTAATTCTAATAGTGTTTATAGATGCATTATAAGGGAAAGGGGTTTACTCTCTCCAAAAGACCGGCCTCGTTAGTCTGGGCTATGATTACAAACTAGTCCTTGAAACCACAGCCAGTTCAATGGTACCTGTAACACACCAACTGCTTTATTTCATAGAATCATAGAATGGTTAGAGTTGGAAGGGACCTTAAAGATCATCAAGTTCCAACCCCCCTGNTGAGAGAAGGAAAGGATGTTTGCCCTGAAGGAGAGCACATCTCGCAGCTCCAAAGATCAAACAGATCGTGGCACGATTTGGGCAACTCTTTGTACAACCGAGAGACACTGGAGCTGATGCTGTGCTGCAGGATGAGTGTTTTCCCTGGAAGTCAAGGATTTCACTGCCTTACTCCACATCCTAAAGAGCCCTGAGTCTCCTTCCAGGAGAACCCTAAGGGAAATGTGATCATCTGACAAGTATGGAACACCTTCAAGGAGTCACCAGCTGTAGGAAAGCTTTTGCTTAAGGAGAAGTTCTCCCCGGGGCTCTTCAGGCCTGACAGTTTCAAGGATGCACTTTTAAATGTTTCACTTCAAAAATGCCACAAATGCCTTCATGACAGGAAATTATACTCTTAAAATAAAAAATTAAACAAAAATCACCCAGACCTGCCTTACAATGGATCCAAAACAAGCAAGTTCTTTGGCAGTCCTAGTTCTTGCAGTCCCAGCTCTGCTCAAAGACCGTCTCCTTCAGTGTGACACCTCCATGTGCCAGCAGCCATTCCCATTTTTCTCTGACCGTCAGACAAACAGCTTGCCACATTTCCTGAAACAGGGAGAATGTCAACTCTAAATGGTACATCCTCTAAGGCTCCACAGTTGCATTTTAAGACCCAGAAAAAATCAAGGGAGGTCCCCGAGTAGATTAAAGTTGCATTGGTACAAACGGAAATGCTCACTCACTCTATTAAAAGCCAAAAACATTCCTCACACATGTCCTTATAAAGGCAACTACGAATCCACTTTATATCCCCACATATTGAGCCTAGACTTCATTTCCACCACAGCCCCTTGCTCCCTCCCACACGCCGTGATGGATTAGTAGGAAGCACATACATTTAGAGGAAGCTTGGACACTGTTCCTACTCAAGTAAAGGTGTAGAAAGCCACAGGAATAATAATTTGATCACGAGAGAAAGGATGAACATGACCTTGGTTCTTTTTTTACTGTACTTCTGTCTAAGTACTAAAACTAATTTTGAAAGCCTCATTGAAACATCCTCTGAGGAAGAGGGGACGGAAGGAAAAAACCAAACATACAAACAAACAAAAAAAAGCAACCAAACAAAAAAAACAGAAGAAGGAAGAAAAATAAAGAAGGAAAAAAATACCAGGGTTAGTGGCATCAGGATGAGTTCTGGTTCCTTTCAGCTGGAAATAGGGCCATAATGGTTGGAGAAAGCAATAGAATTTTGCATTACTGCTCCATTTTACAATTTGTTCTTTAAAAAATAAATAAATAAAGTCATTTTCTTAGACTTTTAGCAGCAGACACTTCTGAGATTTTCCTGCTTTTTGCCCTCCTGAAATGTCTTTCTTTGTATTTTGCCATGTACCCTCTTCCACAGCAGGTTTCTCTTCTCCTTTCCCTCTCTTCATTTGGAATGCTTTGGCCCTTTATCCATTTAAAGGAGGAGACCTCTCGCTGCTCTCACAGGCACCGCTTGCTCCCTGAATATTTAAATAGCCCTGCTGCTTTCATGAGCTGCAAGACACCTACATCAAGGACTAAAGGATCTAAGCAATGACCCTGATATTTAGATCTAAAAAGTTGTTGATAGCCAAGTTCACCCTCAGCATAGTTTTACTGAATTTGAAAGACTCACATGTGGGATACATTTGGTCCTCTGTGTTAAAATGGTAGGGCTGATCTAGCAACACGTAATAAGCAGAGACATTTGAGGGAGTTCAGCATCTTTCAGGGTAAGGATTTTTAGATCTGTACCTTTGTTCCCAAAAGAGTTAAATGAATAATGAAATCTCCCTGCAGTGAGAACAGCTGAACTTAATTCAGAAGAAATTTCTCAAAGCACTGCCTTGGTGCCCAGCAAATGTGCCTGTCAAAAAGGGTTGCTCCTTCCCAAGTATTTGTTTCAGAAATTCCCTGCCTATAGGATTACACAGAGTGGCTCAGGATGCATTTATGCTTTAAGCAGGTTTTCATTTTGGAGGCTTGAAAATTATACTTTTTATTAGCATAAATGTGTCAGCGGTTTAAAGACCCAAATTCTATTTAACAAAATGAATTTCAAGCTAATAACTCCTTAGATAACCAAAACATAAACTTCTGAAGATCGGCACAATTTCTTTGAGCAGTTGGTCCTTTCTTCCCTACAATAATAACTGTCAATTTGTATTGTGTCTGTAAGATTGTCCCTCCATCAGATTGGATGCTTCCATTCTTAGGTTTCAAGTGTTTTGGACAAATGAGAAAACTACCTGGGTATCTGATTACACAGCCTGTACCTAAGGAGAAAATTACACGCTTTGTAATTTAGAAGGGACCGAGTTAAACCCAGGTGTCATTCCTTACAATCACCAAATTGACCTAATAGAACAGCAAAATTCTCATATATCTTAGGCAGAAATATCAATTCTCATCTTTAACAATCATCACTGTACAGACGAATCCTTGATAACTGCAGACTGCAAGAATACTGAAACCAGCATCAAATTTGTAAGATACTTTGGTTTTAACTCTTCAGGAATTACAGTGCCCTTTTAGATATTGTTTTAAAACAGAACCAGCAAAAAGACATTTAAATAACAAATAGTGTAGTGCTTTAATTAGATTTTTTCAATCCCTTATGATGTTACCTAAATACAGGACATTTAATCCAGATGGTTTTGGTAGGATGGTTCATGTTCTGAGCAAGAGAGTAGGTGTAGAATTGCCAGAGCTGAATCCTCCAAGTGAACCCATTCCTCTGTAAATCTCAGGTTTCTTTAAAGTTTCAGACATGATTTCCAAGCTACTGTTTACTTTTGTATTTTTGTCAGCCAATCCACAGAAGGCAAACAAATTGACTAGACTAGTTCTAAACAGACTGCCAACAAAAAATTTAAACACCACTATCTAGAAGCAGAGTTGAAACAAAATTCTGTTTCAACTAAACTAAATCAAAATGTCAGAGTAAAGGACCATCAACGTAACAAGCTCCAATGCACTGCACTTTACCCAAGATATTGCCAAAGAACTTCCTCCTTCCCGAATTCGAGAAACTGTAATTCAAATGCTGAATCCTTTGTGCAATGGCTTGATGCTCAATGGCCTATGGAACATATAAAAAGTAGCACACCATTGCTTGTGCTCCGAATAGATGCCTCTTCAGCAGAAAACTCAGGCAGGAGAAATGGATTTATTTAAGAAAAAAGCCATGTTGAGGCAGGGGAAGCCTCAAATCTCACTGTACATAGAACTTGGCAGAGCATCAGGGAAGAGCACTTTCTTCTTATTGTCAGTAGTTTCTTTAAAACCTGGCATTTTGGGCCGTGTGTCTGAGGATTGTCTACACGGGAAACTTCCCATCAGTCATAACTACACTCTGCCAATTCTCCTCTATTCTAGTCCAACTCCCAGTATAAATATAGCACACAAAAGGAATTATTTTATTTTTTTTCCCAGGATAATTAACACCAGTTTGGATTCATCTGGAATACAGCCTGTAGATTGAAAGGTAGAGAGGGAAACAGCTCTGCTACAAGGACAGGTCTTTAAGAGTTAAAAAAGAATGGTTCCTAAGGAACTTCCAGATCCGTACAAAGTGTCAGTGCCAGCTCTATGAAAGCCAGCAGCAGATAAAACAACTTGGATAAAGCAGGTTGGGGGAAAAGGTTGCTTCAGGTATGGCTGAGAGACCGAAAGGCGGGGATGGGAGAGTTATGAATCTCCCCTTGCTATAAATCACTCAGCAGTGTTCCAGCTGAGTTGAAAAATAAAAAGAAAAGCGCAGGGCTTTACAGCACACTCGGCATTGTTTGTTTTGTCTGCCAAGTCTATTCCTCTTCCTTCAATGGAGTGCTTGTGGTTTGGGAACGACTTTTTAGCCTGTTCTGTCTGTCTCTATCCGAGGCCCCAAACTCGCATTTTTGAAGTGTCACATAAGCTGAAAGTTTGTACTTCTGTTCTCCAACCCTCAGCAAACACTGGAGTGTTTGTGTCTCGGTATTTATGCCGTTTCAGCAAGTACTTAGAGAATGAAAACATCAACTCTTCCATATAAGCGCAGAGATTCAGAAAACAAAGTTTAATTTCCAGCACACAAACACACAAAGGAAAGCAAGCCACTCAGCAATACTGAAGCCTCCCACTAATTGGAACCATTCCTTCCCGTGCTATTTATCAGCTGCAGATCCCGTGTCCTGCTGCACCTCCTACAGTCACCACCACGAAGCTCGAGCTCAAGTTCCTCAAATCTCAGAGCACCAGAAACATCCACGTTACACACGCACTTCCCTGGAGTTCATTAGCATCCCTTCCCGGTGGGTTAAATATTGCTTTTACTTTGGCTTAGAGAAGAACAGGAAACAAAGACACGGCAATAGTTGTCATACTGGGAATCCCCCAGTGGGTTTGGTGGGAGGCCACAGACAGCATGATCAGCCCCTTCTGCCAAACACACCGCAATCCAGGGACATGATTCTCCCCTGTCAGGAAAGCTGCAAAGGCGCCAAGAGAGAGAACTGAGCCTCATGAGGTTAAGGGCTGGCAGAAAGCAGCCCTGGCGAGTAAGACATTGATTATTTTCATATCTTTTTAATAATTTTTTCTCTTAGCAATGCAAAAAAAATATCCTTAAACCACTGCGATTCAAAGTGTTCAGGTTTCATGGTCTGGATGGAGGCAGAAGATGGAATACAAATCCCCTGAGATGCCAGCTCCCATACTGAGAACATCACAGCGAATCAGAGTTAAACATTACATTTCAAACAGAGAATATCAAACCCTCACCATCTGTATTTTTATTTATTTTGTATTAGTGTTTTGCACTACTGCAATGATACAGGCATCCTCTTCTGTCTTACTAAATCACTGCTTCTCTCCCTTTCACAAGATGTTTTAGCTGTTTTCAAAAAACAAACAAACAAACCAACCCAATTTGTGCTTCCAGGAAAACTTAAATCTTTAAAAGCCACAGGAGAAGGACAGAAAAGATGTAACAGTTTAAGTGATCGAGTCCAATGATGCTGTATTTTTGGTAGCGTGAGACCAGTTCTACTGTGGGAGACGCTGCCCTGAGTCATTCCTTAGATCAGGTTCATATCTCACCCTGTTCTAAAATGTTCTCTTTATTATCAAGTATATCCCTTGTGTTGTCTGCTCACGTCTCTCGTTTTAGTCCTCCAGCATCATTGAGCTTGTGATGTTCTTATGAAGAACACCCAGGTGCACAATGTCCCTTTTGAAGTGCCAGCTTCACACAAAAGGCTATTCTCTGTTCAGAATTTAGGATTAATGTCACTGTTAAGACACGGACAACTTACCTATTTGCGTTTTTTGCTCTCACAGATTTGATTGACTAATTGCTTCATAAAAAATTAACAATATATGGCTCTGAAAATCCTTGTACAATTGCTAACTATTAGTAGTAGCATTATCCAGCAGAGATGACACTGAAAACTCCCTGAGTCTAGGCTGTGCTCCAAGACAATCAGAAGATCTGTGAATTTCTAATTCCTATCTTATACATTTTCAGAATTTAATTCATGAAAGCATGCTACTGTGAGAATTCACAGTGCTGCGAGAGCACAAGCACCTCTAATAGATGAAATTCAGGGAACAGAGCAGGGGGACAGACTGACGGAAGACTTGCCATTCGCTTCAGGTGAACCCCTGACCCTTCCATCAATGCAAAAGAGGCTTTCTCTGCAAGTGCCACCCTCCCAACAGGGCAGTTTGTATGTCAGCTGTCTCAATTTGCAAGTAATTTGTTTCTCAATTATTTCATACTTCGAGCAAATCACGTATATGAAATCAAAATTAATACTTCCTCACATTTCACACTTTGCTTTCTGCTGTTTTCACATACTGGTTCTATTTCATAGCTAGACAGCACAGCTCAGTGTCTGGGCTCTGTGTCTGCCTTGGGCAGAAGGTTGCCCAGGGGAACAGCCCAGGTCTACCTGGTACAACCACCCTACCCAGTGGTCTCACCATCACGAAAAGGACATGGTCATGTTAGTGCTGGCACACAAAGAAACTGCATGTAGACATATGCTTATTTGAGTTTACAAGCAAAGTTAAGCAAGAATATTATATATAAAATCCTGCTTTTACATGAACTTTATGGGAACTTAACGCTAGATGCTCCAAAGCCTTGTGTTAACTTCCCCCCGTCGTACACCTTTATTACTGGAAATACTCACCTCTGCATCACTGCTTTGGAGAAACACTACTTATTTGAAAAGGCTTTTCCAATAACTGTGTTAGAAGTGCATACCTTGAGACAGATTCAAACGACAATTAAAACAAACTGTCTAAGATTGGCAAGACCTTAGACACTGAAAAGAGACTACATAACACCACCATTTCGCTTGTTACCAATTTGCTGAAGATTTCCATATGTTTTACTAACTACTAATATGCTTTGTGTTCAGAGTCCTGTACAACACTTGCTATTGTAACAAACAACTATTTTAGGAAGGAGGTATCTGGGGTTAAAGCTTCTCATACTCACTTAGAACCCAAAGCACCAGCCCTTACAGGCATCTCTAACGTTAGGAGACCAGTCTGATTGACGTTAACAAGCCCATCCACATGCATGCAATTAAATACCCAGGTATATGTTAGCTGCAGGCAGGGTACAGCATGGTTTGGACTACGTTTAACTTGCAGTGAGCCAAAGGTTTGATGCTCTTCACCTCACCGATGTAAATTAGCTTGTGAGGCACTTGATTTTTAGCTCGCTTCAAATCAATAGAAATTTTTCCAGCAATTTCACTGGGCCCTGTATCAATAATGTAACATTTCACCAGCACAGAAGTAATTTAATCTAGAAATTGTTTCCCCCAAACTTGATAATGATTTAAGGTACAATCAGTTAGAATTTTTTTGAAACCTGATCAGTAATAGCTCAAAGGCAGACATCTCTAAAATTAGTTGTTATGCTTCACTGAGGCTGTCACAAAACGCAGAAAGCTTGTTCTCTTTCCTGTATTGCACCGTACAGTAGGTTTCAAAACAATCTGTATTTATTTGCTTGGTCCCTTTCTGTAAGAAAACTAACAAATTATTATAATGCACATTTAATACGTTATTAAATTAGATGTCACCTGCTCTTTGAGTGAGAAGTAAAGATCAAGTTCTGTCTAGTCAGAGGCGTAAACTCAATCAAGTATTAATAGCTGAATTACTCCCAGCAATAAGATACTAAGGCCAAGCAAAATGTCCAAGGTCACTACACTCCAGATGGCACACTAATATATTTACAGGACTGATGCCTCCTGGCATTTTCAATTTCTTACGTTGGGTTGTTTTTGGAACCAATCAAATCAAGGAGCTGGCAGCTGCAATTTGCCCACAAAATTAAATTTAAAGGATTATAACTCCAGTTTTGAGCAGTGATTTGACTGTATTGATGTGAAGCCACTATTCCCAGTTCTTGATTTTCACTGAATGATGACCGCAGCCCGTCATAAATTCAGCCGGGACAAAACAGACTGGCTGTCCATGGAGACATTTTTTTTCATGTTCACAGCCATTGATTTAAGCCTCAGTCAACAATCAGGAAGATAACAAAAGGACCCGACTTGAAATAACGGCCTCTGATATGGGTGACTGAAATATTCTGCATTTCTCCACACTAAGGCAACTTTAAACGACAGGGTTTTTTCACGTGGGCAGTTATGCTTAAGCTATTATACATATCGATCTTCCTACACACAGGTGTGGAACAGGTAAACACAAACTTACAACTGTGTGCCAACATTTTTTCACTATTCCTAGGCCTTCTTAGGCAGTAAATCCTGCAAGTTGCTTACCTATGTTCCTCCAGGTTACTCTACATGGGGCTTTTATTAATATATGGACATTTAATATAGCCTTTTTCCAGCAACCTTACTGCAAGTACCTATATTTTGCAGTATTTGGCTCTTCTCCATGTCACTGTGGGTCTCACCTCTCTGGTTTATGCTTCTGACCTCCATCAGTTCTAATTTAAAGCTTTTATTACTGCATTAGCAAATCTGTGACCAAGGTTGGTTTTTCCCTTTAAATTTTTTATCTTGATGAAACCCTTAACTATTGCAGTATGATATTGATGATCTAAATATTCCAACCTTTATAAATAAGTTATCAAGAGTGTTCTATTTATACCTTTGTGTATGCATACACAAATACATAAGAGTTAAAAACAGAAACGACTTTTAAGGGTTTTGTCACGTTAAATGTACAGTAGCTCCTCAGCAGCTTCAGAAGAACTAAAAAGTAAAAAAATCTTTAAAAATACATGTGCTCCAGGTGCTGAGTTAAATAGGAATCCACATCAGACCCAGATGGACCTGGTGCAAACAAAATGGAGGCAATAAAATGGTTTTGTTTTTTTTCAGAAAAGGTTGCCAAGATTTAGGAGCAACCAGCAATTGGGCATCTTACACCAGGCACCTTCAGATGGTAAGTGCCCACGCTTTTAGGAGAAAAACACCAGCAATTTTTAAACCGGACAGAAAATGAGGCACGCAATCATTCCTAAATTATTTAACTGATAAATAGTTCCCGTATTTACAGAAATTAAGCCTTCAGTAGTGATGTCTCCCCAGCCTCTTGCTTTCCAAGCGGGACAAGGAAAGCAAAGATCAGATGACCCAAAAGTGTTATTTAATAATACACAACTTCTCCTGTCAGAAATCTAACATCACCTCAAGAGGAGCAGACACAGCAGACATCAGAGGAGACACGGCCTGTTTTTACCTCAGGAGGGGACCTGAGCAGCAAGGGGCGCAGGAGGCTCGGGGGGTTTTGGCAGGAAGGGAGTGGCAGCCATCTTGTCGTGGCGGCCCTCTTGGCATGGCTGCCCCTGCTGCGGGCCCTTGGGTGACAAACAATTCAGAAATGCTTATGTTCTCAGAGATTAAAACATCCCAGATGACAAATTAATTCCTCAAAGCGATAGAGTGATACACTTTCACAATTTCTTTGTAGAGAAGATCGGGAGACACAAATCTGACAAGGCCTGAGCATCAGCAGCGTTTTTATGAGTCTGTGGAACCATTTGGCCCATTTGTATAAACGGCTCTCCTGGAAACATTCTGTTTCAAAAGTCACAATTCAGCTATCTTCCACTTGTAACTGCACTCCTAATTCGCAAATGCAATTTGAAAGTGAAATATAAACCATAACTATTCTGAAGAGAAGGTATTGATTAGATTTGTAACACATCAAATACAGCGCTTACTTAAGAATTCACCTCCTTCAAGAAGGTGTAATACTGAGCTTCAGTTTTCCCTGTATGAAAAATAAAAAGCTGTATTGCCCCAGGGTGGGTGGATATATGGATTTTACTAAAATCTGAGATCTCTGTCTAACACATGTGGCTGTAGATGGATTAACATAAGGATGCACATGGAATGCATCACTCCATGGAACAGATTTCCTGATCTCCAGGTAGGAAAAGCTGAGGAACAACAACTGGAAGAGAGGAGGTTTCTTTCCAAACAAAGTGTGGGGAGCCAGACATTCAAGCAGGGAAATATTCTTGACCAACCTGGTTAATTATGGCACATCTCTGTTCAGAGCTGTGTATAAACCAAAAACTTCCACTGACAGAGTTGAGGTGTCCAAACCAACTTCACTAGACCTATCAAAAGCCTTTGATATATGAAACGTTTACCAGCCTACCCTTATCACCACAGCATCGGAGCATTCACAGCCAGAAAACTTCAAAACCTCATTTTATATTTGCAGGGAAATTGGTGTCCAACTGCACAAAATGAAGCAGCATAGTTCAGAGCAAAGGACAAAGTCAGGAAAACCACTTCATGCTATTCATTAAAATAATAAATACGAAGACAATGCAGAATCTTTGACTAGAACACAGAAAATGGCACCAAAGAAGTATTCCTTTGCATTTTCCTGTAAATTAATCACTCACTGATGCATATGCAATCCTAAAGTCCTGCGTCATGCACAGTCTTTTCGTTATCCTAGTCAAACATAAGTGATGAAAAGGAAACCTGAAAAATTCAGTGTTGCAAGGCCAATATTCAAGTCTCCATCTCCTTTTCAGCATAATTCCCATTTTTCCCAGCACCTGTAGATAGACTGCCCCACAAGAATCACCTGCAAAATGTTGCTTTCATTGTGCAAATTAAGGATCATTTAAATGCGTGTGCTTAATCATAAGCAACTTGATCTGCTAATTCTCCATCTCTCACTGCCTTCACAAAGGTCTGAGGTCCATTCTATTCCAGCTCATACGATTGGCATTTTGTGCAATATAGGTGAAATTCAATAAATATTGTAGCTCAGAATACAACCAGTTACAGATTCCAGAGTAAGATCTCTAAAAATCTCATCAAGTAATGCCATGTACAGAGATATGAAATCTCACAGGACACTCATACTACAAGAGCAGAAATTAACGCTGCCATTTAATGTATTACTGCCTGATAGGAATTTGCAGGTACCGTCTTCATAATGGTTACCAGTATCTCCGGATCTTACCCTACGTATTTTAAGAATCAGCAAGGAAGCACTTAGGCTTTGACAGTTGTTCTTGGTTTTCAATCCTTGCTTTGTTTCTGGATCGATGGACAGATAGCTGTAAACAGATTTTTGCAATGCTGTCTTAACACAATTACAGTACACAGAATTGATTGACTGTCTCTGGGACAGGCTATTTTGGAAAGGCAAGACCCTGAAAGCAAAATCTGAATCGCAGTTTGTGATGTTTGGAGAGTAATGCAGAAAGCCAATCACTGCAAACTGTCCCTGGAGAATTCAAAATGAACTACTGCATCGCTGTTTTAAGATGCTGTACATTGCTGATAGCTACTATTTATAGGAAGAAAAAAAAAAAAAAGATTTTAAACTATATCATGCACTTAAAGTTCAGGTTATGCTGCATTTTGTCCTATTACCTTAAGCAAGTGAGCCAGAAAAAAGAAGTTAATATGATGTGATATTTCACAATACACTAACAACACTGTAAAACAAAATAAAGCTTGTTCCAAAGTGTTCCACATTGTTGATTTAGATTTTTTTTTAAAGAAAAGCTAAAGCAGCAAATTCACACACTGGTAATGAGACTTTCAGCATTCAGATATGCAAGAGACAAATGCTCTGCCATGAGCAATGAAGAGCTATTGTGAAATTTTAAGCCTTCAGGAGGTTTTTATTAGATGATAACATAATACTAACATTTATTTATACATATATAGGTAATCATATACACATAAGCAAAAGATGAAAGTATACAATTATGGAAATTTTGGAGATGATGCTATGAAACAGGTTTGAGAATTAATAAAAGAGAAGTCAGGTGGTATTGCGACTCAGTGGGTTTCTTTGAATAAAATAACCTTTCAGTTTTAAAAATATGCTTTATCTCTACCTACACAACTATGTGACACAAACATGGAACAGAGGAGAAACTCACTTTAAGAGTCCATAATCCTACCTCAGAGGGCTTGCCCAAAGCTGAAATACTGTAGCCCCACAGTAAACATTTGTTTCTGGTATATCAGAAACTCGGTTTCATTACCAGTCAGTAAATTTGGTTCTCTGGATTGACATTGATAACAACTATACATTCTTATGCTTCCCAGTGACTCTGTGTATGAATAGCTGATATTCTTGGCGTCCATTCTTTAGCAAGTGACAAGCAGTTATTAAAGCACTTACAAACACTCTGTCTCCCATTTTTACTTTGAGGGTACACAAAGCTATACAACAACGATAGCACTTAATAACTAGGCTTTGCACAAATGCTTATTTTTGCTTAAGATAAGAAGGAGAAAATCATAAATTATTATCTTAATTGTAAAAATACAATAGAAAAATCTCTATTTAGAGTTGGGGGTTTGGGAGGTTAGGCTATTTACATTCTTGCAGAGCGCTGTAGGGCCTGGAGTAATCTATTTTATTCAGACTGAAAAGATTAAAATAAATAAAAAAAGACACCTCTTTAGAAGCATTAGCTGCCCTTCATCTTACCTAGAAATATTTCCTTGTAAGTGCAGCAGGAAAGCTAGAACTCCAGTCCCCTTTCCCAGTGGAATCTGAAAGGGGTGGCATGTGCCCAGGGAAGCCCTCGTGCCCTGCACCACCAGAGGGTGAGCACTGGTGGGCACTTCTCCCAACACAGCAGCTCAATAAATAGGACAATTCTCGGCTGTGAAGGAATGACAGTTCCCTTCTGCTTTTAACTTTCCCTAAACACTTCTCACTCCATCTCGGGCCCCTCACTTTGGGAGGCGGAACGCACATTTTTAGAAAGAGGAACTGTGATGGTTTCAGGAACTCTCTTTGCAGAGTGTGATGGATAAGCCAGAATAAACGATGCATTTTTAGTAGGTTACTGAAACTGCTTTTACTCCCTATTTTAACTCTTGGCTCTGTGTACCGATGACCTGATAGCCTAGTTTTCCCAAAATGCTCCTGACGAAGCATTTCATCTATCACTACTTTTACAGCAGCCTTCAGATTAAAGCACCTTGGGGCACCCTACAATATTAAATAAAATAAAATGTCAAAGCATATAAAGCAAGTTAAATGATATAACATTAGACTGCTGCCTAATTCCAAAAAGCTGCCAGTTATTCTTCAGATCTTAACTATAAGGATAATGAATTTCTTTGATAAAAACATGAAATTTGATATGACTCTGAGCCAGAAGAGGTCATCGAACCTGTATTCTCAAGGGTCTTTCTGAGTGCAAAGAAATGGTTGTCAGCGAAGAAGGAGGAAACCGATAGCAATGGGTACAACTGCCTGGCCTTGAGAAAGTTCCTGAGAAACCACAGAAACAGTTCTCAGGAATCCTTTTGCTCTCCACAATAAAAACTGGATGGAACAACAGTTGAAGGGCAAGCTGGAATAGCAAACTACTGATTACACACCTCTGAGCTAAGAGCAATCTGGCTGATGTCTTTTCAGTAGCTCACCTTTCTCTGTAAGGGTAAGCTCACTCACCAAATTACGCTGTAGGAGGGGTGTGTGTCTGTTACTGCATTTCCTTACACAACCCAGCATAGGGTTTTTGTACATCACACCTTCAGTTGGAAGGAAACAACCAACCAACCAAAATACACAGACTTTTATTCTTGTCCCTGTCAGGCTGAGCAGATAGATAACATAACTCTCCCCAGAGTTACTTGTCATCTCTCTAGAAATGACAAAGTGGGCATTCGTGTAACAGATCCAGACTATATATATATATTACTGCTAGAAACGATCTTCAGTGTAATCCATACCACTAAGCCCAGCAGGTCTTCCAGCTTCTAAGACATTTTGATTTCAGTCCAATGAATTAACAAAGCCCATAATCAGCTTTCTGCCTCGTCTTTATGTACTTCTTCAATTTCATTGTGCTTTGCTGTGCCAGAGTCCCAGGCACGGGTTCTCCTCCACCAAGCTGACAAGGCTGGGAAGGTACGCTAGGAGAGCCCCTGCATCCCAAAGAGCTGCCCACAGTCCTTCCTTTTTCTCATACATGCTATCCCCAGGGACTCATCCTTATATTTGAAAAATAAGGGTTCTCTTGCTGGCAGAGATTGCTTCTTACCTCTGAGACTAACATAAATAAAAACTGACATCTTATTTTGTGGACAACTCATCACTTCTGTTCAGCCGAAGACACACAGGAAGAAATGAATAGCAAAACTGCCCAACTGGCTTATTCCTGACGTCTGCTGTGCTTCCCGAGAGGAAACTCCAGGGAACCTGAAAATACTTGACCATAAGAGAGGAGTAAACTATTAATGAATTGAATCCACCCATGTAGAATTCCAAGCGCAGGGCATTCAGGCTGCAGAAATACACACACACAAGCATCATCTCGCTCCCAGCACCCAAGCTCCTCAACACAGAAACCTCAGTGAGCACAGCAAGATCAGGATGGGAGCCTGGGAGTTCACTGTCACGGAAAGAGGGAACTATAATGAAATTCCTCCTAAGGTCAAACTTTCTAGATTTTTCCATAATCTAAGGCAAAGATGTTTTAAAGTGAATTCTGCTCCTTCGGATTTGTTAGTACTCCCACCGTGCACCCTGAATTCCTACATAAATCAGCTGCATTCATTTTATGTATCTCAAACACTGACTTTATGCCGGCTCATAAAGTTTACCAGATTTTGTATTTTATGGAGTCAATAAACGGTATTAGGCTCAGAAACCTAATAATATGTAGAGAAATAAATAAATGAAATTTATGTAAAGAGCCCTTTCTCAGTTTGGTCTAAATCATGAACTTGCCCACATTTAAAGCCAAGTGAGGGGAAAGCGTTGATGTGCCCAGGAACTCGCACCAGATTCTCTGGAGACAACTGAAAGCTAAAAACTCTGAAAGGCAACAGCACACACAGCACGTGGGCATAAAAGACATTCTCAGGCCCTTGAAAAAGTGCAGTCTAACTCTATGGGGGAAGGTTTCCCCACCAAGATGTTCATGGTGCAGCAGAACTTATGGAAATAAATGTATTTAGTATAAGCCCCACTTAATATATCATATTCTATCACAAGCAGAAGACATAATGTTATTAAGTACTACAGAAGATCTCTGCTTTCAACTCTCTCTCAGACACACACACAAAAACCAGAGCTAAAATTACTAATCAGCAGAAATGATCAAAGGACTCAATTTTTTAAATTTTTTTGCAAAGATATAACAGAAGCCAAAGCAGCCCTTTGGTGCATTTTTGACTCATTCTAATCCCAAACTCTAATCGCTAGACAATAAACATGCAGTTGAAAGCCGCAGTATGAAAGTACAGTTTTATATCCACCCTTTGAAGCAAAACATAGAAAATTAACACAGATAATAGTTCAGTGTCAAAGAAAAAGAGGAGACCTTTTCTAGTTTGCTTTTGCAGGTGCTGTCAACAAAACCCACAATAATATAGTATTTAGGCTTCACCAGGACCGAAAGTGACAAGCAGCCCTGCAGCAATTGCCGGCTACACTCACTTTCTAACCACTTGCACTTTCCTCCGTGCTCTAATTTTGAGCTGCTCTAAAACCTGTCGCATTTGATGGGCAACACCATGAAGCTGCAGCATCAGCAGCGCACATCAGGAAAGGGGATGCTGTCTCATCAGCTGGGGACCGCTCTCCCCGGCAGCCTGGGTTTACTTTCCTCTTCCATTTCAGAGCTGCCTTTTCCTTCCCAAGCAAAAGCAGAGGACAGTTTGGGAATGGTGCTTTCCTCAGGCTTATTTTCCTTTTTCTGAAAATGAAAGGAACTATCTGTGGTACGTGGGAGATTTCCAGACATAACCTTTCCCTCTTCTGTTTATGAAAGAACATCACATCTGCAATCATAAAGGCATTATCTTATTGTAAGATCCTCTAGGGCAAAAAGACACCGCGAAAGAGAAAAAGCTTCCAGGTATTAACCAATGCAAAAGTAATTATCTAGATTCCAAAGAAGTTTTTGCACCAGTAGATATGCATATGCCATTTGTGTATATACAAATTATACATGCAAATGAGTTGTGATTATTTCCACGCACAATTATCCCGTCTGCACCTGCAAGCACAATATTTGCATACAGGAATTAAATTGGTCTATGGTTTTTGTTTGCTTGGTGTTTGGTTGTGGTTTTGTTGTAGGTTGTTGTGTTTTTTTTCCTTTTTTAAACACACTGTCCATTTCTATTTTAATTCCAGTACAACCCCAACATTGTGATGAACGCCCACAGACCCTCACAGTCATGGCAAAGGAACAGGACTGTGTGCCGCTGCCCTGGTGACACAGGGGAGACAACGAGTCACAATAGCTGTACCAAACACTGAAAAGTACAAACAAAATTTTAGAAATTAGTGAAATGGAGCATTTAACAGCTGTTAAGAGCTATGGAATATTCAGGAAAATATCCAGTATCATATTCATATCATAAGGCAGCTCGTTTCAGGCACTGAGTGGTGCCACCCCAGACGCACCCCGAGCCAGGGAACCTGCTCGCCTCTTCTCAGGCCTCTCATGCGACTGTTTCACAACAAACAGTCTTTATTTTTCAGAGAGACTCTTCATCTTTCCTCCTCTCTCCGTTATTACTGTTACATATACAATGCTAGAGAATGGATTTACTACGATTATTTGAGAATTAATTCTACAAGCCTACATAGAGTGCTGAAGTAAATAATTTAAGCGCTCTTCCTTTTTACAAAGAATCAACTCAAGCATTACTTGTAACGGGAATAATGATTTGTGGACTTCGGACCCATGTAGTCTCTAGTATATTATGAAACAGTTTATTTCATACTTGCAATATTGCTCGTGGAATTGAGGAAAAACCCCTCTAGTACAATAAGACAGATTATAAAACGTTGCATCAGTGCCTGGATCTTCAGTTCATTAGAAATAAAAATGCAGACCCATTAGCTCCCTCCTTGAAGATGCTCTCTCTCTTACACTAACCATGTTTAGCAGCAGTTTGCTCCAGCTGACCTTAATTTAATCTATTTTTCACAGAAGGATTGCTTCAGGGTTAAAACATTTTTGTTGCTAACCACGGCACATGTTCGAGTACTTGGCCCTAAAGATCTTCTGTCTCTCTGAGAACATTTGCTTCGCACAAACACCATGGGAGTTATCATTTTTTAAAACATATAAGATAATTGATTTGCAATTATCAACAGAGAAAAATACCATTGCTTGTGTTTGCTAACCTAATTGTAAAATATATTGTTCCTTTCAAGTCTTAATGCATTGCCTCAAGTGATCACCACTTAGGCACCAACAGGCTCCAGTAAATAGAGTGACAGCGGGAAGTCACAGAGATACCATTACCCAGTTCTCGCCAGAATAAATGTTCTCTTTCTGACTATTGTTCAGTCCATTAATGTAATTTCCGAGGGTTTTTCCCCCAGTGAGATGCAGACCAGGTGTCAGTGCTCAGAAGCAGGATCATACTTCGCAACATCACTCACCTTGCTGGAAACGTTGCGCCATATGCTTCATTAAATAGGGAGACTGGCTAATTAATGTCACCCTGCCTGCACCCATGGATCTGCTCCCATAGGTACATGTGGGCACCTTCACACCATGGCCCTTATTGTAGAAACCTCCACCCTGGAAGCTGTTCCCAACACCATTCCTCAGCCACCCTCCTTTTCTGCCATCCTCTGCTGAGCGCTTTGCGATTCTCCCAGCAACGCTCACCTGAGAGCGGCAATTCCCTCACAGCCCAAAACCTGCCAGGAGCAGCACCACAGTTATACCTCAATACCTGTCTCTTACAAACAAGATAAGGAGATTTAAAAAACAGGTCACAGTTGGCCTGAGGGGGTGGTAGGTGGGATGCACCCCAAGTTATGCAAAGCCAAACCAGCACCCGTGCTTCAGGAGGCTTGGGAGCAGCTCCCCAGGGCACGGTTCCCATTCATACTGTTGTCTTCGTTTGATCAGACAAACTATGTCATTAAATAGTTTAAGGTCCACTTTATTTGTAGCTTCTAGATCTTTTTTCCTCAATAACTCCACTCCTTATTCTTCCAGTCTTCAGTTCTTGCCTCAGCTAACATGTTTGAGAGACCTTTCTTCCTATTTTAGGTTCCTATGAGGGCTGCGCGAAGCAACGTCTCCCAAAGGATCAATTATGAGGTTTTGCTTAATTTTCCTACCCTTGTAACTATTAGCAAGATTTGGACAACGTAAGTTGTTTGAGCTGGATTGGGATTCAAATTTGGTCAAAACGCAAGCTCTAGGATTTAATGCCCAAAACTGTTTTTTTTTTCTTCTTTTCTTTTCTTTTTTTTTTCAATGTTCTCTATGAATAGTTTTGGTACAGGCTTGAAAAACATTCAGGTTTTTTTCACTTGCAAGCGAAGTTTCCAATTCATCAATAGATAAATCTTCTCTGGCAGATTTCAGCCACTTTCACACCACATTTTTTCACTCCTAAGATCCACCTGTCTGGATTTTTCCCCAGAGGCAACTTCTTCATATTTGCATGGATCATCAATACTGTATTTTATGAAGAGACAGTTTTGTTTTAAAATCAAGTTCTCGTGACACCCTAAAATAAATACAGCCACACGATCTACAGGACTTAGACCTCTATTATACATGCATGGGAGAAGAATCGGGAGAAGTTAATTAAATTCATAAATTATTCTTATAGGCTGATTTTATCTTAATAGTTATTTTGTTGATAAGAACGGTCTCCTCGTTGCTCCAAGGTTGCCATCACTCACTGCATTCTCTCCGTACCACCAGCAGCTCACCAAACTGGGAATGCAGCATGAAATTCAAAGGGAGTGAAGGTAAAAATTATCACTACTTTGCATTCCTGAGCCAAGAGGAGACTCAAACTGCTCCAAGAGGAGTAGGTCACCACAGTCCTGTCACCAACGGGCAATGATCTGGTTCTGCTGTTCTGACTGTACAGAAAATATGCTTAATGGTGGGCTTCCAGACATCATCTTGGAAGAGGGAGGCCGTACAGAGAGTTCACACCTGAACAACTGTTGCCCAAGGTCGGGCAGAGCTGAAGAGCAGCGCTGGTTTATGAGCAACACCAGTTGGCAGGATCATTAAAGCCCCACTGCTTCCATCAATCGCTGGGACTTTACAGGGAAGAAAAGGATAACTTAGTTACTAATAGTTTATGTTCACACTGTGCTTTCAAAGCCACAAGATGCTTTAAACAGAAATACAGCAACAAGCTGAAATGCCCTCAAATGGGTTTCCTTGCTGCAGAGCTCTGCTCAAGGATAGTCTTTTGAACCACTAAACTTTTAAAATGCCCCCCTCTAAGGGAGGCATGGCTATGCTGGCAAGGGGAGCAGTGCAGGGACAGCAATTCCCCCCGCCCTGCCATCGCACAGAGAGAGTCCCCCAGTCTGAAAAGCACAGAATCCAACACTGGGAAAACGTAACACGACTTCTTCCTTTCAGAAATCTTGGTATCTGGCAGAAACAAAGAGACCTCACATAGAGATTTACGTGTTCTTAAAATACCAGTACACCTACACATCTACTGGGAAGTGCTGTCCCGGCTGCTCGCTGACCTTAGCACTTGGGCTTTTTCCTGCGATTGTGCTTTAAAGGCAAGTTCTTGGCTGAACAAACCAAGCAGATGTTGGACTTTATTTTCCCCTCTTTTTTCTTTTTTTTTTTTTTAATCCTAAGAGCAACTGAAAACTGCTTGCAGTAAGGCATTAATTTATTCATCTGTAAAGGGTAAAATATACATACAGGCTAATATTTTTTTTCCACATGGTACCCTACTTAAGTCAACGTTTATATGTAAGACCCCAATTCAAGCACATTTCGTTTAGTTTGGGGGTTTGCTGCTCCCCTCCAGTTTGGGGAGCAACACCAACCCATCTCCACAGGCTGCTTTGAACATGTCATAAAAAAGCACAGAAGCATTCTTTTTATATACACATAGATTTTTAAATATGATCCCAGCAAGCCATTAATGTCCGCATGATAAACTAGCAACTTTAGCTCCTGCCATTAATTCCCCATCTAACAGCAATTTCAGCCAGCAGCCAGCAAGATTTGGGTGCTCTGAGAAATGACACAGTTCAAACGCAGACTCTGACGGCTTAACCTGCGCTGACCCCAACATACATAAAACCTCTGGCTTTGGTGTGAAATACTTCCAAACACAATGAAACACTTCCAAACGTCTCTGCCAGTCCCCAGGGGACCCAAAGAACACTTGAGCACCGTTCCCACTGAGTTCTTATAGATACATATATATATTCCGATTGTTATCTCGTGTATAATCCCCTATTCCTGACACTTCCAAGCAGTGAACAAAGTCTGGGTGATGAGGATCTGAGGAGACCTGGCACTAACAGCCCCACCACTGGCTCCATCTCTGCATGGGACAGTGCAAACAGCAGCCCCAAGAGCCGAGAGCTTCTGCTTCACAGGGACAGGAGCAGTTACGGGTCCAGGTAACCCTGTTCTTCACCTGCACTGTACCTTCACACATGAATGCTCAGTTGAACAGATGTAAAAATATTTTAGAAAGGCTTTCAAGAGAAAGCTCTTATTAAAAATCCCAAACTGCACAATGTGAGGAACAGTAACACTGTCTGCCTGAAAATGTCATATCCTTGTCTGAACAGTCCAATACCTTATGTGCTCTGAATAAAGATAGAGATGTAATTGCTTTTCTTGTTACGACTCACTTGTGCATCATAGATTTTTTAATATCCTGCAGAACACATGTACTGTGGGAAGGAAGCAGGTGACAGCAGTAAACATATGTAATGTTATTTTTCTTTATGATAGATATGAGCAGGGAAGTCTAAACAACAGCTTAGGTTTTTAATAATCAACTATGGAATCTTAAAGGGAAAAGCCTGCGTTTTGCCAAGAGCAAAATCATTAGAACTTTAACTCCAGCCATTGTGGGAAATTTCATTCAGCTAATTGTAGCCATTAAGTGCCAGGTTATGCAATGAAATTACTTCAGCCTCGTCTACGTTGGAAAACAGGATGCTATCAGCAAAGTAGCTTTTTCTGAGAATGAATGGGGTTTAAAAACGCTCGGTGTTGTTAAAAGTCTAATGGACTGCCATGTAAGAGGAGCTGAGCTGATGCTAAGCAGCTTTGAAAAACCACACAAGGAGATGCAGAAGAGTTGGGAAAGAACTGCAGCTGGCAACAGCTCGGAGCTTTCATAGACAGAGAGACTGTAAGTGCTGTAAAGCTAACCAATTCCTAAAATATTGGTGAAAATTTACAGCCAGACCTCCCTACCTTGGCACTTGTGGACTGACACAGCAACAAACTGCATGAATAAGTTAAAATTTAAAAAATTTACATACTTGTAGAACAAAGAATAGTTTACACGTGAAGCTCTGCAGAAGGAAATCAGAAGCCTCTTGGATGAAACCACAGTCACAGCATAGAAGTGCCCGGGATTTCCCCAGGGCCGTTCAGATAATGCCGCCCAACGGCTCCAGCTGGGCCACCAGGCACCCTGGACAACCGAGGATTCTCTGATTCACCTGGAAAACTCCCCAAAAAGAATCCCTGTCAGCAACACACAGATCCATGGAAGATCAGCTGAGCCAGGGTGCATCCCTCATTCATGCAGATCAACAGTCCTGGGGAAGGAGAAGGTGATGGAGCTCAAATGCTCTCGGAGCCGGGCAAATCTGCCAGCCTCACCCCAAGGATCTGCAACCCCAGCACACACAGCTGGGAAAAAAGAAATCCCTCCTGTTTCCAGAAGCAATGAAATAATCCAAGTCTTTCTCCACAAAAAAAGTGTACAAAGCATATTAAGGTGTTATTAATTTAATTAAAACAGCTAATCAGTGTTTTGCACTTGTAAATTATGACCTCAAAGTTTCTCATTATTAAACTGGAAACATCAGAAGCGAGAGGCACACCTGTATTGCCAGGATTTAGCAAGTTTGCCTCAAAGCTGTGCCAGGTCAGGGAGTGGGATCAACCCGTTCATTTATATGATGATGCTTCTGGCTGGTGCTGGAATCTCCCTCAGCTGCGAATAAATTCTAATGAAAAAGAAAGCTAAAGCAAATTCTTCTGAAATCCCCAAAGCTCCAGGCTGTTACAAATGAAAAACAGTGCTGATGAATCCAGGGAGTACGTTTCAATTCTAACCACATTCAAAGCACATTAAACAAACCGGTATTAAAACACTGTCCTGGGACAGTCTGAATCCTGGAAATTCGGGAGCATCATTCTGGGACTGAAGTCTGAGCACGGGTCTCTGAAGGGTTTCCTACAGAAGGTCTTAAGTGAGGGCAAACTGACTTATTCTGCTAATCCAGTGCTGATTATCAAGTACATTGTCATTTATACAGATCTTATTTGGTGGTCCTAAATTCCTGGGATCTTAATCCTTACCAAATTCCTCAGTTACAGCCATCTAAGGCAACTACAGCCCCCGTGGGACATACAGTGGTGATTCTACTTGCTCGCACACATCGCCCTCACACCTGCTCAATCCCCAGCTTCCCAAGTCAAACCAGAGGGATCCAAGGCTAGATGCTACATATTCCTGGGGTTTTTTTCAGCTATATAGTAATATAGATAAATCCTGTTAAGTCCCTAATAAATGGTTTCTCTTTTTCTCTAGTCAGATCTTGTGGATTCCTCAGTTTCCCAAATATGTTCTCAACCCTCTACTAAAATGAATGCCCAAAGTCTGCCTCTCCACAATCACGAAAAAGGTCAGCCCATTACAATGGATTCAGGCAAAATTAACTCCATAAAAACTGGCCTGCTTGTGACAAGACCAGCGTGCACCCACATTTGCTCAGAGGGGTCTGAGCCACCTTATTCCACAGGGAAAGCCCCCAAAGCTTGGGACTGCAGCTGCTCCCTGTCCCTAGAAGGGACAATTCCAGGCATTGCCAAGAGCAGAAGAACACATCCCCAGGTTACGTCCCCAGCTCCATTCAATTTCAGCTCGTGGACGTCTGCAGTTGCTGGTCTCCCTGGGCTTTACAGTCTGAAAAGCAGTTTTCTTTCACAAATGTTTCTTAATCTCACATAATATTTTTTTTTTAACATTTACAGTACTCTAATGCCATACAATGAAAATGGAAATTTTCAGAATTAGATAAGCAGATTCATTGGAGAATAAAAAAGATTTGACCTCATTAGAGTTCTTTGAAAATTACGATTTTTAAATACTTCTCTTTTCCAAATGAAGATCCTTTCGATGAAAGGCTCCATGAACAGAGGAGGGTATCTCTGGGTCAGAGCAAAGGCTGAGCCAGGTGCATTACCCTGAACAAACCCCACCTGTGTAGAAGAACAGGACTTGACATCTTGTGTTGTGTTACTCCACTGACCAAGCTCCACCTAAAAATCTGGTGTTTAGCCTCCCACATTCATCCTTATCAAACAGAAAACCTAAAACCACAAAAAGGGGAAAGGGGGAAAATAATCTTTCCAGCATCCTACCCTGGCGTAAAAAGTCAAACCCCACTCCTTGTAATCAGGCTGGGACAAAGCAACAGCAGCTTACCAGCCTTCCCAGAAATAAAGACAAAATGTTTACAAATCAGTAAGTTTTAGCTTCAAGGCTTCCAAACACCTCAAGAAAATAAAGTTTAACAGTGGGGTTTGAGTGGTAAGAACTTCCTTGGCAATACTAGCGGGAACTAGAATCATCCTGATTTAATTCCCTTGGATTTCAGAAAACTAACAATGGTTCTAAATAATTAGAAACTGTTATTACATTAAAATTCATGATACATACTGATAAGATCATATTAAAATGAAAAGAATAATTTGAATTATTTACACACAAAAAACTCAAAGTGAGACAAATCTATGGACCATAAAGACAAAGAAAAGAATTCCTTTAATAGTAACAGCTCATTGCACACGTAACTTTCACAAATATTAGTTATGTCTGAATTGCATCAAATAAAGAACTTATACAAAAATATACCCATATGTACTTACTACAATAAAGTCATTTAATGCCTTGGCTATCTCAGTTCAAAACTAATTTTTAAACTACTAGATGCAACCCAATGATTCTTCATTAAATGTAAAATATTCAGTATATTACAAATTATCCAAGACTATGATGTGAAATGCTTTTGTGACAGCAGGTTTATTTAATATTCATCGTCAGCTTCTCTGAGGATAGACTGAGAACTAATAAATTCAGAATGTATTAGTATTATAATACACTATGCAATTTCTATTTTGTGGTTTATACTAGCTCTGTGCAAGGCAGGTATGCCGAATACAAAAGATTAGATATATAAAATATATTAAGAAATTAAACTGGATATTAAAATACTCCTGCTGTACCCCCAGTTTAATTCTGTTTGTTGAACAGGTACAACAGGGCAACATTTCTGCTCTGCCCCAGCTGGGGCAAAGGTAGTGCTGGAGCAAGGGCCATCACAGCCTGCAGCAAATGCAGTTCCCAGCCCAAGGAAAGCACAAACCAGCAGAGATTCCAGCAGGCCCTGCTGGGGAAGAGCAAGGGTGGAAGGGCAGCTGCTCAATGAGGTGTTGTCTCCAGCCCTGGGGTGTGGGGAGGGTGGTTGGTGCTGGCCTGATGGTCCTTGGGCATGGTAGAGGAGGTACAGCTTCTAGGTCTGCAGACAGAGCATGGTTCAGGGTGTGTGGTCTCCTCTTTGGGGAGAGTATTTTGGCCAAAAGCATCAGGCACGTGGAGCTGGCCCATTTCTCAGAAGTATTCACCTGATAGAGAGGAGGAGGTCTTGCTTAAAGCCTCCTTTGCTGAACCCTGCCATGCTCCAGGCCTCGGCAAGCTCTGTCCTCGCTGGGTTGTTCACTCTTCAGCATCAACAACTGCTTCCTCAGCTTTACTCCAGTCACTCTGTTTCTAGCCAGGTCCTTACAGAAACTCACACAAGCACACTGCACCCAAAAAACAACAAAAAAACCTCAATACACCACAAAGAAAAAATCTGTTTTGCCATTGTGACAGCAGACAGAGATGTTGTAGAACCGACGGCACGCACCTTACTCTGCTCAGGGGCCATGTCTTTCTTTCCTCGATTTTCCACATAACTGGCACCAATCTGACTTACTGCCCTTGGGGTGCAGGTGGCAGGGAGTGCTGAAAACAAAATGTGCAGCAAAAGACAGGGAAGAAAGCAGTCAGGATGGGACTTCCATCAAACAGGGCAGGAAAAGGTCCAATGAGGGGGGATGATCCCCAAAATGAAGCAGTTAATTCCTTCGCTCTCGCATCCTTCACCATTTTCAAGGGAACAGTATGTGATGTGATATGATATGATATGATATGATATGATATGATATGATATGATATGATATGATATGATATGATACTGGGTTGGAATTAGGAGCATTTGTTCTACCAAAGCTGTTGCAGAAGTGAAGGGTCAGAGGCAGCTATCCTGCTCTGGATGTGCAAGCAGAGAACGGCAGCAGTACCATTCCAGCAATGTGTGGAGCCCGAGGAGACCACCACTGCCACCAAAGCACCAGGTGATAAAGCCAAGGCTGACCCACTCTGAGGGTACAGGCAGAGCCAACCTGGCATTCGGGCAGGCTGTGGCTCAGCGCAATGACATTCTTTAATATTGACACATTAGCACTTTTAACGAGCAGCAGAGCAGAAGAAAGAAGAGGACATCTGCTTCTCAGAAAAAAAAGAAAAAGTTTGGCTCCTGCAGAGCAAAGGTGGCTCAAAGTCAACTTCAGAAGCACTTGGTGACCACTTGAGAAACTTGGCAAGGCCTCCCTCCTGCTCAACTGCTCACTAAACTGCTGCCTTTTTTCTTGCTCTCCTCTCCTCAGCGCAGTGCCGTTCAGCCGGAGGAACAACATTAGCCCCAACAATAAGTGGCTTAAATCAGCATTTACTGGTAAGTATTGCATTTCCAGAAGAGTCAGGTCACTCTCCAGTGAAGACACGCAGCCGTTAGATGAAAAACCTGGGTAGTTTTTCAACTGGGGGTTGCGTTTTCATACGACAAATCCGAGGCTGATAGCCTCTTTCACTGCACAAAATATATAGAATTGGCCATAAGTCTTTAAAGCCCTGATGTATTCCACTCCATTAGTTTTTACAGTTCAATTTATGTCGTATTACGAGGAGACGTGCTGAACTGCCCGAAAGTACAGATTTGCCAAACTATCCAAAAATAATCTGGGAAGCAAGAAAGTCAGGATAGCAGCCAAATCATAAGCAGTAGGGCCATTTTGCTACCAGTTCAGCTGGTAATAAATTTTTTAAAGCACTGTTAAACGTATCTAGATGAATTTGACTTTAAATCACACTTTCTGCTGAACATTTAAAAAGAACTATCGATTCAAAATGAAATATAGGCACAGACAACTGATACAGGCTCACGTACCACGTGAATAACGACAACACAGACCTCTTCCTCTCTTTTAGCTGGGCACAACATACAATTAACCAAGCTGTTACATCAAAAGTGATTTCCTCCACCAGAAACCCGGCTTCTGGGTGGATTCTGGAAGAGCCGGCTGGCAAAGGCAGGAGTCTGAAGGAAGTAGAGGCAGTGAGAGAAGGCACAGCATCATCACCATCACAGTACACTGTCCTACCTTAAAGGAGCAAAATATCATCAAATTAAGCTTATCTTTGGCCAGCTGAACGCATGGTGAAGCTTTATACTTGCTTACTCTAAAATTTACACAACAATTAAGTATTACCCAAACGCAGGGTCATCCCATAAGCAGCAGAGAGGCCGTCTGATGGCAGCCATATGAAGCCATGGCAGGTAGCAAAGCTTTGAATTTTTTCTGCTTCTCTCTGCAGCGTCTGAGAGAGAATTCCAGGCTCTGGGGCCACCACTGCTGCTTTTCCATTCATACATATTCATGGAGAGCCTCCGCGAGAGTCACTTCCCTGACTGACATCTGACAGCTCTCTGCAGCGCGCAGCTATCCAGAAGCCTTCCTGAAAACAGGACAGATTAAAAATAATTCCGAGGATGTTTAGGGAATGCTGGGCTGGCCAAGGAAGGGCAGAGTTGAGAGGGTTCTGGAGGTTTGTCCACAGGAAGGCTGCGCTGCGCCAATGCTGCACCATTAAAAACAAGCCAAGAGCAAATCTGTGCTCATCAACCACAAAATCTAAAGCAAAGAGACCCCGAACACAGAGATATGTCTGGAAAGGTGCTCTGGAAAAATCCCGAGCACTAAAACCTCCACCAGATTGTTATCTGAAGACGACTCTATATTAAACACCTCCTCTTGGCCAGTCTCATTTATGCCATTTTATAAACGGTGTCAGCTCTCCCGCTGCAGCAAGATGTTCAAATTCATTCAAACTTCGCCTCTTCAGGTCAAGAAAATGGACTTTTAACAAGTGGCAAATTAAAATGTCAAGAGCAATCATACAGACACTTGTTTACAAGACTGTTATTGTTTTGTTTTACAGGTCCAAGAAGGTTTGTCTTTCTCAGAAACTTCTACTTTAACATTTTCAGCCATCAAGGAAAGGAAGCAGATGACATCAACGGGTTTTTGACACCTCCACTCAAACTGCAAAATTCTCAGGTGAAAAGACAATCCCTCACAATTCTCCAATCTTTCACACACAATTATAATAAAGCAAAACCTTGGAAGCAAAGTGATAGGCATCTGCATTTTTAGAAAGTGTATCTAATTGTCTCTCAGAGAGGGAAGATGGGGAGATGACCTTCAAATCGTGCTGTTTATGGCTGTCACTTTTACCAGGCTCTGTGACTGTATTCAAAGACTCCACTGAGCGTATTCGTTTTCCATGCAAAAATAGGAAGCACCAGAAGTACAAATCCCAATTCACAGGCACAAGCTGAGCACAGATTTCAGAAAATCCTGAAGAAAATTAGGCCAATAACATGTCCTACGTAATGTTTTACGGTAATTCACAGACTGTCAGAAGACCATATGCTGGCCCCTACTTATACAGAGAACAATTTGCCCATCGCTGGAATCCTTTGAAGTGGCATCCTTCTTCCCTTCAGATGTCACCCGTGGATGAGAGGAAAAAATTTCTCAATGGACTTAATCTGAAGTCTATTCCGATCAAAGGCAAGAATACCATCTGGGCTGCTCCCAGCATGGCATTCAGATCTTCGTGCCCTTCTTTTCCTGAGGCAGTAAATGACTGGAATAGGATGAAAAATGGTAAATATCCTACTTTCCCCAGCACAAGTATATTGACGGGCAAGGATGATATTAGACAAGCTTTATGCTACAGAAACCACACTGTTCTGTATCAGCTCACATCACAATGTTAATTAAAGTGATACGTAACATCACTTCAGTGTGATGCCTTCCAGCAGCTACATGGTTAACAGCTTTTACTGACAGATTTGATTTTCCATCTTTTCTACACGGAGACAAAAGCAATGGAACGTCATCATTTGATTGGGACCTTGGCTCGCGTTGCCCACGCAGATAAACAAATTATTACACCCTTACTTTAAAGGAGGTAAAATCAAAGAAACTCACTTTGCAATTGGCTGTGTTAGAGGAAATGTTTATGGCACTATCTTAAAAACATACAAGCGAGTCAGAAACTTTCATTAAAGTCTCCCTCCACGGCAATCCATCCCCAGCAAGCTATCTCTGTCTTTGAATTGACAGGTAAAAAGACCCTAGGATTTCACCACTGCTGCTTGCCTTGGGAAGAGTGAGGAGCTGTGCTGAAGGGGGAAAAGTTTCAGAGCAGTTTCTGTCCTCCCCTGCTGTCTGAGTAACAGCAGACACTGGCAAGGAGAGGGCTGCCTCGTACTGCTCTGTTTCCTTTAGTTTAAACCCGACCCAGTTAAGACAGCTGTGACTCCAGCCACACCTGTGACCGTGGGCACACTTAGGTAAGAAGTTTAAGCTCTCAAATAGGAGCTTCATAGATCTCTAATTTTCACTTGGGAATTTTAGAACATCTCAAATATTAATTAAACTTTACAACATGTTTATAGAAAAAATTGAGACAAGGAGGTCAAACTAGTCCAAACGACTTAGCTGCTATAATAAAGTAAAACTCAAGTCTCAGAGCCCCTTGCATCAATCACACAGACCCAAATACACCGCCTAACTTCTAAAGGTGTTACATTTAATTCTGTCAAAGACAATTCAGGGACTCACAGAGAGTAAGTCACAAAACATCTTCTATGTCAATTCTTTCCTAAGGCCTCTTTAATTAGCAGGTCAGGAACATAACAAACCACAACGGCTCCCCCAGTATCCATCACACCAGTTTCTAGAGCAGACTGGGAATGTTTTTTTCTTTTAAACAAAACAGTGATAATGTTCTAAATCCAGGTAGTAACATTGCTTTCAGATTTATTTGCTGAGAGGTAGATCTGGCATATAATTTGCCAAGAGAAATCACTGGGTTGTGTTATCAGGCTTGTAAATTGCCACTGACTTCACTTCAACCAAAGTGATGCTACGGTCTGTAATGAGAAGGGGAAACAAGAGGCAGCTGCCACATTTATACCCACACACCTTGCCATCCCAGGCTCCGTGAGGAGAACACACGCCTTCCCGGGTGAGATGAAGGGCTGCATCAAAACCCCTGCTTCTGCCAGGGGAATGGAGGGGTTCACCTGCCTCTGAAGCCAGGAGGGACTGGGACACTCAGCACCCTGCAAGATTGAGCCCAAAAGCATTATCCAGTCAAGAGTTCAGGAGAAAAAACTGTTGCAGCTCTCAGATTTAGAGAAGAACTGCTCTGTCTTATTCAAACAGCGAAGAACCTTGGGGAGAGTGAATTTCTGCTGTTACAATGCCTGCTGAGGAGGTCTGAATGACATCAATTAAGAAGAAACTTGGCAGGACGTAATCTGTTAATTTTATGCCATTTACATCCATTCTCGTAGCGATGCCAACTGTCAGCATTTGAACTGGTGAAGTTCTCTCTTTCTCCTTCTGTCTCTGCTGCAAGGGATTGCAAAAGCTGAAGTTGTAAAAGGAAGGCTGGGCAGTCATTGTCACTCCGGGCTTCACTGGGTCCTTTCCTATGCCAAAAAATGTCACTGGCACCACTGCTATTAACTCTTGGGAGCACACTATTATTCCCAGTACATCTGGTTTTGCCAGAGTTGCTGCCTGCTCCTATGCTTGCTTTTTTCTCTTCTCTTCTCTGCACCTCACGAACCTCCATCCCCCATGGGTCTGTCTGCCCCTGTGCATCTGCCTCTGCCCTCAGAGATCTGCTGCTGCAGCACAAGTCAGTAAAACTGCTAAAAAAGCCATGCTAAAAACCACAGCATTGCAGCCCAGAAGAAACGAGGGGGTAGATATAATTTCAATGAACCCAACTCCTCAAGGAGATCAGGGCAACATCATTTGGCTTCATCTGCATTTTCTATCTATTTCTGGCTGCTCCGAGAAAAGATGCTTCAGGTAGACTTGCAGGTACAACAAAATAACAATCATAAACACAATGAAAACCTGGGAAAATGTTTCTAGGACAGTCCTGCTAATGCTGGAGCAAACAACCACATCGTATCTGCAAATTATTTCTGGAATTCCCCAGTCTGAAAAAGCATTTCATGGGATGGTTCTTCATCCTTCCCTGGCACACCCACAGAAAACAGCTCCTGCTGCCCTGGGCACGCAGTCAGGCCACAGTTTTTATTTTATATATATATTATATATTTTCAGACACTCTCAAACATGTTAGGCAAACATTACATTTCCTATTTTGACTCCAAACCTCTCACCGTTTTCCTCTTTCTCAACTAAAGGCACTCCCTTCCCTGTTACCATCACTCCCTTCTCTGCCCATTCACATTTCTCCATTCAGATGAATCTGTACCAGACCAAAGCCCTTAAACGACTGAGATTTTGGGATAGGTAAGATGGATTTTGAAGGGAAAGATTTACTACTCTGCCACTCACTGTCTTGAACCCGTTAAAGCTTCACCCAATCTCTCACAAGCAAAATTTAGGAGCCTGGTTTTTGCTTCCGAATTTGCAGCCTGTTGGGGCTCTCTTTTCAGCGAGGTGGCTCAGTCTAAACCCACATCTTGGGGAATAAAAGGCCACCAAGTCCTTCCAGTGCCACTGAAGACACCAGGGGGTTGTCCATTTATTGCTGAGTGCCACACACTTCTCAGAAATCCTGCCTGGAAATAGTCCAGCTGCTTAAATATAGGCATTGCTTCAGTTCTTGTACTGTGGGAAATAAAACACAGGGTAGGTAGAATAAAATAGCCTCCTCGTGGGTATCTGGAAGACCGTGGTGGACATCCCTGTGAGCAGTTTTCATAAAGGGTGGCACAGTGGAAGAAGAAACACTGCGGTTTAATATTAGAGATGTTTTTAAGTTGACCTTGTAGCAAGAAACCATTGTCCTGTATGACAGAGTTTTTAATAGCTTGTACTTAAAAAAAAAAAAAAGGTAAAAATATCCCGGGCTCAGTTTTAAAATACACAATACACACAGTATTTTCGCTTACACACGGGGTTCTTGTTACAGCTAATTCTGAGCCAAACACAAGCACTGGGAAATTAAAAGCAGGAATATCTGGACACTGTAGCACTTGGCTGTCCCGCAGATTGCGATGGTTTTTGTCACCATAATCTCTGCTGAAGCCTGCCCCTGACCAGTGAGAACATTCACTGGGATGCAAGAGCCAAGGGAGAAGAAGGCAGCCAGTAAGGAACTGGTTCTGGGGGTAGATGAGAGGAGCCTGTCCACCTCCTCCTACCCGGTACTCACACTTGAAATGCAGTCTCGCAGAGATAACACGGTCTGTGTTTCACTGCTCCGAAAAAACCTGAGAAACATTCAAGCTTTGTTTTACTCTTCCCATAATGACAAATTACATGTTAACTTCGAGAAGGCTAAATTTGATACAGTTCTGTTTCATGCAGACAATGTGTTTGAAAAGCTGTCAAAATGCATTGATATCTCACAATTATCCCCCCCGCAGGAAGCATCGAGGTACTCGGAGACGCCGGTGCCGCAATACAACTTGCAGGTGACTTAAGGGGAAAAAATAACTACTAGGACATTGTACTTCTGGCATAAACCCTTAATAATTCAACAGAACACTTCAGCACAAAGCAGAATTTAACCTGCAGTTTGTAGGACAGAGGATCATCACTTAAAAGTTTGTTTAGATCAATTCTACTAACTAATCATCTCTTGTCGGCACTTCTGGCAAACACAGATTCATTTTCCCAAACACGAGAATTAAATCTAGACACATCCTGACTTCTATTTAAGGGAGCATCTCGAACAAGGATTTGCTTTAGAGTCAATAAAACCATAGTGTTAATCCAATTTCACAGATGCAGCCGACCAATTTATTACGCCGGGGCAAAGTATTTTTTTCCAACCTAATGATGAACTAAATAAGCAGCGATCTCAATTGCCCATGATCAAAAATGTTTAGGCCTAGTAGCTAATTAGTAATATTTACTTGCATCGTCACAAGAGTTTATCATGAGGATGTTAAGACTTATTAGATTTTTATTTTCTTTAAGATAAAAAGTCACCAATAACAGAATAGTCTCCATATTTTCATGACTTAACTACAGAAAGATGTCCGTGGGAAGCAGCAAATGGACTGTCCTTTTATTTCTTAATATATTTCTTATAGATTTCTTAAAGACTGTCACACAAACGTTCAGGCTGCTCCTGGACAGGGCTGACAGGGCTTTGGACCGGCAGAAGTTCCATCAAGGAATTCTCTCTTTTTTTTTTTTTCTTTTTTTTTTTTAATTAAATCAATGTTTTACACAGTGATTTCTTTTTTTGTCTCAATTTACCCCTATGATCTAGAACCAAAGATCTCAATTAGCGTCTGAAGAAAACGGAAAGCAAGCTACTGCTGCTGTGTTTATGCTTCCATCCCCACGTGCATGTCATGATACAAGGTTTGTACCAGTGTTTTCAGTCATTATGTGTCTTCTTACACCACTTTGATAAAGCTGACATGAAGAATATGTTATGCAAACTGCTTTTTGGGGGTGGGAGGGAGGTGGTGTTGCAGGAAGTTTCTGAAGAAGGCTGCAAGGTTTCTGTGAGAAGGCAGAGTATCCCCAAGCCCCAGCAATGCTTCATGTGGATCCTTTCACACAAGCTCTCAGTCACCAGCCAGGAGTTCCTTAAATGTATGACTGGGAGATTTCATTACCACCAAAACCACCAGCCTCCTCAGCTGATTAATTAGCCCTGACAATTCATAGATACTTTCAGAGGAAGTTTGCTACTATCATTTTTTTTATGCCAAATGTATTTTGTTTCTTACCAAAGAGCAACTGAATGCCCCATCCCGAATGCCTTACCCAAGGAATCTTCGTTACGCACCGCGCTCCTCCAGGATGCCACGCTCCCTGTAACCCTGCAAGGAGCAAATGTTGAGTAGATGATGTTATGGTGCTGAGCTTCAATACTACTTCAGATGAGCCAATAATCCTGAAAGAATACATTTGCCAGATTAATTCCCAATACATTTTGTAGGCTTCTCTTTACTACTACAATACTCCTGGTTGTAACACAGGTGGACGTGCCACTCCATCAGCCCTGGCTGGCTGGGTGATGACAGACCTCGCTGACACTCTGCCTGTGCTGTTTGAACCCAAACACTGCCTACTTCTATTTTAATGCACCTTTTAACAAACATTTACCATTTAAAATATAGAAATTCAACACCTATCTAGAGATACATCATGCTGTCCTCTTCTATTTAACCAAGACAAGGGCACTAAGGCTTCTGACACACGCATTTGGGCCAGGAAAGCATCATTCTTCTTTAAAAGTTGAAGTCCTGGCTTTTCTAGCCGGTGTCTGACCTTGTAAACATACCTTCTGTACTTGCCAATAAGAGCCCAAAGTTTTGTCCCTGTGATTAACTGCATGGTTGATTCATAACACTGAGCCAGCTCGTTAAACTGGCCTGAAGTTAAACATTTGAAATAGCCTAATTAAACACCCACAAATTACACCTGCAGTTAATTGTAGGTGTAAATCCGGATCCCCAAACTCGGATGCCAGACCTTACCTGCGTCCTCACAAACTGGAGCCACCCTCCTGCCTCTGGGAAAAGCCAGCCCATCCCAGCTCCGGCAGGAACAACCATCCCAGAGCAACACCAGCAATTCGCGTTTTCACACAAAACCTCATTCCAGTAGGAAACAAAAAGATTTTGCTCTGAATATTTAATTCACATACTTCCTTCAGAGTGCATTTTAAGTGCTTGTATTTTTAGCACCAACATCTTTTAATTAAATACCTGTTTTCTGCTTTATACTTTTATTTGTTTTATCTGCTATTTGTTTCTATCTTTTACGTTTCAGACACACTGGTGCACAGTTTTAGAAAACAGAGCTGGTTCCTCTCAATAATTATCTTCACCATTCATTCCCCTTTACTTTTTTCTCCTCCCAAAATCAAAAACTTTTTTTTTTTTTGAACATAAATTTCAAAGCAAGGTACTATGCAGTAAAGAAAAGCAAAGTAATTAATATTTTTTAAATAAGGTTTTAAGAAATTCCTCCAGAAGGTATTAACTGTATATGCCAGTGACATATAGTCAATTGTCAGAGTTGAACCGATACCTGAAATTCTAAAAATCAATAAATTTTAGGATTCAATGAAGAATAAAGAATGGAGTGGTTGGCTCTAGTGTTTTGAAGACGTTTACAGCACTAGAGCACATCAATACACACTGAAAATGAGTACGTATAAAGAAGCAAAGAAACGTTTCTTGGATTCACACTCATCTCACTTTGACTTTGTGAAACCACCTGGGGACTGAGTTCCCCCTGGATGCAGAGCTCTGCCAGTCTCCCTGGAGGAGCAGCGCAGGGGGTGAGGAGCCTCAACCATGGGAAGAGCTGAGGGAGCATCTGCCTTCGGAACTTCAGGAATTAAAGGCTGTGGCCCCCGAGGAGAGAAATGAGTGTTTCGAATGCCAGGGACTGAGCTGAACTGCAGGGCACCATGTCCTGGCCCCAGAGCCTTTCTGCAGCTGCCTGAGACAATTCCCAAGGGACAACAGCCAAGGCGCTGCTGTTCTGTATCCCTATTTTCCACAAATATAAGTAGGGAAAAACATTGACCCAGCAGACAAGAACTGCAAGTCACCACCTTACCTATAGCATAGCCTGAAGACTCTGTGTACCGAAGGAGTATTGGAGAAAATCAAGTATCAAGAAGAAAATAAATTAAGTTAGAAATAAATACCATGAAATAGATAACCACAAGAAAAACATAACTATCAACTTCACTGTTACTACAAACAGGATGAAGTAGTGGTCTCAAAAGATGAGAGAATCTCAGGTCTGTAAACTAACAGTAGCCCTTTCTAGGGATTTCCCAATGCCAAAACACCTGAGTCTCCCAGTGCTAGAGAAAAATACAGCAACAGCGGTGTTTACTTTAAATTCTGAAATAACGCTTTTAAGAGATCACATCTCCTGACACACACCTGCTGTGGGGAGGGAGAAAAGCCCAACAGAAATCAAAAGAGCTAAAAGGTACAGGCAGTTGATAGCGAGAAGAAACCAGAGCTGAACAGACAAACTCTCCCTCGCAGCACTCTGATGTTCTTGCGGTAAAAGGATGAGTCCTATTAAAACGGAACATCAGCATCAAAGAGAACGAGCAGAGGTTATGAGAGGAACACAGCAAAAAGCAATGCATCTCAAAAGGATTCCTGCCAAGGAGACGCCAGCTGTCTCTACTGCATTCACTGTCCCACAGTTTAATAAAATACATGGAAATTATTGTTTTGCAAAGAATGATGTCGTAATTAGGTGGCTCTATCATACGATGCTTTTTCTTACAACGCTGCAAATTAGAAACGTCACGTTCCTACGGCGAAGGAGATGGGGAGAAAGAGAGAATTACAGGCTCCTGGGAAGATGGAGTACTGCTATTTCCATTCAGAGCTCATAAAACCTTATTTCTTCCCTCTTCAGTAACTGTTTTCACTCTTAGATAAACAAGGGAAACTGAGTGGAGTGTCTGCCTCATCCTGGATGCCTCACCCAGCCAAGGCTCCCTTCAGCTTCTGCAAATCCTTGGTCCTTGTGGGGCAAACACACAGCCAGGGCCAAAAGCACAGCTGTAGCCATCCGAGAGTCACCCCAACACCTATCAGACATTAACCAGGGAGTGCAATGAGAAACAAAACCACCAAGCAAATCCCAACTTAGGGTCACGGTCAAAATGGACAATAAAATTGATGGGTTAAAAAAATATAAAAACTAAATTAAAATAGTTTGACACACACACCCTGGTTGCTGCTTTGAGTGGTACATTCGCCTTCCAAGGGACAGCAATTTCCTAACTCCTCGTTATATTTTCCCTCCACACAATCTAACACAAGTCCTCTTTGCCCTGACTCGGCTCCCTGGCTCCCTCCTTGGCTGAACAAGCAAATTTACAGCTGCAAACTCAGTGATTAATATATTTTCTTTCGCTTTGATTTTAGCACACCTAAACGTGGCTTTTCCTAGTCTGCTTGGCCACTTCACTGCCCAGCAGAAGTTGTATATCCAGGTAAAAGGACCATAAAATATACCGCTGCTTATAAATCACAGTTGTACACACAGATCCCTAACAATTTTTATCTGCAAGGTATTAAGGTTTTCAAGATCACACTGTTTGTAGGATGGACCAAACTGTAAGAGAGGGCAAGTACTCACAAACCCACTGTTCTCACAGCTGCAAAAGCCAGCCAGAAACTATCAAATAAATCAAAATAACTGGGAAACTGCAGCATGAACAGGCTCTGTGCACTGTGAGAGCAAGCCCTGTTGTATCCAAGGAATTTTCTTTTGCCTAATTTCCAAGCAGAGGTTCCTGGTCCCTGTTGTGGCATGGGATGTTCTTGGTCGCCTCAGCAGCAGCTTTATCTTACACTTTATCTTCCAAAATCCGGAGCTCCGTGTCCTTCTTCCCTGCGAGGAGCAAACGGGCTCCAAAGGGCACTCGTGTTTCTCCCCGGCTGCTCGGGATGCTGCACCGACCCTCCCGCACATGTGCAGTCTGCTCAACCCTCCGCTAATTGCCACAAATAACGAGCACTCGAGCGTGACCATGGAGTGCATTCAGCTGTTCATCAGGAAAAGCCGAAGAAAAGGGAGCGGATCCAGAGAACAAAGCACAGGCTCCAGGCCACAGGCAGTGCTGGGGGCTCCAGATTCTGCCAGGCAGAAGTTGGCCTCCCTTCTTCTGGAAATACTCTTTTCCCTTGCACATGCTGCCTTTAAGATTTCAAAAGCAATAGAGAGCAGAGAATAGGGGCAGCCCTGGGGGTAAAGGGGAGAGGGAAGGGATTGGGGACATCTAGGAAGGGGAGCAGAGCAAGAGCAGCTCTTTCTTCTGAGTATAAACTCCGCTTTTTATATCCCGTCCACTGGGCAGAGCGAAGTGATGAATTGCACTTGAAAACACAAAGCCATTCTTCTTCCTGATGCAGAGCCTTTTACCTTCAAATTCCCCACAACCACCTCCTCTTTTTTGGGAAACAGGGCCGTTTGGAGGTCCCAGCACAAGTACGTGGCTGTCCATACTCAACACCAGACTGCAGCTCCAACAGCACTGCCAGCACACAGCAGCCTCCCGGCGCAGCTTCCAAACCACACTTACTCTCTTTTCCACTCCAGCATTAACATTTTGAGAAATCCACCAACACATAATTTGAGGTCATTTCTGCACTGTCTCCATGAACCAGGACAGAGTTGGACAGGTCACGGACATCCTGAGCAGGGACACTGGAAGGTCACTAGATATTGGTGACTCCTGGTCACAGGAATGTTCACATAAGGCAGAGCAAAGTGTCTGTGTGGAAGCCTAAGTCTCTTACCCACGTTAAAATACATTCCATATGAACAGTGGGTAGCTCTCAGGGATCCAGATATGGGTAATATGAAGAGGCACTTAATTGCAACACAAATCATGCCTGGATGCTTCACCTCTCATGGACGTGGACTGCTGTAGCTGCCAAAAGGTGTTGTACTTCCTGAGCACATGCAGTCAGTCCAAAATGTCCTACATCTGTCAAAATTAATCCATCTACACATGTGCTGTCCATAAGTCCAGCCTTTGAGACATCTAGACTTGCTCTAGCCAGCGTCCAAAAGTCCCAGTTGTATGTGGTGGATCTCTCATCCCTCCAGACCAGGACTTCAGGCCGAGAAAACGGAGCGGGTCAAGAAAATCAGGCAGAGGCAGCCCTGGCTCCTGCAGCTGGGGCCAACTCCAGCAGAACCACCACATAGAAAGCCTCCCCTGCAGCCAGCTCAGGCCAGGAGGTGATTAAAAGCACATAAGCTGAGGGTTCAGGGATCTGCATACAGCACAGGAAGAACAATTCGACTGCAAAGAGTTGAATTGAAAACAAAAAAACCACTGGGGCTGTGTCACACACCTGCCAACTGCAAGATGGGGACCTGCATGTGAGGACACGCTCCCGAGAGCAACCCCAAGGCCGCAGCTCTGCTCACTTTGCCTCCCTGTGCTATATTGCTGCCTGGCTCAAATCTTCCTCCCCTCTGTAGCCACAAAAATCCTGCCCCTCTCTCCTTTCATTCTCCTGTGCTTCCTCCCACAAATGTCTGCTATGGGTTCCTTCCAGATGTTACCGATTTCTTTCTGGAAAGACGAGGAGGTCCAGCCGTACACTTGCCTTCAGCAGAGAGAAACTTACTTTTCCATTTTCTTGGATTAAACATGATTTTTTTCACTTTGTCTGGGGAATCCCAGGCAGGCATTAGCCAGAGAAGCACCAAGTAATCCCAAATGCAGCTGGAATCAATGGGGCAACCACAGGGTCTCCCCCAGCAGCTTTCCATGCCAGCAATATCCCACAGAAACCCCACCTGCCTGGCCATCAATAACACTTTAATTCCATCCCTCTTCAGTTTACTCTGCATTTTACCTCTGTTTTCCCTGCTGCTGCTGAGTTCACTCTCCCTGAGGGGTTTGGAGATGATGGTGGGGCTGCAGCAGTTCCTCCATCCAGGGTGACCTGCCCGGTGCTCAGGCTCCTCCGCACCCTCCACAGAAGCTGTATTTGGGGTTTGAGGATCCCAGAGACGAGCCCCAGCAGCACCTGCAGCTCCAGATCAATGGGTAAGAGCAGCCTGGTGTCTAAAAGAAATATGGATTTCTTCTTGCAATGGATTATCTCATCACGTCTCTGTTAGGCCATGAAGTAAAACAGAGCTGCTTTGCTCCACCACAGCCTCCAGATTGATCCGTCCTGGAAAGCTGCGGCACAGACAGTCACTCCTGATCTGGTGAACAGGAGGAGAAGCAGCAATTACAGCCATGAGAACTTAACACAGACAGAGCCGGCCTCAAGGGAAGAGGTGTGCCATGGCTTCCACAATTACTTCCCTCGCTTTAAGTTTTAAAGTGTTGGGATATTTTTCAGATCCATCTTAATAGGTATCACGGTGTTTGGCTACACCCTGGGTGGGCATGGAGAAAGGAACAGGTAGAAGAGCAAATCAGCTTTGGTAGGGACATGGCAGGGAGAGTGCAGATGTGACCATGGACCTGACACAGCCCGGAGAAGAGTCATCTCAGCCTCAGCATTTACCCAGTGTCTCAGAATAGCAACCGCAGTGTTTAAAACCACTGAATTTAATTTCTTATTTTCTCTTCCTCTCATGGGATGAATAAAGGTGGCAGCAAAGACTGAAGGACACGAGGCAGTTAGATCTCCTGACCCAGGGCCTGTTGACCTTCCATTGGCCAAGGGCTTGGTCAGCCAACGGGTCTCTGGCACGAGAAAAGCGTGATAGAACCGAAACAGTCAGTCACATCCTCTCACCTGTACATCGTGTCTGGCCAGTGAAGGACAGAATAACAAACAGTCCTGATGCCACAAAATCCTCCAGCAGATTTCTTCCCTGGCAGTGGAGAATGGCAGTGAATAGCAATGAGCTTCTTAGAAAGAAGATATTCCCTGTCTGTAAAGTACCCGACATCAGAAAGGACCATCTTTTTTTTTTTTTAATTCTTCTCTGAAAATGATTTATAAGAATAGATTTACAAGAACAAACCCAAGTTTGCTCTAGAATGGAATATTTCAACCCATATTCAAGGTACTATTCGCTATGACTTAATAATTTAAGTGCATTCAGCACTCTGCTTGAAATCAAAATAAAGAAAAAGCGTGTGAAATATGCTCAGAACTACTTGTATTTCCCTTATTAACAGCATATTTTCCATGCCTTATTTATCCTTTCTGCTGGAATATCTGCTGCAGCCTTTGAATCAAAGTAAAGTTATGTTCTTTTTATTGCCAATTTTGACTGGATCCCTGATAATAAACCATTAAAATGACAAGCAAATATATGAAACAAATGGAATCATTGATGCTTATGTATCACAGTTCTTGAATATAATAAGCACATCTCTCCCCTTTCTCTCTTGTCTTACATCTGAAGAGGATTTTTTATTTTTTAACGTAAGTCATAATTCAAAATTATCCTACTTAGGCACCAAATCACGTTTACAGCTAACTCTTTTTGGAGTTTCATACTACATTTCATACAAAATTAAGTAAAGGCAAAACCAGTGCTCATTTGTGTAGGCGTCCGTACTGTTACTCTGTTTACAGACTACTTTAAATTACTCTAAGCTCCATGAAATTTAACACGGGAAATATTTCCTGTAAGAAATTAAGTGTCCAGCAAAAGTGTCAATTCTCATTATGATTTACTGGCCAGTTCTAGGGGATGCTTCTACGCTGCCCTCTACCCCCTTGGTCAGTGACAGGCTTTATCTTAGCCTTGGACCCTCCACAGCTGGCCTTGCTCCTCCCAAGTTTTGACCACATTATTGAGGTTGCTGCCTCAAATTTCTTGCACCAAGCCAAGAGAGTAAAGAACATTCCTGATTTCAGAAATTTCTTTGCAGAGATCGTATTTCTAGAACCTTCTGCTAATAATCTACAAGGTGAATGGACTACTATTCCGCTCAGAGTTCTGGAAGATACACACCTTTATTACTCTGATTAATTAAGATCTGTTTGGGCCTGTCTCTACTGTCACCAAAGCCAATGGTAAGAAACCCTCAACCCAACTTCAGCCCTACAGGTTACACACAATTAAGTTTAACACGTTACTGCCCCTTGAAAATATACATTAGTTTCTACTTAAAAAGCTGAAGGAAAGTTTACCTTCCTGTTAAACATCATTCACCTGGGGAAACTCTTATTTAAGGTACCAAAGTAACTCCTCTAATACGTTACCAAAACTTAATACATTAGAAAATCACATTTTATACCCCAAAATAGCTCATTATCTTAAAAATGCAGAAATCTTAGAGTCACACCTGCACCTTCCAGCTGCCAACCAGCCCAGGCCACCATGGAGGTATATTTAGGGTTAAATGAAGATGTGGAAGACGCCGGAGACAACAGCCCGATATCTCTATTTTAAGGCCTCAGGAATTTTTAACACCAAATTCTAAATTCCCTTAAATTGGGATGCCCTTTGCCTCATTTGCTCTTTTGCTTCTGAGCTTTCAAAGCTGGCATCCTCCAGCTCTTCTGCACAGCCCCAGAAACAAACGCACACAAACCTTCAATGTTGCAGGAGCTCAGAGTGCACAGCGCCGCAGCAGATGGGTACAAAAAGACAGTAAAGCTGACATGAAAAGGAATTTAGAAACAGAGGAAAAAGGTTCACTGCTGCTCCCGTTCAGGGCGCAATCACAGCTTCCCCCCCCCTCCCAAACACGCTGAGATCAATGTTCAGTGTGATGAGGACGGGCAGAAGCTCTCAAAGGTGGCCTCGCTCCCTCCCGCACAAAACCAATTTACCACGGCCATGAAGAGCATTTGGAGCCATTCCCAAGTTTTGTTGTTTCATAATTCAAGATACGATTCAAAGGGAGTCACAAATGAATGCAGCCCAGATCTTTAAGTCAGTCTTAGGGCTTCCAAAGAACTGCCTTATGGTTTATGCACCGGCAGGGGGTGTTAAGCAGTGCCATTAGTCTAGCTCACCCTGCCAGAGTAATGCAGAATATAGCTGTGATTAAATTACTGCAGTCTACATGTGCATAATATCACCACCAGCCTGAGAATTCTCTCCACAAAGGCTGTTTTGTTTTCTTGCCTATTTTATCACTTTCTAGGACTTCAGACCACTTCTCAGTGATGCTTTTCCCCGTCGAAGAAAGCCTCTCTCCCTAAGCCGCGGGGGTGCCTTTGAAATTCCCACGTGGGAATTTATTCCCATCACAGACCTGCTGATCCAAACAAGCTTACAGACAGCAAGACCCGTGTCCTGCATTCGCTCACCGCCTCTCTACAGACTTCCAGCCTCCTCCCCTGTCCTCCCTTTGCCCGCTGACACCACGTGCCACCCGCCCGGGTCCGGCTGCTGCCTCTCCAAGCGAACATGGATGGAGTGCTGCCTGATTTGCCCCCTGAAGGAGCTTAAATGTAGGCGTTTTTCCTCCAGCTGAGGGTTTTCACCAAACCTGGAGGAATTTGGTACCTCTGCAGCCTCTGCATCGCTGTCAGCTCCAGCGGAAAGTGGCTGCTGGATTCCAAGGTGATTAGCAGGGGACTGATGAAGATAGTCGAGCAGGTCTACTCTATAAACTGTGTCATTATTTAAAACATGAAACAAAGGAGTTAAAATTCAAAAAACCAACCAACCCACCCTCCCAGAAAAAACTCCAACACCAAAACCCTACAATTTTCTGGCTCTGAATCTGAACGTGCAGGATGTTGGGGCATCTCCAACCCCATGACACCTGATTTTAGACCCACAAGAGTGATTCAGGAGCCCGTTGTAGCTGGCTCCGAGCAGGGCAGAGGGCTGTGGCACAGCCTGTCCCTGCACAACACCAAGTCCCATGTGCCCAGCTGAGGAACCTCAGGAGACCTTTGAACCCAGAGGGGAGGCATCGTGGGCAAGAAGAGGAGGAGGTCGAGAGGAGCTGAAAGCTACATGCACATCGTGAGATAAAACGGATTTGTCCTACCCAAATTTAAGTCTGAAACAGTATTTGAGCTTTTACTTTTCACTTATTTCAACATTCTACTTCATGAATGCAATAATATAAAAAGCAATTCAGCCTTAATTATAGTGTTTTAGCTGGGTTGCTATAATTTTCCTGTCCCTTAATTCTCCCCATGTTTATAACTATCTAAGAGCTCAGGCTCTGGTAAATTTTTTTATTCTTCATAATTGCTAAGCCTGAGCGGAGCAATAAGAGCTCCACGCTTAGCATTTCCTTCCGTAATCTAAAGGCACACTGTGCCAAATATAAGCCACTTGAAATAAGTCACTGTGGGTAGCAACGTATATGCTTTAACTCATGGAGCACAAAGTATCTGATGCCGTTTTTCAAGGCTCCCACACACCTATTCCTCTCAAAGCCCACCCCAGGGCCAGCCGCAGCTGCAACGCTGCTTCTACAGCAGAAACACTTCTATTTTAATCCTGTCCTTATTCCTCTGTTAAGGAGTTATAACTTACTTCTTCTACATTTTGATTTTACTGGAGCAATTCACACTTGGAATCCAAATAAACGGAATTCCTCTGTGTCACCACATCCCTGGGATGCGGCTCACCAAAGGGGAAGAGCTGGATCCCTCACCCAGCAGCGTCCTGCTCACAAAAGACTCACAGAATCACAGAATGGACCTTAAAGCCCATCCAGTGCCACTCCCGGCCCTGGGCAGGGACACTTCCCACCACACCAGGTTGCTCCAAGCCCCATCCGGCCTGGCCTTGAACCCCTCCAGGGATGGGGCGGCCACAGCTTCTCTGGGCCACCTGGGCCAGGGTCTCACCACCCTCACACCAAAGAAGTTCTTCCCAAGATCTCAGCTCAACCTCCCCTCTTTCAACGTCAGACCCTTCCTCTTCATCCTACGGCTCCACTCCATCATCAAGAATCCCTCCCCAGCTCTCCTGTAGGACCCCTTTAGGGACTGGAATGGGTCCTACAAGAGAGGGACCTGCTGTGTTCTCTGCAGGGTCTGTACAGCAAAGCAAGCAATCCTTTTAACTACAAAAAGTAAAATACACTAATCACAACAATGTGTAGATGTTACCTTAGAGAGGCAAAGAAGTGAAAAGATAAAAATTTTTTAAAGTGGGGAAAACCTCAGGCAACACATGAGAATATGGGAGAGATTTAGGGAATTCTTTCAGATGTGTCAAGATCCCAAACTAAAGCAAAAAGTCCCAACTCCACTCGGAAGACAGACATTCCCTTAGAATTCCCATCTGACTGTGTATGAGGTGATGCAAAATAACAGTCCCCTTGAACCAACTCAAGTCATTTGATGAACGGAGCAGCTTCTACCTATCAGGAGTGAAGGTGGGTGCCCTGTGCGTGCCCACGTCAGCATCTGAGCCCCCCACAGACCACAGGGCCAGCTCACAAAGGTTTCCCCACGTGGGCCAGCCTCTCCAGCAAACAGCTTGCCACAGCTCAGGTTTAGAGAGTTCCTAATTGTTCTGGGAGGTGCATTACAGAGTAATCAAAACGATAACAATTCTCCAAAACTGCAGCGGGTTGTGTGGAAAGATTAAACAGCTTGGTCTTATTCTCACTGGGAAACGGGAGACTCAGCAAACACTGAATTAACATTTTTAATATTATGAAGGGGAATTAATAACATGATAAATATGGGGGGGGAGAGGGGGAAAATGAAGTAAGGACCCACAGGCAGCAGGTATTCTGCTGCTACCTGGAGGCGAACCAAGGAAGAAAGTGTTTTTTCTTGGGAAATTTCAGTAGGAAGCAGAGCGTGGATACAAGGCTCATGCAAGCAGGACTGCGAAGGCATGGGGTAAAAGCCCTAGAAAACGTCTGGTTGCACAAAGTCTTCACAACCAAAAACTCCATCACCCATTTTAGGGGATTTTGTCCAAGTGAGGTTGTGCACAGGGGCAGAATGGCTGCGATTCCCACTCCCACACCTCTCCTCACTCACAAACACACACGGGAGGCGAGGCAGCACTTTCAGCAAGCTCAAATCCATCCATCCATCCACCCAAAATGGTAATTCCCCTCTGGAGTACAACACATACGGTACAGCCTTTGTTTCTTTTCACATGTAAGCAAAATAATTTCCAGGCGGTGTTGCCATCGTACTTAATTTAGATTTGCAAACATTCTGGAAACCTTGACGTGATGTGAATGATGGCTCTTAAAACATACTGCAAAGCTGCCTCCTAGTCCTTACACTAAATAGAACCATTTGAGAGGAGGAGAAGGAAAACAGGCAGGGCATAACACACTTTCAACTGTTCAATAAATAGTTGAAAAAAGCTAAAAAATCAGCCCTGCATCACAACTAAGTATTTGAAGTTAACTCATACAGACCCGGGTTAAATTTTCATGCCACCCCCAAACCAGCAGCATTCCAGTTCCTGAAAAAATACCCATCTCCTCAGCACCAGCCCATGTAGGATTAATGCAACCTCCAGCCAAGGCTGAATATATCAGCCAGTTTTAAGTCACAAAGCTCAGGAATTGCTGGTGTAAGAGCTGCAGCTGATAGCGTGGCCTGGCTGCCAGAATATCCATCCAGCTTCTTAAGTAGCTTTTGAGTCTCTCCAAGTTCCTAAAGGTCCTGCACCACCAAACCCTGCATTAAGCTGGAGCTGGTTCTGGAGGGAGAAGGAGAGGAGAAGGAAAACACAAGCTACAGAATGCATATACCACTCTTTGTTGTCCAAGTGTGAAAGCACTGACTTCCTAAAGGAAAATAGCAGAAATGGTCTATTTCAGTGCCCATGAAGCTACAGCTGAATGTAGAGCATCTCTCCAGAAGGGCCAAATCCTGTTCTCAGCTGCAGTCACCGTGTTGCTCTGTAGCAGGGAAGCCAGAGAGTGCTGTGCTCTCTTCATCACCTACACACACACCACTCACACAGCACCACCATAAAAGCACAAATCCAGCTCCCCAGGCACTGGGATTTTATTAACCTTTTAAATTATTTAAATGTTTGCAAAAATTGTTGTCATTTTACCACTTGCTTCCTTTTTTAAGGTAATTCACCCAAGCTTCGTAATGCAAAAGTGACAAGATGTGGGAAGAAAGGTTAAAAAAGCCAACAGATCCCGTCCTGGAGTACAATTAACACAGTACTTTACTTTCCCAGGGCAGTTCTGGCTTGGTAAACATAATGATAGCTTTACGCCAAGGTTAAAATGAGAGGGCGTTCATTTTTATTACAACATACCTTGACAAAGATTCCAAGATCAAAGACAGACTGTCAGCATAATTGTAAAATAATACTTTCTTCCCTACTTTTAATTACATGAAATATCTTTTATATATTATTAACAACATTCCCCACCATTAGAGCAAAACTTGATTAAAGGCATCGCTTTCCGCACAAACAGAGGAGGTTTGTGTAACACCACAGCGAGTGAGGGGTTTGGGTTGTGAACAAGCAGCACGACTAAGAAAAGGTAATCGCTTAATATACAGGCATTCCGGGCAGTTTGAAACAAATCTCAGCTCCCTCTTTGAAATGTTACAGCCCCAAAAGGTGCTTGCCATGAATTTTAGCTTGAGAGGCCTGTCAGGTAAATGGAGAGAGACGTTTATGCTCATCAAACATCTCTTTGAGAAGAGACCACCCTTCTCATAGAAGAAACTCCGTCATCCCAAGCATGATCCAGAACCTACTGAGCCTCTCTCCATAATTCCAGTGGAATCTGGGGCCCATCACACAACGTTATGCTTGTCACCCAGAAGAAAGCCTGCTACCCACTGCTTTAATAGAAACCACTGATTATCAGGGGGTTCTACAACCCTGGTCGTATAAAAGCAAGTGACACCCTCCTGCTGCTCTTCCCAATAATATTAACACATCAGTAAAACAAAATAAACACCCAAAAAAGTACTCCTTGCTCCCATAATTCTTCTCAGCTTGACATGCCCTTCTCTCACAGCGTTTCTTTCATTTGAGGGATTAAACTGGGAGTCTACTCTGATGCAACAGACCCAACCACACTGTCCCACACAAGCTTTCCACAGAAACTCCCAATATCCATACAGAAAAAGTAAGAGCATCCCCAAAAGCAATATATTCCACCTTCTCTGGGAGGTTAAGGTGCCTCTTATGGGAGGAAAATTGGGTATCTGGCAATTTTAGAATGATTTAGGAAGCTGGGATTGTATTTATTTCCCATCTACGTGAGGGAGGGAAAAGGGCTTTTCAAAAAGCAGCGTGTTGCTCAACATGGTCTTTTGCAGGACTTTACCTTGCTTTTGTTATTCATTGAAATATAGAAGTGAAAGCTGGGAAATGAAAAATGGAAAAGAGATTTGACTGGCAGCTACAACTTCGATTTGTATGAGAAATCTCTCTGGAAAACATCCTTATTTTGCCTCAGCCTCACCTCCCAGCACCAAACCCATGAGTTACACTTGCTGTCCCCTTGTGTACCTGTCTTCACACTGGAAATTACAACTAAATTACAAACCAGCTTGTCCAAGACTGATGAAAACAAAATTCATAGTCCACTCCACTCCAACTAATTAATTTTCTTAAAACTGCATCACAGAGTGATCAAATAAGACACGAGCTCTTTCATGAGAAGAAAGTCCCACCGGAGTTCCTTAACATCAAATGTAACAAACACCAGCATTTTAACATTTGCATCCCCGTGTTTGAACCCCCGTGTCTGCATATGTAAGCACACATTTGCATGTCAGCATTATGTATTATTAATATTGATTACCATTATTATTCAAAGGTAGTAGCCCTCCTATGCTCTGTGGATGGGCACGCCAAACAGGCTCGTGAAATGAAGCCAGAGCAGATTGCTTATGGTTAAGTTCATTAAGGGAAGAGAATATACGACCATATTAAAAATCAAGGAAAAAATCCCATTCCACCTCTCAGCACTTAAGGTTCACAACGGCCCCGCTGTGAAGTTTTACAGCAAAGCTCTTCTTTTGTCTGCCCAGGCCTGGGAACCCTCCTGCACATTTTCATATAGTTGATATTAAATATGGGAACTTTAGCTCCTCTCCTGAGACACAATTCTAGAGCTATTTTCCCTAAATAATAGCCATCTGTTCTGAATGACCTCCCCAAACAACCCGCTTTGCTAATGGCAACTTTGCAGCAGTTAATACACCAGTTGGGATTACTCCAGCCAACTTTTCACGGGCCTCTATTGTTATGAAAACCTATTATCAAGCAATTAAATGACAGCAAGAACGTAATAAAGTACAACAGTTTTACTTGTATCATTATCCTGGGTGCTGATGTTAATGAAAGGCTATGGCACCCCAGCCTGTAATTCCTCCATACTGTCATACAGGAGAATAACTCCTGTCAGCAGCTATTTCCAACCTTAATGCTTTGAGCAATTACAACCCTTGCTTGAGCCCTTCCCCGCTATTTCGCCCCAAATTAAATTAAGGGCAGCTCTGAGATTATCTCCAGGGCGTGCTGCTGAAGGCCAGGAGGAAAGGACACGGGGATGGTCTCACCTAAAGCTCAGCTGGTTTTTGAAGGTGTTTGATTGTTCTCCTGTCAGAGACGAACCTCACGGAGGCGCCTTCACAACCACTTGTCCTCAGTGTAAAAGAAACAACAAACCAGCTTTCTAAATTCTCCATTCTGTACCTGTCTCTGTAGAAAATTCTGAAGTTGAATCACCCTTCCAGTCCTCTCAGCATCCCTCGGGCAGGGTGAATTTCTGGCACGACACCTTTCCTTCTCTCATTTCTAGAACTAAACATAAACTTAAATAAACCTCTCTGAGAAGCAGGATGCACATAATTGCCACAGATACCACAAGATGTCTAGAACATTTCATCTCTCTAAATTGTCCTGGGTTTGAAATTTATACAATCAGCATTTTGTATTTCCAATATATAACGTGGCAGTCGGTCTAAACCAAGTTCTTTTTTTCCCACTGTGAAAATAATCTAAAAATTTATGTTGCCATGAAGTAGTACTCTCTCTATCCCCGAGCCCATCCAACTGCAGTCATGCTGTTTGGCATGGATTCAGCTAATATGCATTTATAGTTCTCCTTCTTTGACAGAAGGCAGTATATTTACCAGCCTGTATGTGCAGTTAGGCTAAAGTGTTGTTTTTCACTGGGACTCATAACCTCTACTCTTCGGAATATTTATTTTCTGCCTAAGATGCAATAGGGAAACTTTATGCAACTTCCTATATCAATTCTACATCAATACTACCTACAGGCTGCTTCAGAGAGCTGATCAAAACAACCAGACGGAAAAGCTCCCCAGTATAAATTACCGGGTGAGAGGAGAATGCGAATGAACTCTTTGTTCATGAGCATTTTTAGGTTGGTTTATAATTCAGGTGGCCTGAGAGCAACCACATGAATTTTCAAAGACAGAAGCGTTTGACTCAATCTCGTGCTGTGGGCGAGCTGTACGTACGCTTCCCCGAGAAGGGCCCTTCAGAGGGAGATTTCTTTCCAAATTAAATGAGAAAGCAGCATTCAGGCACATCACCTCTTAGAGGAGCTGAAATTCATCTTGTTGCACTTCTCTGGAGAAACCACAGCCGCTGGCCAGGCAGGATGGACAACCTTGATCATCCCTCCAAACCCACCCGTTGCCATCCCACGTACGCAAGGACAGAGTCAGGATCTCTCTTCTTTCCTTCGGGCCCATAATCCAAGCCGGAGATGGGAAGACTTAATGTGCTACCTTACTCTTCCTCCTCATTAGCCTTCACATAAATTTATGTTAAACTAAAATGATACAACAGAGATATCTTTAAAAATGGTAATAAAGCATAAGGGAAGCTCATAACATATAGGAATGTTCCCTGTATATTTCTGTCTACTGCGAAAAAGAAACAGGAAAATAATATATTAATATAACAATACGGATAGGAATGTTTCTTGGAAGAACACTGATAATAAAGCAGAAGAGCTAAGTTTTGTTGTGTAAAATGACTTGTGCTAGCATGAGGAAGGCCTGAACATCACTCATGCTGCTGAGAGAGAAAACATGCATCTCCCAGCTCCCGTACGAAAGCTGATTTCATCTCTCCCAACTCTCTATTGTCAAGCAAAAGAAATATGGTCTAGACTTGCATAACAGCCAAACAACTGGCATTTGCTTCTTGTAGCCCTTCTAAAGCTGTGCACCTTCAAAACCAATATTTTTGACTAATATCCTCCTGTTTCTCATCGTAAGGACTTCCTGGATCTCTTTTTGAGACCCGGCTTATTGAAAATACCTTTCTAGAACAATTGTGTCCTTCACACCCACAGCACAATATGATGTGATTCTCCTCTTGACACGGGGGATATCTCCAAACCCGTGGGACAGCAATGTAACGTAGCTGGGTAGCTCCCACAAGTTCCCAAGAGAGAATCCTGCCCTTGGGAGAGGTCTCGCAGTAAGATTTGGCCACAGATGTTGTAATTGACAATGGCTTAAAAGGTCCTCCAAGTCAAACAGATACAGTGAAGGATGTACCCCCTGGCATTCCTCCCCTTACTCATGGTCATGATCCAGGAACTTTCCTCCAGCTGGGATCATTACTTCCTCCTTTCTGGTCCCTCTTCTTTCTGAGACCACTTCTTACTGGGGAAACCCTTCTTTTTCTCTACTTTCTGGAACCCCAAGGCCTCAGCTCAGCTCTCCCAACATCGTCAACACACAAAAGCCCAGCACGTGCATCCTAATCAGCGGTTCTGGTTTATGTCTCCTTATTAATTGGAGGATCTGGGGCAAGTCATTTGTTTGATTCAGGCTTTATCAGAATTTCCAGCCATCCCATACCAGGCTTCTGCCCAAGTTCAGAAGTTTTGGACATTCATACACACACAGTTACAGGTCACCTGCTTGGACCCACTATTTTTTTCTACCTACATCCCTTTGGTATGAATTTATTAACCTACAGCTTTATGACAAATAGTCAGCACAGATTCCTGTTTAGACCTTAATTACAGAATTGGAGACAAAACATGTGCACAGGTACCGTGCTATGGATGGAACCTGGAGAGGAACCAAAGCCTGTGAGACCACGGAAGCCCAGACAGATCCACAAGCACACGTGATGAGACAAACACGGAGCCCAACCCACGCTCATCACAACATTTGTATTTTGGGGCACTGCTCACTCTCAACATGAGCTGCACAGGGGACAAACTGCAATGCCTGGCCTGTATTTTCCACACTGGGCTTCCATGGGAAAAGACAGCCCCTACCAAGGTGTGTGGGGAGACAAATATATAAAACAGGAACAGAAAATGTGGAGATGGATGCTGAGAACAAGCAAATAAGGGGACTGGCTTCTGCTCTCACTTGCACCAGCATAAAACCTGAACGGCCCAAGGGAATTCAGTGGCTGAACCTACATAAACAACGAGCTGTGAAATCAAGCCTTGAGTAAGAAATAACACACTTCATGATAGAATTCATTTCATAATCCAGCCACGTTACCTGCCTTCCCACATCAGCTCAGAATCAGAGGGGTAAGGTTAATATACAGCTAATAGTCGCCTAATCATCAGTCACACAAAAACATATGATGACTTAAAATTAGGTTATAAAATGAAGGGAGAAAATGAGAAAGAAACAAATTAATTCTTTAGAAGATTGGGGAAGTAGCATTTGAGTCATCTACTCCCTTCTTTCACCTCTCAAGACAGAGAAGAGGCACTGTTGGCTTGTTCTTTCCCCCCACTGAGCGCTAGTGAGGCACGCTGATTGTCTGCACATATCGTTTGACATCCTGCAAACAGAATGAGTGCTCCACTGGCAGCCAAGGGAGATAGAAACGTTCCCAACATTTGTCACATTCCCTGATTGGTTCTCACCGAGCTGTTTGGCACGGAAATGTGAGGAGGAACGGAGCTCTGCAAAGGCAACGCGGGGAAAAGCGCCTGCTTTTCAGAAGTGAACACTGAGTTACGAGACCAAGACAGGAGAATGCATCAGTGATACATTCCATAATGCCTTTTACGCAAATAAAGAGGAAGTTAATAATTAAGTCCCAATTAAGTATGTGTTCACTGCTTTGCTAAAATCCATTTAGCACACACTTAGCTTCAGCATGGATGCAGCTCCAGTACATCCCTCCAGTTCAGCACGTAGCGGAGCGCTCCGTCACGCTGGGATAAACACAGGGAGCCCACGTGCCTTCAGCTTCCAGAAACTGCTTCCCGGGAGCTCCACCAGCACACAGTCAGGCAAAGAGCTAGGCAGGGATCTTCTATTTTAAAAAGTGACTGTGAAACACTTTAAATCTAAGTAGCAAAAAATTCTGACGAGAAGAAAATTGAATTATCCAAGGAAGCTCAAAGGAAAGCCATGCTTAATTTGGCTCAGGTTTGACTGAAATTCATTAAAAGGTCTGAAAACTTTCAGACACTCAGAAATTAACTCTCAAGTTGTGAAGCAGGGGACACCGGAGCCGTTTTCCACAGCCTGGAGTTCCCATACAACTTTTCTCACAAACCTGTCAACCGAGCAGTGCTCATAACCTGCTCACTGCCAAATTAGGGTTGTGTTAATAAATAACGACCTCCAAGGATGCCTGCCCATGAGAACCATTACCTCCACGCATTCTGAAAATGGGAAAGTGAGGCAAAAGAAGGTGAAGGGACTTGCTGAAGGCCACCTGAAAGGCTAGAAATGCTGTTGCTGTGACCGATGACTGGGAGAGTGGCTGAATAAGCCCTTCCTTAGAGCCTGGAAGTAGGAATACTGGAATGGACTAAAAATAGGCTCTTTACTTTAAAAATGGCTCGTTGGAATCTTCCAGCATTTTGTGTTTCTCATCTATTACCCTCCACCAGCAGCAAAGTTCAAACACATGAAAGCAATATTTAACATTAAAACCCTTAAAAGTTGTTCTGGTGCCATCCACATTGAACTAAATTTAAAAGAAATTCAAAAGCAAGCTTTATCATCTAACCCCTTGTGCTGAAGCTCCCAGCTCTGCCTTCCTGGGCACAGCCACACACAGAACATCAGCAGCTCCCTCAGCCGAGGAACGCCCTACCCAAAGTCTAAATCTGCCTTTAAAGTTCAAATTCTTCACATTAGCACCTAGGTGTTTCCTTAGAACATCAGCTCAGGTTTTTTTTAAGTGTACATCCATGCAAATCAGTGCAAAAGCAGCGATGTTTGAGCAGTGTCGGTATAGGGGACTCTGCAGGTATTGAAAAGACCAAATACATACACAGCAAAAAAATTGTAATTAAGCACTGGAAGCCAAGAAAACTCCAGGCGTTTCCTATTGTCTAGTATGCACAAAAGGGAGTGACTCAAAGAAGAACTTGCAGCTTCTTTCTGAGCACAAACAACAGGCGCTCCTGAGCCAGAGGAACCAGGGTCATGGGGAGATACGTGGCGGCTATAAATAATTCTGATTTTAAGGCTACAGTTAAATGAAAACGGAAAATACAACTGACAGCACCTCTGCTTCTTGTCTTCCTCTATATTCTCTTACAATTGACCTTGAGAATACTTAATATTAGCCTAAGGGTGGAAGGAAATGTTCTTCTTCACTACAATCATTTAATAATAGCTTGTCCTCCTCCTGCTCAATATGCAAGGAGACGCTGCTGTTACACCACCTTCCGAAGGTGCTTTGTTCCTGGCGGTACCCACTGCGTGAGGCACAGGCACTGCCTCTGCCCGAGACATCAAACTGCAACAGCTCAGCACCAAGCATTCAGATCCAATCAATGGCAGCATCACAGGCCAGCATGCCACCGGGAAACGATTCAGCTGTCATCCAACACAACTGCTCAGAAAGCTGCTTCTGGGGTGGGGGCTCCTGCCCCTCCACTGGAGGGGAAAAAAAACCACAACCAAACATCCTGTTAAATCAAACCACAAAGGGGATTTTGATTCAACAGGCGTTTTGTCAAGAAGAAATGTCTGCGAGCAGTTTGGAGATGGGGTGAAATCAGATTGTTAAACTGTATTTTGTTCACATTTATGACATTGCCATCCGTGTGCTGATGGATGGAGGAGAGGAGGCGCAGGCTTCCCACCCCACGGAAGCCTGGAGCCGCACTGCCCTCTCCTGAGCTCCCAGCGCAGGCGGCAGCCGGAGCCAAACACAGCCCGTTTTTGGGGAGAGCATCCGGAAAAAGCAGGCAAAACATCTCTGTGGCTAAACTTCACCGCTTTGCAGCCGCGCCGAGGAGTGCAGAGGAGCCCAAGGCAAGAACGTCACCTTGCTGGGGACTGAAGAGCAGAGATTTCTCAGCAGAACACAGCCAGGAGTCGGGGATCCTTCCAGAAGGATGGAACGTGAGCGCTGTCTCAGGTTACCTTCTTGTAAATACAATTAAAACCAGCAATGGGCAGGAAAACCCTCTCTTCTCAAGAGCAGGAGCTTATCCAGCGTGCTGCAGGACGGCAAAGCAAGGTCTGCAAGAGGAACGGGGAGCTTTGCTCTCCTGTGCCGCAGCAAGCAGGCAGGAATTCTTCAACCAAACAACATTAGGGACAATTTTGAAGAGACGCTCTCACAGCAATGCAGCTCTGCTTCCCAGTTCCAGAAGGGGAAAATGCATGTGCATTCACGTCTGTAATTACTGTGATTTCTGGAATAGTCATAATCAGTACCCAGACCAGCTGCCAGGGAGAAGGCCATTTGTGAGTGGAACTAATGGAACCGCAGACATCATTCCCCCGTGCAACAAACTTCAATGGTAGAAATCTGGATCCAAATTATATATAGGATATTTCCCTTAAAAGCCATTTCAGCCCTTTAGTAAGCTAAATATAGGCTTAATTTTCAATAAAGCCAGTTAAATACTGCTTATCTTCATTTTGCCCATCATAAAATAGTCTCTTGAAATAATTTTTCCTCATTTTCCCTATTCACATATTTTTGCAGCCCCTCTCATTTGACTTTCTGATTTCAGCTCCAGCTCTGCTTTACAAGCTCATTCCTATCGAAATGGCTACAAGTTCCTTCCTATCTTCCCTCCTGGGGTTCATGAGGATACAGGCACACCACGCACTTCAGTTTGGGGGGACAGTGAGTTTAAGGGATGATTAAAAACACCATTTAATGTCTTTCTCTTTCTGCTTAGCACTGCATCTTTCCCTTTGACCACACACTGTAATTGAGTAAAGAGCAATCATGGGTCATGAAAAACAAGATGACAATAAGCCAACTTTTGGCCAACGAGTCTTTGCTGCAGCTCTAATACAAAAGAAGTTCAAGGACTTTTGAATTAAAAGGATTTCTGCAGTGGAAGGAGCTAACAGACAGAAAAGGGCACAAGTTCATACTCTGTCTTGAGGACCCACCTCTTCCACTGATTTCCCAGGAGATCCCCCAGCCAGAGGACGGGTCCAACCATGGAGGAGAGCTACTCCCACACATCAATCCTGCCTGCTTGCATCTCATCTTAGCTCTTTGCTTATAGTAATTTAATCCTTACTGTTACCAAAGTAACATGCAAATATTTTAACCTCTAGGCTCCCGGTTGTTCCTCTCTTGCAGGCACCTTTCTCCATGATGCTTTGCTCTCCTCCATTTCTCAACATCAGTTCTTTCCTTATCCTATAAATCCAGCTTAAATTAACGCTGCTGTTCTGTTTAGCAACAGCAAGAACTTCAACTACCAAAGCACCTTTTCATGCCAAAACATCTTTGTTTGTGCACCAGCAACAATGATTAATGTCAACCCAGCTCTGGGAATTGTGTTTGTTAATTAACTGCTGCTGTAGAGCTAGCAGGCAGAGCACAAAACATGGCGTTCCTACAGGGTGTACACAAATACTTATTATTTTTCTTATGCAAAAAATCCCAATGGAAGACTTATTGTTTGGGTTTGTTTCACTTAACAGAGGAAATAGTTACACTTTCTGTTAGGTGTTCTGGGGTAGGGTCTCCTTGCCTGAGCTCCAGCGGGCAGGGAACTGCAGAGGGTGAAAAGAAGAGGAGGTTGGGTTTGGGGATTTGTGAGCTCTCTGGGCTGGGTCACCCCTGGGGTAAGGCAATGTCTGTTCTAAAATGAAGTGTGATAAATTTCTGAAGGGGATTATCTGATAGGCTTTTCTGTGATAGCAAGAGACTGAACTCAACGACCCAGAAAGCCCCTTTCCAGTCCTCTGTTGCTAAAACTCCACTTCCCAGGCAGCGGTTATTAGGAGCTGGGAAACACGAGCTATGAGAGATGGGGCTGAAGCGACCTGCGGGGCAGGAGATGCCCAGAGGAGACACAGTGTCCTTTGGGGGGACCACTTCCATCCTGACAGAGCTCTGTTGCTCTGGAGACCACAGTCATCCAGGGCATCCAGATAATGGGAGAGCAGGAACAGCTCCATGTAACTAGAATCTATAGCTGGAAACCTTCTGGCTGAGCTCTGTGCACCAAACAAACCGGCTGAAATATTCCCCGGCCAGGAGCTGATCCATAACAATAACCTCTCCCCTGCAGAACCCTTTCTGCTGTCCTGGATCCTGGGATGCTGCTGTAATTGACTCCATCCATTACCTTAAAACGTTCTCCAGTTTATCCTGCCTTTATCACATCTAGCCATTGTAAAAATCTCTTCTGTTTTACATCTTCCCTGTGCTTTCAGCAATGCTATTACTCCTATAATAAGCTTAATGAGGACACTGAGTGGAAGAGTCTTCACATAAATCATCACTACAGAAAATGCTCCGGAGATGCATATAGCAATGTCACACTGCCCTCTGTTGAAATCTGATGCACTAAAGTAATTTTTAAACTTCTTATTTCTAAGGACTAAAGGTTAATTATTTAATATTTTTTAACTGCAACAGCTCTTTCCAGCCATTAGAGAAGATGATTATTTTTCCACGGATTACAACATACATATTGAACTAAGTTTAATTAGCTGTCGGGGAGAGAAATCCTTACATCTCTACAGCCAGAGGGGCAGGAGGGAGGGGCTACAAATTCTGAACCTGAATTTGCCTTTCAAACTTGAAGACTTGCCCCAACACCAAAGGGACCAGCAACCGAGTCACCAATGAACCCCCCAGGCCAGTCAGTTCGCCCCCAGCTTCCATCAACTGCAACCACCCTCCTCTTCCACAACCTCTGGCAACCACAGGAAACCACTTTTCTCCCTCTGAAAAATTGCTACAGGTGATTCTTCACCCTCAAAACCTGTTGAGCCGAAGGAGACCCTGGGAGGTGGTGCCAAGGAGTCTGCAGAGTCACTAACACCCAACCCATAAAGGGCTCTCCTGCTGCAGCACCCAGCCTGTCTTTGCAGCATGTTAAAAGGATAAAATACAAACTGTTCTTCTCCCATACTTATCAGACTGTGCCACATCTCATGTTTTAAAAATCCCCGATGACATCCCATGATTGCTCCACAAAGAGTTTTTGATGCAGGCAGGCCCACGCTTTAATTAGCCGGCTTTACTTTGAAGACATTGCCCCAGAGATGAGGCAGGAGCGAGGACCCCGCGCTCAGCAAAGTCTATTCTTAGGTGGAGGAGGAAAAAAATCAGACTGCATGAGAAACAAGGGTATGCTCTCACCCTGCTCAGCATGAGTTCGCCCTCAGTGGGGTAGAAGCCAGGGAAAACACCTTCTGGAATGACTGGCAGGAGTGGGAAGGTGCTGGGATGAGATGTAGTTCCATCAGATGCTCTCATTGCCCCCAGCAGCAGTGACCCCTTCGGAGATGCTCACCCCACAGAGCCAACAGAAGGGGCTCCAGTGACTCTCCAGTGAAACCACCTTAACCCCACTGCTTGAATCTACACTTTCATAACACGTGAGACACTCCCAAAAGCAAAGGCAAGCAAGACTCTTCAAGATGTATTTTCTAGTAAAGAAAATGTTTTCTCCCTCAATGACAGCTACAACAGCAAATCCAACCCATCCGCATTCTCCTCTGATCTCAGAAGCAATTCATCAGCTGTACCATCGTGTCTAATAAGAGGATGCTGTAAGGTCTCAACTTTGAAAATGTGAGTCAAAAGCATTTTTAAGAACCCCACAGAGCTTGTTTCATTATCTAGTGCCTGCTCCAGACATGAGAGCATCCACCTTCCTTCATTTAAATTACAGTAAAGACTGGGGTTTTTTGGTGACTCTAAACATTTCTTAATTTCATTACTAAAAAATTCTGTCCTCTACAGCATGGCCTGAGAGGATAGGACGTGGGGCTAGGAGCCAGGCAAGTCTGAGCCAAGTAAACTGTTAGATACATAAAATCAAACAAACAATCAGTTATATCCATTTCACCATTTCTAAAGCAGGAATATACTCGCTGGCTCTGTTTGCAAAACTCTTTCAGGGCTGTGAAAGACTGAATTATCAGCGTTTTGGCACCCCGAGCAAGCTGGGGCAGGTATTAGAGGCCACGTGAGGATAACAGGATGATGGAGGCTGAGCACACTCCAAGCAACATTAGCTTTAATTATGTATATACTTCTCCCTGGAACAAAGGTGGTCGTAAAAAACCCATTGAGCACCTCCCCTTCTGTTAGGAATTTCACCACCACCAGTGATTTGCAGACAGATTACCTCTGTCACTGAAGAACAAACTTGATACCAAAATTGAGTGAAAAAGCAAACTCTCCTGACATCCAGGAAATTTTTTATTACCAGAACAATGTCTAATAGAGAACCCAAAATGTGTATCCTGAAGGCTAAACATTTAGACACACACTCAAATGAAACACGCCCCGAAGCCTATAGGTAACATCATCAGTCCAGAACTGATGGAGATCACAAACCAATTCTCCCTGAGAGCTGCCAAACGTCGTTAGACAGAGGAAAGGATGCATGGGTTTATGCTTGGAGCCAGTTCTGCTGCAGCTAAACAAAGAAATAAGAACCCACACAGGGCTACCAAGAATCCTGTGTCAAAACTCACAGCCAAGCCCACGTCAGTCTGCAGGAAAAAGGACATGTTCAACACTCCAGCTGATTAACACGTCACCCTCTGCTTGTAAAACAGTTTTACGACACCCTTTGGTTTAATTCTTCAATATCGACCCTAAAATATTAGGCTCAAGTTCAGCCTTTAAGACTTGAGATTATTCAAACCCAGGGTGAAATTTCAGAGAGAATGGAGATAAATGAGTTGAAACACCAAGGGCAGGAGGAGGTAATTGTTTTAACCAGAGAGTTCTGTATGGTCCTGTACTGGTTATTTTACAAAGAAGAGAAGCACAGCCTAATTTTGCTAACAGCTCAATGTTAGAAACTCTTACGCCAAGCAAAATGGAGGAAAGGCCTGGGGAAAAAATAAAAAGTTCACACAACTACTTGTGTTTGGTGTTTGTCATACCATAATAAACCTAGCCAGTGTAAAACTCACACAGGTTATATCTGCTCCATGTTACTGCCCTTTGGTTTTTAACTAAGGGTATGGGAGTATATGGCAAAGCCATCCATGATACCAGGAAAGACCTTCAGTTTGCCTGCTCTCTGCTTTCTTTTTCCCCCCACATTCTTTCAAATTTGATTATCCAGTAGCCAATATTGCTGCAAAAGTCCAGAAAAAGCAACCCACTCAGTGCCTTCATTCCCCTTGGCATAAACCAGAAGTGCCTGGTACCATTCACAGTGTCTCAGCAGTTCACAGCACCTTGCGTTACCTTTATCTTTTCAGTCCATTATTTTTCCTACATGTTCAACCACTTGCAACCAGAACATACGGGGGGAAAAAAAGCAAACAAAAAAAAAACCCAAAAGAAAAAAACACCCAAACCAATAAGCAATTTTCCATTCAGGTTCAAACCACTTGGCACCTTAATTAAAACAAAGTTCCACAGCACTTTTTAAGGCACCACCTAGTGTTGAGTGTAACGAAGGAAAAATGCAAATGTACTCTTACAGCCGTATTTCTGGGAGGAACGTGCTTGCCTGTGTCTCTGTGAATATTTATAAGGCAGGTTTAACGTCAATCGCATTGCAAGCAAACCCAGAGAGCACATCAGCCAACCTGAAAAGGCACACATTAAATGCTGAGATACTAAGTGAGATCTCGAGAGAAATAAGGCACAGAATTAATTTATAATGCCATTGTGTTTGCCTGAATAATATGGCCTGTTATATAGAAGGTATCTATTTAAGTGTTCTCCCTTTTGTTCAACCTCCAGAAAATAAAGTTTGAAAAGCATTCTTCTCCTTAAAAGCTCTCTTCGGTGTTTTATATTACACATGAAGTCTGAATTTCTTCTACAATTATTCAGATAATTCATCTACCAAAAGTGTAAAGCGGGTAATTTCCCAGCTATGAAAATACCAGCATCCCGCTTCAGTACATACTGTTATTTCCTTACCTACAAAAAAGGCAACTGAAATCATTATCTACCTGTTACAAACAGATTTCAACTTTCTAAAAAGCTGAGATAAGTAAAATTGCCGTTCTCAAAGGTCTACTTTAAAGCAAGTAAGGTACATTTTATATTTAAAGGTGAAGTTCCTTCTTTCACCCTAAGGGCTTTACATTCTCATCTTGATGTATTAATTAAAGCACATTTATGGTGAATTTTTAATTATCTCCCTAATAAACGGCATCACAAGAAATAAAACGGTCTCTTCGCAAGTCTCCCTAGACTCCCCTGTGTCTCAGAAACAGCACCAATTCCACCAAAAAAATCAGAATGCAAAGTGCAGGGAGGACTAGACGCCGATGGGCAGGGACCAGATGGCTCTTCTCCACTCCTCCTTCATCGAGGAGCACTGCAAAGCTCTGCAGCCCAAGCTGGCCATGTGGAAAGATGAGACTCTGCTAGAGTTCCTTCTGGAATCAGAGGGAAAGGAGGAATCTTTTTGTGAGGTCAGTTCCTACACTCTCCTCCCCAGGGCAGTTTCTGCTCCTCTGTGCTCTGAGGACTCGACTCTCTCACCTACTGAAATACAGAGCCAAGAGGGGAAGCGTCACGACTGCTGTGAAATACCACCTCAGGTCACTCAGCTGCAAAGAAGAGGAAGAATGACTACACAAAAAACAGCAAAGTTGTCAAATAAGCAGAGAAAAAGTGCAAATCATTGCACAGTATAACTCAGGCATTCAGACGCTGAAAGTACATAGCTCTACCTTTGAAATGGCAAGCAATGACAGCAGGGGAGAAAGGGGACATTTGCTGCCCCAGTGGTACAGAGCGGTGCCTTTTTACCTGTATTTCCATGTGCACATGAGAAAAAGAAATACATAGGGTGGTCTCCAATCTCCCAGGAAGATCTGACCCTCAGGACAGCTTTCAGTGGATTAAATCAGCAGAAGTACGTATTAGTAATTTGCTCATGGCTGGAGCTATGGATCTATTTTTTGTGTGCGTGTAAAAGCTTGAAGCCAATTGGTATCACGCAGCTAAAATCCTGTTGGCTGTTTTCAAAACAGACTGCACCCCACGGCCTCCCTGCCTTTGGCCTGCTGCCAGTCACTTTAAATACAGAAAACAAAATATTGTCATACATTACTGTGATTCAGAATGCTCCATCCACTAACAGGGAACTTACGATTCTTTCTTTTAACCACAGTCTAGCTGTTCTAATCAATTTTGGCCCCTTTAGTTAAGAGAACTGCTTCAGCTGTGCAGAGCAGCAACAGGCAATAGCATTTTTTTAAATACACGTCCAAGACAAGACCTAAAGTATGGTGTGTCACAGCATTATACAGAAGAGCAGTAACAGACAAGACCAAGATCACAGCATGAAAAGACAATTGTGCATTTAGTTACTTGTGAAATGGAGCTTCTTGTGTTCACTGTGCAACGTGTAAAGGTCTGACAAGCTGTGGATGATCAAGAAAAGCTGTTATCTCTAAGCTGTACTGCGAGGTGTCTGCATACATGTTGACCAAGTTGATGAGCAGGTATGTCAATCACACTTCCAACATATTTAACGATTAGCATCCCTATGATATTTTCCCATTTGGCTAAAATTTGTTATTAATGATGCTTTAGCAACTGCATGGTTTCCAGAGTGCCTCCCCTTAGCTGCAAAGAGTTGAGGAGTTTTGCAAGGCTTCTCCACGGACCGGTTCAGAAGCTGCTCTTGGTTCAAGGTGCTCACCAAGAAGTCGATGGGAACTGTATACATTAAGCTCTGTCATTACACGCTGGCACCATTCCCTTGCAGAACAGATTAGGCTGCATCTCCAACATGCTGATTTCCTAATAAAGCATATTAATTTGTCTATGACAGTTATTGCCTTAAACCACCACAAATTAAGGAGGAAATAAAGTATTTTATTTTTAACATTTTCATTTAGATGCTCATCTGTTGAAGTACAGGCATTATTTTCATGGAAGTTATGATGTGCATGAATCAGATTCGCTTGCTTGTAAACTCTTAGTAGCTTGTAATTAAATACCTTATTTTATATGCAGTGCAGGGCAGAGATTTACTGCGTGTGCACTGTCCTGGCATGCACACAGCTCCCCTTGCAGACCTGCACAGCGCCTGTACTACAAACCTCAGGTTTTATACTTAATATTCAAAGTCACACACGATTAGCATCACCCTACAGAAGGAGAACAGACACAAAATCAGGGGATGACTGACCTAGGTCTGCTGAGGCCAGCTCAGAGCGCCCTTAATTCCTATACAAATGCAGCAGAAGGCAAATATTCTGGGGTTTTTTGGGTCCTGGCTGGCCATGGTTAACTCTTGGCTGCTCCAAGGGGCTGTGTGTGCCCAAAACCACAAGCAATGAGTGTGGGTAAGAGCACAGCCACGGGCTGAGTCAGGAGCACCACAATAAAACAGTCAGACCATATATCATGGCCTTAAATTGCAGAACTCGCCCACGGCAGGAAAGGCAGAGCAGAGCCCTTCAGTTAAAGCACCAGCAGTCAGAATTTTCATCAGCTTCAGCATGTTCCTTATCACCCCACAGGGATTGGGCTGCCTCCCAGAGCCAGGGACGGGTGCTGGGGGCTGTGCTCTGGTCACAGCTCCTGCAGTAACTCAGTCAGAGCACGGCTCCTCGCTTTCACACTCACATCTCCTTTGTGTCACGGGGCCAAACTGCAACAGGAGCATTTTTATACCATGGAGGGAGGTCACTAACGACAGTAATTACTGCCAGAGCCAGACCAGAGGCACGGCAGCATCCCTTTCGACCAGGGGGACACCAAGCAAGGGGTCTTTAAAAAGACAGTTGTGCTTCCATTTACGAAGCAGTCTGGAGTAATCAGGATACAGTTAAAATAATAGAAAAAATCATCAATGGCACAGACAACAGAACAGCACAGATAGACAATACAGACAATAAAATAGGCAAATAAAATATAGACAATAAAAGAGCACAGACAGCTGGAGCCAAAGTCATGGAGCATCATTTGGGAAATTACTCAAGTATCCTGCAGAAAGGTCATTCCTTTCTAAATGGTGCTGCAAGCAGAAATGTCTGTAGCTTTCTAAAGGCAGAGAAGCCACCAGATCACAGACCTTGCCCCTTCCAGTCAAGGCCAAGTCCCAGCTATAAAACCCTGCGAGATGCAATTTCCACCTCTAACCATTCTTTGATTCTATGATACCAGGGTAACCTCCAGCTTTCCCCCAGAACCACCTCATCTCCTCCAGAGAAGTCCCTTCTCCCACCTGAGAGTGAAGCAGGTACTTTAAGGTCCCTTCTAACCCAAACTATTCTATGATTCTCTGATTAAGTACCTGTGGTCAACCTGGTTTCCTCCTGGTCCCTTCAGCAGCAGCCAAAATTTAGCTCTTAAGGAACTGATATTTCCACTCTGCCACAAAACACATCAGAAATTACATTATTAATAATCTCTTGCACTTGTCACCCACTGAAGTGTCACCCTTTGACAAGTGAATTGTCGAGGCTGTGTCAATAAGTGACGTTAATAAGTTTCTCTGTAACAGTTAGAGCATCCACCAGTTGCTAGGCAAACTTTTTATTATGGCATTGCACGAGATGAAGAGGTACAAAAAGAATCATGAAAAAATGGCAAAGAAGTCCCCCTTCCCCAGAGCAGTTTAACAAAAAGCCATTTACAAAACCAAGATGAAACAGAGTAGAAATTACTGAAGAATTTGAAGAGGGAGAAATGTGTTGAATTATGCATCATTTGGCTGAGTTTTACACAGCAAAATATTTATCAGAAACTTTGAAACAGTAGTTTCTTCCTGAAAATCCAACAAAGCAAAACATGGATATCTGCCAGTTTCCATCTAAATTCTTCCAAATCACTGAGTACCAGCGCAGCTGCGTTAGCATCGAAGGGAGCACTTGGGAAGTAAGCGCTGTTCACAGGAATCTGTCCCCTGGTCCAGGCTAATATTTACTCTGGGAAATGTACTTCATTTCTAAATAACTCACTTTCTGTTGCGTCTTCATTTTCTGCCTAGACCTGAACTCACCTGAATAGCTGCAATAATGGCAATGCGGGAGCGTTTGTCCCAGAATTCACACCTTTACAGGCCGGGTGTGTAGCTACAGCTTCACGCCCTTCAGGGAGACTCTGTCAAGCAGTGCAATATAGAAGAAAGGTCTGTAAGGAAGAAAGAAAGAAGAAAGGTCTGTAAGGAAGCCTCGCTCACCGCAGCCACCCTCTGCCCAGCTGTGCTCTGGGGCTCTTCTTCCTTCGCTGGACTTAATCGCAGCCCCCAGCCCACCCCAATCTCTCTCTCCCATTCCCACACCACCCCAGAGCCTGCTGATAACCCCTCTCAGATGCAAAGGAAGAAACCTATCTTCTTTCCTTCAAGAAGGAGATTAAAGGATCAAAAACTCCTCTTCCCACCTCTTACCAGGAGGTTTAGCTAACGCCCTGAAACAGTCCCTTTCTTGCGACGGTATGAAGATGATAAATCCTCTCCTGTCACGTGTGTGCCACCCAGGAGCTTTCACTCCAGCCCCCATCACCAGACCCTGTGCCACCCGTGGAACCCATTTTCTGTCTGCTCTGGGCTCTGAAAAGCTCCTGCTCTTCCCTTCCAACCTATCTAAAATATTTAATGAATATTTGAAATGGGCATCAACGTTTAGTTTGCCTCCTGAAAAACAAGGGGGAAAACATATGGGTAATATGCAGCTTGTTTTGCAAAACAATAACCAAGCATCTGGTAACTTCTCCAGGAGAAGAAATGAAAGCTGAGGGGATATTTTACAGAACTTGGAAGCTTACACGGGATGATGTGCTGTTATCCAGCATGTGTCTAAACACACACGGTCTCCTAGCACAGCTTGAGGAGAGATATTTGGTATATTCATTGTAAATCTCTGGCAAGCACAGCACATGGCTACTCTGCTCCCACCAGCCCTGCTCCCAGGCAGCCTCAAATCACGGAGAATACGGCTCAGAACGGAGCTGTGGGAGGAATCACACCTTCACAGCAAGCCCCTCACAGGCCAAGGGGTTATTTTCCTGCTGGGGTAACAGATCTATCCTAAAATGCAGGTTTTCCCTCTGTATCCAGTTTATCATCGAGTTTAATTTATCCCCCGCTATGACAAATAAGCAAATGCAGTTTGTGTGCGTGAAATCTGAGGCATGAAAAACATACAATAAAAGTGGTATCTGGAAGGTATTACTAAACTACCTATAACCATGTATGAAATGCCAAATTTAACAAGCACTACAGATTGCTCAGATGTGTGTTAAGTAGCCTGCGCTGAGCCACGCCATCGGCTGATATAACAGGCCCAGGATTTGTCTTCGCAGCATAAGGAATGCTAATTAGCGAGCTATAAGATAATTTATACCCGAGTTGTTATAAAATACTCTAAAAAGGATCCATGCTGATAGAGAGAAGGGCTTCTAGAACACAGTCAGCAAGGACATGATCAAAGGTAGGACAAATAGGCTGCAAACAGCGTATCATGTGCAAACACCTCTGAGGTATGCAGAAGAAGCTGGGAAGCATCCTCACAGCAGGAGGCCGCGTGGCCCAATTTGCCAACATCTCACAGCCAGCTAATAAAAGCATTGCTCAAAGACAGGCAAGTTCTGTTGGGCTGGCCTAGTGCTGCATAGTAAAATTAAGCAGCTGTTCTCTGTGCAGCAGGCAGCATCCATCCCAACCCTCGTTCCGCTCCCAGCGGTGCATGTCCCACATTGTTTGTTCAAGCATGTTGGGCTTTGCAGGAATTAGCAGTGGGAAGATGTCCATCGGCAGCAGACTGGCCTTAGGCAAGGGGGGATGCAGCTCAGCAGTGTGTCCCCAGCGTGGGGACACCTTGGGGAGTGCTCAGCTCTCTCCCTGCTGCCAGGGCACTGAGCCCCACATCCCTCGGACACCCCTGAGCATCACGGATCTCTCCACAGAGCTGGAGAAATATTTCCTTTGCAATGTAGTTTGTGTCCCAGAGCAATCCATCCATCCATCCATCCATCCATCCATCCATCCATCCATCCATCCCCACATCAGGTGGGCTCCTTCAGCCCCCGGTTCCCTTTGCTCAGGCCATCCCACAGGGAAGGGCCATGCCACGGAGCAATCTCAGCCCCAGTAACCCTGCCCTAAGATGCTTCACCTACTCCCTGTGTGGCCCTACACGAGACCAAAGAAGCCCACGCTGGATAAGGAGGGTTTCATACCTGCTCCCTGGCTGTGGCTGAAGTTACAGTCTATCCCCAAATTTGTTTTACCTCTCTACACCCATCACTGCAGACAGACCCTTGGGCTGCTGAATATCCGTGTCCTTGGAAAATAAGAAGGGGGAAGGAGGCACTTCTGAAAATTCCAGCTTTAACCCAAACCAGCATCCTGTACGAGTATGTGCAACGCCTAAGGTTGCAGACTTCCAAGGAAGAATTAATTATTAATAACTTAATGCAACAAGAGCTGCTGTTTTCATTCTTCTCACAGCTGTCAGGGAGTCACAGATGCAGCACCACCTTCTGTAATTGGAAACTTTATTTTACAAATAGCGCAATAGACTGTGTTTTATCTCCTTTGATCCCTGTGCAATACAAACAAGGCTCACTAATCAAGGCTCCTTCCCCTTTGTTTGCCCTTCAAATGCTGCAGAGAGAGCCTCTTCCTGCTGGATATTGTTGGCCTGTACATGGCACAGTGAAAATGTGCCTGATGCAGCCGGTGTTACAGCTTTTGCCCTGACTTGAAGGTGTCTCGGTGGTGCCAACTGGCAGCACACACCAGCACAGCCAGGTGCTCCTCTCTGAAAGATACCATTATGTACCAACAATTAACAACCCCAGCAACACATTTCCTTTACGATTCTTGGTGCTACTGAATTTAAACCCGCTGCAGAAGAAGAACAGTGCCTGGCTGGTACACAGAAACCTCTCCGGTACAAGCAAAGAGCTCCACTAAACCAGGGAAGGGATGGAAATGTAAGAAAATCATAATGCCGCAGGAATTCCTGCTGGCTGTGGTTGTCTGACCCTTGTACCTGCAGAATCCTACCTTCTCTTGGAAACTCTGCCAAATCTTAACCAGTCAGAGCATTTCCAAACAAGGGGAGGCAGTTCTCGTATTTCAGCCACAGCACTTCTGCCATTTCTGAGGAGGATGCTGAAGGAAGAACAAGCTCATTCTGCCCAGGCTAACTACAAATTGTGACAAGCTTCTTTTCTTTAAGAGCAGGAGTGTCCCGGTGCTGTGAAGCAGGGGGACAAAACCTTAACAGCTTCAGTTTTCGTGACAACCTCCCTGATTTTATCATAACTTTGTAGGTGAAGTTCACATCCTCTGAGTATGCTTCCTTAGAACGTGGTAGAGCCAAGATATTTGAAGGAAAATGTTTTTTCCTTTGTGCTCTTTTTGCCAGCTTACTCTAGCTGGTTCTCGGGGGCATGAAGGATAACAGTTTAGAATTAGAAAAGTAAAGTGCCAAATAATCAGGGATAGCAGGATGGACCAGGAGCTGGAGACAGCTGGGAATGGCAAGGGGAAAAAAGGAAATCAACAGGAAAAGGAATGAAGGGCCAAACAAGTAGTTTTGGCTGCATGCAGTACACAAATAAACGCAGGTGAATTGATAAGGAAGCAATAAGCTGGGGAAACAAGTACTCACTTGAGAAAGAACAGTGTCAATGGAAAGGCAGAGGTGGTGAAACAAAGACAGGTTGGTTGAAGAGCCAGTAACACCCTGTGGGTGATGTGAGGAGCAGAGCTCAGGCTACGTGTCAGAGCTGGGAATACACAGCAGGAGAATCAGGACCGCCCGAGCAGTGACCTGGCTGTAGGCAAGTGAGAAGGAAAGGTTGTGTTTGGACACAAACCACCCAGAGAAAGGGCTTGTTTGAAAGAGAAGGAGAAGCAAATGAGATTTTGGGCAAGTGAGCAGCAGAACATGTGTGCAAAGAGCACACCCTCTCCTTGGCTCTAGCACATATTGCAGGGATACAGACACCCTCATAATTTTAGGAATAGGAAAAATGTTTCAGGGTAATTAGAGAGCTGATGAAAATGGTTATCACATTATGCAGTTAGTTTAGTGGAACACTGCAATCCACGATGGGGGCAGCTTTTGATGGCCTGCCTTCCTTCAGGGCAGGCCCACGTGGGTGTCTCCACCACCAGGAGCTGTGGCCACCTTCTTCACCAGGGAATAAACAGGATTTGTTTTTTCTTACACCAAGAAATCATAAAGGTAGGTGCAGCTTACCTGCCTCCCAGCCCTGCTGTACCATGCTGACAGCTTTTCTCTTTGAGGACGTGGGCAAACCAGGGACCCTGTCTCCAGTGAGACCAGAGTCAGACCCACCTCTGTCCCAGTTCTGTGCCCCAAAGCTGCCCTCCTGGTCATTTTCCATCTCTCATAGAGGAATCTACCAGAAGGAGATGAGGAGGTTTTGGATCAGAGCCTGCGTTGCCTACCTAAGTCCCAAGAGCTTAAAAGCTTTCAGCTGCATCCCATTCACATCTTTTCCTTGTCAGATATCCCTTGACGAGAACAGAGCCTGACAGGAGGGGAGGAAGAAGGAAATTACATAAGCAAAACAAAAGTGTAATTAAATTCCCTCTGCAGAAGAGCAGATCCCGTCTCGGCTGTTACTTTCCTTCATCCTGTCACATTCTGGACTGTTCTTTAAGGCACTCTCTGCTAAATGAAACCAAGAGGGCAGCTTTCCTTTTCCCAAGGAGTGTTGTACGCCTGCTCTCTCCCTTCACTCCTGCTATCTTGTGACATTCCTGCCACCACGAGCACTGACCATGGAAAGCAGGAAGCATACAGTTTTCAAGGCAGCTGGTTTTGGTGGCAGAAGCCACTAAAGCCATGACTGAATCATGCAGAAAGAAAGGATGCTGCCCCCAGGCCTCAGCCTCCCTGCGGGACTGGTCCTGAGCTGCCTTAGATTTGCTTGCAGCAGGAACAAAATGCCAGCTGAGCGATGCTGTTGGCGTTTCCAAGGCATCTCATCAACCACAGCTTAAGCCTGACACGGTGAGTAAGTTTGGAAAACAAGGCCATTCCTCCTGCTCATCCCGCTCTGATGATTCTCAGTGGCACCATTATTCTGAGTTCCTGACAGATGCCTTGTTTCTCCCACCGGACAACGTCAAGGTGCAAACTACTTCTGGCTGAGAACATGGATTGAGCCCTTACCCCATCTCACACTCCTGACTGGGAAAAGGCATGAGGCAAATTCAAGGAAAATTGCCTCCATGCCTTCTTCTTTCAAAGTAAAACCGGGATACTTGTAAAAAGCACAGTAGTAGTCTAAGTTTTCAACACTGCCTGGAGAAGAAAGAAGAGGTTCTAAAGCAAACACTAACTACTGTCACACTAAATTGCTATGCTTTTGTTCAAGGTTATCAGGCAGAACAACCTGAAGACATTCCTTATCGTTGAGAAAACCGATCAACTCCAGATACTTTATCCGCAGGGAGGCAGAATATCATCCTGACACTCCTGGAGTGTGTAGAGACCAAGACAAACTCAAGACCAAGCTGAATTAAATCAGATTAGGTCTTTTTGAAGAACTAAAATGTGAAGTAGTAAACTACAACAGGCCTTCACACCCCATGGCCAATGAGGAGGTTTCTACACAACAATGTTTTTACTTAATTTTTGATAACTTATTCACAATACGGGCAACCTGAGACACTGCAAGGCTACTATGAAAGGTGCTGAGATAGTCATTTAAATTAGTAATCTAATCACTTTCAGACGCTTTTAGCAGCTGACTATGAAATTCTGGCAGGCCAAAAATTCTCCAAGACTCAAACTTAATAAGCTTAAGTCTATTAGGTCTAATTGTCTCACAGTATTCTGAGAGAAAAAGGCTGAAAGCTTTGCCTTATTTTGGGGGTCACAGAAAAGGAAACAGCAAGGTTTTAAATTTAGGAATAGAAACTATGAACTTTCAAGAAAGCTGGAGGGAGAAGGAAGGAAGTGAATGTTTCGACTCAAAAATGCAAGGTAGACAGCAAACCCTCAGCATTTTGATCAGCAAAGGCTACATAATGGTGCAATCAGGCTTACTGCATCAACAGCTGTATTTCTCAACTTTCAACTTTTTAACAGCCAACAGAGGTCTAATAAAATAATTATTTTTACTTTCAGTTTACTTTTAAGGTACTTGAGGGTTGTTGTTGTTTTTTTAGCTAATTGGAGAATGACCACGATAGTTTTAAAAAAATAAATACAGGAAGTTTTAGCTACAGTCGAGGAAAACTGTCTCTGAATATCATTTCATTTCCACAACAGATTTATTTCTGAAATTCAGTCTCCAAACCTATCAGTTTAAAGTGTTAGATACATTTGCATGCATTTAAATTCACGACTTCAAATACCAGCAACTGTGCTCACACAAAATGAACACACACACACGCTTGCCTACACTCGCTCTCTGCAGTTTAACTGACCCTTACTAAGAGCTACCAGTGTTTTCCCGGGTCGAGAGAGAAGGAACTGGGGTTCCAAGTTCTGCCTGCCTCAACCTGCTTGAAAATCACAGCAAAACTTCCAGAGGAAGGAGTTTCCCATCTTTGAGGCAGCATTTGAAAGCAGGAGCAGCTGACAGGGGAACATGCTTCTGCTCAGGTCAAGAGACAGTAGGTTTGGTTCAGTCGGGCCGGCAAAGAATGGTATCTCGTTATATTAGCCACAGAGTTAATTGGGCTTATTTAGGAAGGCACTGAATATGAAATGGAATGGTTCTACAAAAATTGCAGTTTCCTTAATGACACAGATTTTGAGAGTATTGTTTCATGGACTTTGGGGAGGGCTCTGCGCATGCAGTTAGACAGATGGCTGCGTATCCAGATAGTTTATTAACTGTACGAGTTACTAATGACAGCATTTACAGCCAGTTTAACCCACAGCTTCCAGCTCTGATGCTCAAAAAGGGACACACAATTGCTTAATCTCTGCACTCAACTGTTCACCCCTCAACCTGGCACAACCCAGAGCCCAGCTGACCAGTGTGGTTCCAATTAATCGGAGCAGACGTCCCGTGGGTGTGTGCTCAGCAGGGACAGAGCTGGCCACGAGCTTTGACTTCTGTGCCCACAAATGCCCAGCCACAGCTAGAGAGGACAGGTTTCCAACACATCTCTTCTAGTCTTTGGTGTAATTTAAACAACATTTAGGGATGCTACAGAGATGCTACGAGGGCTGGAGCTTCTCTGCTACAAAGAAAGGCTAAGAGAGTTGAGGCGTTCAATCTAGAGAAGAGAGTGCTCCAGGGAGACCTTAGAGCCCTTTCCAGTCCCTAAAGGGGCTCCAGGAAAGCTGGGGAGGGACTCTGGATCAGGGAGGGGAGCAATGGGATGAGGGGGAAGGGTTTTAAAATGAAAGAGGGCAGATTGACATGAGATCTTGGATAGAAGTTCCTTGGTGTGAAGCATCACACCAAAGCTGTGGCTGCCCCATCCCTGGAGGGGTTCAAGGCCAGGCAGGATGGGGCTTGGAGCAACCTGGGCTGGTGGGAGGTGTCCCTGTCCAGGGCAGGGGGTGGCACCAGATGGGCTTTGAGGTCCCTTCCAACCCAAACCATCCTATGATTCTATGAATAATTCCAGGAAAAAAGGTGAGCCATTAAAGCATCTCTACACTAACTAAGAAGGCCTAAGAAATGACATGAATTCAAGTTGGTAAAAGAGTTAAGGCTTACGGTAAGAGGTGTCACTTCCAGGCAGCACATGGTTCCACAGCCCCTGAACGCTTGGCCGTCGGGCTCACAGTGGCCATCACACAGAAACAAGAGTCTGCTCTCCCAACTGCAGCAACACAGAGAAACCTCCATCTGTGGAAACAGCAGAATCTGTATTAGATGAAAGTTTGGATGGAGAAGATGCTGGGATGGAGTTGTTCTGGGGGAAAGACTTGGGAACCTATAGGCTCGTTTTAAAAAAACGTTTATGTGACTCTCCCTAAAACCAAGATGATACTTGGTCTCTTATGCAATAAACCCCACTAACAGCAGCATGTTTCTTTAAAGAAATACAGAATGACAACCAAAACATGGAACAGTGTTATCCCTCCCATCAAATCCTGGCAGTAATTTCATTGTAAAAAGGAGCAATAAATGTTTGCCTTCGCTGCGAAGGACACAGAGCTTACAGGATGCAAACAATTGCCGGTAATATGCACCGAAGTAAGGAAAACCCATTACCCAGATTACTGTAAGTGGCAACCTGCTGTGATACGTTTCTACAGTATAACTTGTGGAAATATTCATTTATCTATTTGCTTAACGCAATGCCCAGTGTATGAAAATTATACTTCGCACCATCTTATTTACTACAGGGAAGAAGGTTAATGCAGGAGAACATATTAAAGGTCATTTTCATTCTTTGAAATAATTAAGTGTAGCACTTGCAGAATCCTTTTGAGGAGATTTGCAGTAGAAAGTGCTTTTCAGTAACTCCACAGGTAACTGCATTAAAATAAACCCTCTGACAGCAGAGATTTCATCAAGAACTTGGAACAAGCCAGCAGCCTCCTTTGAGAGAGGGCAGTGTTTTCCTGCCCCAGCTTTTTTTAAGTTTTCTAACCAGCAGTGTCCACTGCACACTGTTCTGTTCTATTCTCTTGTAAGCACTATATCAAATATATGAAGCTGATGATAACAAGATACATGCACAAAAAGGAGAGAGGGAAGGGAAAGGAAAGAGAAGTCTCCTGTGTTTTCATCAGCAGTTGTACCACACGTGGCAGGATCGCTGCGGTCACACCACGAAGCAGGGGAGCAGCAAGCCCATTTTCCCTAAACGAGGTTATAAAAGCAGCAATGAGACGTTGTCAAAATTATTGGGCACGGAAACTCCAGCTGCAGAACATTTTGGGGTCCTTTGTCAGTGCTCACAGCTGCAGGGCTACCGCCTTGTTGGAATGAGACCAGGTGACACTATAAATGCTGTGTACCTGGTCTCCGTGCCCACCAAGCACCAGGTCCCACAAGGACAACATGAGACCTACCAAACTCCTGCTGCTGCTCCCCGGGCATCCAAAGTGGGGAACGCAGAACCAGGCTCACAACAGCAGCCACAGACTTGGTTCAGCTTGGGAGATTTGATCATTTTAACAATTTATCACTTCTCAGCCTGAACAAAAATCAGCGTCCTGCAAGAGAGACCTCTCCTGCTTGTTTACCTCTAGCTGCTGTTGGCAACCATTTCGCTTATTTCTATGTAAGAAAACCCCAATGGAAAAACCAAAAGGGATGGGAGCTTTCACCGTGTTCTTTAAACATCTTTAAGCTGGTAAATCAATGCCACCACTTGCTCATTAATCCTGACCCCTGGCACACGGGTACCTGCCAGGAGCAGGCAGTGTTTCCAAGCGGGTCCCTCTCGGGTCAGGGTCACCCTGCAAGGGGGGCAGCCAGCCGGCGGGGAGAGCCGTCTCCTCCCGGCACAAATCCCGGCGGCACAAACCTTGGAAGGATTCTCCTGTCATGGACAGGGCTGTACTTTTACCCTCAGACACACTACAAGCGTAATGGAGAACACATAAATGAATGCACAATGATTACAGATATTTATAGGCATCCTGCTGGGGAGAGATCACGCCCATAACTCATACAGGGTAAAGCCACAAAATTATGAAGGTCTTCCTGCCGCTGCCATTTATAACGCAATGGGAATCCATTACGTTTTTATTTCTCGTGTTACAAGAGGCAATTTATGACTGACTGTATATCACATTGTGTTCTAGAGGTGATGATAATGTAAAAGCAGTCTGACCTCAAAATGGAATCACTGATTCAAGCACAATGCCATTTCACAAGAAGTGTATTCGGTTTCTTAGAGAAATAAGTAGCTACAGGTAAAGCTTTTTAAATTTTAGTTATCATAGAACGGTTAGAGTTGGAAGGGACCTTACTGCATTCATTTTAGAAAATATTTTTTGTTGAAATAATCTCTTTCTGGTGTCATTTAATTTAATTTTCCTTTTAGGAACAGAGGTGTGGTTTTATTTAACCATTTCTAATCCCAACCAAACATACACATTTAGCCTATTTCAGAAGCTCTACTTTAGCCCATTCTCTCATCTTTCTGCCTGGTCATTCCCAAACTGTTTTGGGATCACACCCAGCTGCTCCCAGCCCAAATGCAGATTTCAGGACCACTACTATTTAGTCCTGAATGTGGGACTCGATACGAATACTCCTCTATCAGTGTTAATTATTGTTGAGTGCATTATTATTTCTAAGGCTAAGTGTTCTATCACATTAATTTGGTTTCTTAACAGCAAAGTAGTTTTGTTCACGTGGTTGCAAACCAACCACATCTGAATTTTCAGATTCTGAAGTTTCCAATACTAAGTATCGCAGTGTCATATTCTGGTTACAGTGTTTTTAAAGCTGTAAATCCTGTTCTCTGCTGAAGGGCTGCCTCTCTGTGGGCACAAGTACTTCAGAACAGATCTATAAAAATTGACAGCTGGCTAAACTTTATACATCTTGACCTCACTAAGAGCTCCGTTTCACCTGCAGTAGAGCCATTTATATTGGCGTAGTGTGTTGCATAAGTAGAGCTGAAGTCAAATTAGACTTAATAAGCTAGACTATATTTTAAAAAGAAGATGAAATAATGGCTATAATATTTTATGTGCCACACAGTCATCACATGAATAGTAAATCTCTCAGTAAAGATGACAGAGCTACATGGAATCCAGCAGAAGCTGCCCTGGAGCTGAACGCCTCGGGTGGGAAGAGCTGAGCACAGAGGCAGCTCCAGAGAGCCCATCAAAGCCTTAAGGAATAGCCTGTCTTAATCTTAATTCTCCCCTGTAACTTTATATAGCTTATAGTCCAAGTTTAACTTAAGTAATAATTGCATCTGAATTAGAAAATATATACTAAGTTACAAATTAAGATCCATTTATCAATAAGTATTTACTTTTAAGTCTTTCAACACTGGAAATGGAAAACAAGTTTAGGTTGATCTTGCTGCAGCCAGTGCCAGGTCTGCTTCATCTGCATGTCTTATCATTCAGGGCCTCTTAATTGGAGGTCTTAAACTCACGTGCACTTGTGGCCATATCACTTAGTAAGTCTTTCAACTCACTGAATGTAATAAAAGCCAAGAACTGAAAATTCAAAAAATAAGCTAAAGTTTGAGGACAGCAAAAGACTTAAAAAGTCAGACCAGAATAAATCCTGGGTCAGTTTCTCATGTTTTTTTGCAGCAGAATTCTTACCTTTACCCATGCTGTGCTCACCAAAAGACAAGTTGTTTGTGGGCAACATACGAAAAGTTTTCTTTAGTTGTCAGCGTTTCACACCAGGACTTGAACCCTGACAGGGCTCCCTGATGTCTGGAGAGAAGAAATGATTCTCTTGACCTTGATTTACCCTTGCAAAGGAGTTGCTTTGAAATGGTTCAGCAAGAACAGACATACATGGGATGCGCTCAGTTTTAAAATTTCTTTTTTACCATAGGATAATCTACAAATTCTGAAGTTTGTAATTCATATCTTTTTTCTGTAATGTGATTAAGAGACTAGTTTCAATACAAACAGGAGTAAATTGTATTAGTGTGTCTGCTGTAAATGAAGTATGTTTGCACTGTTGCAGCAGTGACACGGCCTCCAAACAGGAATGGCCAGCGGCTGAACAGGAATGATGAGGAAGAGATTCTTATCAAGTCTTCGAAAATGTCAGAAAAGGGAACGACCTTGGTTTAACTGCTCTGGTCCTGCAAGCATTTTGCCATTTTCACAGCAACATCTCTGGTAGGGGAAGGGGCAGAAAACGGTGCTTTTGTTACATTTTCAGTGACAGATTTTGGGTCTTCTCCACCCATCAGGAGACTATTTTATTTTTTTTAAATATCATTCTGACTACGCAGTATTTCATACTTAAACAGTGCTTTCTTCTTTTTGTATTGAGCTCAGTGCTGGACAAAGGTGCAAATTTATCTCCCATAGTCTAATGTTTGAACTTTGAGCTTCTAAACGTTCCAGGAACATCAGCCCCAAGCTTCCGTCACTCCCCAAAGAGAACTGCAATTGCCCAAATAGCCTTCTTCTTACAGCATGCCAGCAGCCGAGTTCCATCCTGCCCTACTCGTCCCTTAATTCGTTGCACAGGCTGCCAATACAGGTCTAGCAGATGTTACGTGGCCCACAGACTTGAAACCATTTTTAGCTTGGGCACTGAACGTTGTTCCTCAGGCACAGGCTGGAAGAAGCGAAAAGCTCCACGGTCCATTACAAACATCCTGAGCTGTTTGATCAGATTAGAAAAAATCTAAAGATCAGACATGAAAACACGCTGGCTGATAATGAGCTGCTTTAGGCTGTATGCTGTATTCATTTGTGCTTAGTATGCTCTGTGAAAAGCTGAAACCCTTTTTCTAGCTTTAGTACCAACCTCCCCAATAATAAATTCCATGGCCATGGTGGCCTGCTGAGAAATTCGGTAGCCTCTGGCCACAGATAACCATCCACGAGGAGCACAACCTTAAATGTTACCCTCTCAAGGTTAAAAAAGTGCGTTTAAGATTGTTCTGGCTTTCAGTTCTCATTCTTGCATCCTTCCTGAACTCCTGGCCTCCCAGGAGATCCTGCCCAGTGATGGATGCAATGTGTTTTTCCTCTTGTTTCTTCAAAGTCGACTCATTCATCACGGTAGGTGGGGTACATTTTTCAAGCCCTGGAATGAGAGCTGCTCAGCACAAAACAGCACACATGGAAGAGAAAACTGTGCTGAAAACAGACCCGGGTTAGTACTGGGGGAGAGGCCAGAGAAGTGCACAAAAACCTCTCCCACCAGACAGGAGACCTTGAATCAAGCAGCGCCTTGCATCTCCCTCCCAAAAACCCTGTAAGGTTCAACTGATGTTCTCCTTCTTGTGACACATTAAGGATTATTAACATTAGCTTGGAATATTCAGAATTTTTCCTCACCTTTGAGGCCAATTTGAGGATGACCTCAAAGACAGAAAACTGCTGAAGATACAGCCCGGATGAGAACCATCTACATAACCAGCTCAACTTCACAGACAGAAATTATTACAAGTATTTTCTACGAAACTTTCTAATAGACAATGACTTTTCTTTTCTCCATATATATTTTCTGCTTCATGGTATCTACACTCATCCTCTTAACCCTCCCGTATAACTGCCAAAGAACATCTTTTAGAAAATACAGACTGGTTTTTGCTTCTGAAGTCGTACATGTCATTATAAGATATGTCTCACCATTTAATTTTCACGTTACAACCAAAAGGAATTAGGATGTAATTAACACACATCAAATAACAAAACTATTCATAAGATTACTGAGAAAATTTCCTTTAAAATCAGAAGGAATTAATAAGAGGGTTTGCCTTTGCACAGTACAGACAGTCATACTCAGTAAAAAGTCCTCAGCCGTGGAAGATGTGAGTTTTGCAAGTGCAGCTGTGACTTTGGGACAGGTCATGAAACTCAAGGAACGTGGTTTTCATCCATGGGGGTGGCTACTCTTGTACCAGCAGCTTCTATATTGTGTGCACATAAGCAAACCAACTGTTTTAAAACTCAGGTTGCATGTATAAACAAAACACCAGAATACATTCTGAATTGAGAGCTAACAGCACCGCTGCACCATCGGCATAGAAAAAAAATAAACTCTAAAGATGAATTATTTCCTCTGCTGTTGATTTTCACGTATCACTAGTCTACATGATCTGTTATTTAATCTACCAGTGCTATCCTTGATTTGAATTAGCCCAACTCTAAGACACCGGCAGGGCAGGAGATGCCTGACTGCTGAAGTCTGATCAGTGTGCGGGGTGATTGCCCTACCTTGGGTCACAACAGCTCCTCGGGGGGGGATGTCAGATGTGGGCAGGGTGAGACACAGCTCTTGTTGACTGCAGGAACCTGATATACTCAGCAAAGGGACTATGTTCTGCTTTTAAAACAGAACTCTTCTTTTTCACTCCCCCAAGATCCCCTATTTCTAAAACTTATTAGCATGAAAATACTGTATCAACAGAGAAAAACAATTTTGTCCTTTTCCTTACACTTTGCTTTGTTCCCCCAAAAGCCAGTTTCTAAAGTGTGAAAAAAACAATTCCAACAGAGAAAAGCCCACTTTAAAGGTACGAGTTTAACATTTTACAATAGTCTATACCTTATTTCAGCAAAAGTCCAAACACAATGTGCTTCCTGTCCTAGGCTTTGTTATGCAACGGAAATCCTTTCCATAGAAGCATAGATGGGTTAAAACAAACCAGAACTACTCTATTCAGAAAGAAAAAAACAGTTCCCATTCCCACATATTATTCTATTTGAAGTGTCTTTGGCAGCATGGATGGGCAGCTGGGGGGCAGCTTCTCCCCCTCGTGCCACGGTACACATCTTTCATGGAATGTCTTCAAGAACTGAGAAAGTAGTTGCTTGTGTTCTCTTAAAATATAAATCCCCTCTTGTGACCAAGAAGTAAACACGTGCAATGAGTGTCATGGGAAATGCCAGCCTGGAGCACTGGAAATCAGAAATCCTGGCAATATAAGTTCAGTTTCACTCCATGGTGGGTGGGTGGGTGGATGGATGGATGGAGGTACCAATAGAGAAGTCACGAGGGAGAAGAACCCCTCACATCCAAACTCCATCTGCCATATTCCACATTTAACTCTCAAGAGCGTCAGAGCCCCTTTGGTCCTACAGGTCCCCATAATGATAATTAAACCAGAGAAGGAAGAAAACACCCATGACAGCAAGCTGGCCTCCCCAAAGAGGCAGAGAGAGTCACAGAATGGCAGGGGTTGGCAGGAGCCTCTGGAGATCATCCAGTCCTACCTCCTGCCAGAGCAGGGTGGGCAGGAATGTTTCCAGGTGGGTTTGGAATATCTCCAGAGGAGACTCCACTATCTTTGCAGCATCATCAGTTCAGGCTGTTATTGCAAACGAAGTGCTTTGTGAGTACTTGCATCCTTTATACAACTGCAAGTAGCTAACGCTAGAGTTCTATAATGCATATAACAAAATGTGGAGAAATGTTAAAATCCAATTAAAACCAGGAGTTGGCTTCTGCTTTCTGGAAAATGAACACAGCATTTGATTTCAAATGGTAATAAAAGCCTTTAAAATCATCACTGTATTTCCTAGTAAGTCTCCCCCAATAGCGTAAACTGATTTATCATAAAGAGCTCTGCCTTCATTACACTTCCTTTTCTCCCTGATCCAGATGGAAGCTGTGGAAGAGCATCACCATGGCCAAGGGCACATTCCAGCTTCTTGACTCACTGCATTTCACTGCTGGTGGGTTTGGTGCCTTTCTGCTTCCAACAAGGCAGATTTTCAAAATCTCCTCATATATAACGCTTACATTTCCAAACATTCCTGCACTCGTTTGCTACGTGCCGCCCGAGCTGTGATAACGCTCCACGGGGACCATTAGAAATGGCTCGTGTTCCATCCAAACCTCCCCTAAACCAACTTTTCTGGAGATTTCAAGGAAACACGTAGAAGGCATTTCTCATTGTGCTGCTGTACACCTGCAGACCTGCCAAGGGCAGGGGAGGAAACAACAAAAAGCTTCAAGAAAGGCAGCTCCTTTGGCATCTGAACGTGAGCAGGAAACTCTGGAAGTGTCCTAGGAAAGTTTTTCTAGTGAGATCTTCACCCAAGCTCGCAGGAGCCAAACACCGAGGATCGCTGTGGTCCTGGTCCAACCGAAATAGTCTGTCCTATTCTACACAGCTCTGAGGAATGAATACGATAACATCTGGCTGTTTTGGTCCCAGATTCCAACAGGGAACAGCAGGGACAGATCTGAGCTGCCCCAGCCACCAAGGGGCCTGGATTCCAGATCTATTGCTCTGCTTCGACCCCAGGCAGCCTCCAGAGAAGGCCATGAGCTATTCTGTAACAAATAGTACTAATTACCAGCCATTTTATTGAACAGATACTCAAAGCACATTTAGAAATATTGCACTTAGTTTGCAAATAATACATAAAAGGTGGGTTTTTTCTGAAAATCAAGTGGTTTAAAATTGTGCTTTCTCTTCAAAACAAATTTTTGAAGTTAAATCAGCGTAATTTTCTGCTGCATTAAACCAGTGACAAGTCAAAACAGCTGCAAATCTACTTGCAGTAATCCACGAACATTTATCTTTCCTGTTGTTCACTGTAAATATTTCTTTACACAATAAGTTAATTTAGCAGTGTATTTTTTCAGGAGCAAGCTCAGGAAGACAGATCCTAACAGAAGTGTTCACGCACAATCTTTGCAAACGAGCAAGATCATTCCTTCTTCTATTTCTCTGAATTTTCAAAATTAATGTAAATCCTGAAAAGTCAAAGCAAGGATTTAACCGTCTTCAATTTTCCATTGTGCTTTTAAATATACATATTCTCTCCTTTGAGATTCTGCTTGGCTGTTAGTAGCCAACCCTCATTCTTTTTAATCTCTCTTAAAAGTGCACGGGGATAGGCTCGGCACAACCATTTGCACGTTCAAGATGAAATATCAGCAAAAGAAAATTGTCCAGGGCAGATATATTTCAGCATGAATCATTAATTCCTAAAGCTCCAGCCTTTTCATTATTCATTACACATTTTTCATCCCGCATTATCCCCTCCTGCAGAGCTGCAATGAGATACTCACAGCTCACAAGTGTCAGTGTGTAGCTGGGGGATCCTGTGCCCCAGCACTACCCAACTGAGCAATTTACATGTAACCACATTAAAAAATCCCTTTTCCACTGCACTGTAAAGATCACAGTCACTGAAATCTGGCATTTTATAGACCAGACCCTCAACCCCTGTGACTAGGTTCCATGGCTATTTGCAGGGTACTTCTTTATGCCAAAATCACAAAGAAGAAAACCCAAACCCAGTTCCTTTGGGTTTCCAACAGATCTGCTCGGTCCCTCTGCTGCTGGAAGCAAGGAACTTACATATCCAGTTACAAACATATTTCTTCCATTAAGATTTAAATGCTATTTTATCAGTTCTGGGGAAAGACTGAAGCTTCACATTCCACCGCAACAGGCTAAATTCAAACTAGTGCAAACGAGAGCAGCTTCACTGCAGAGGAGACACCACCACAGCAGAGAATGGCCTCCAGTGTTTAAATAAAGCAAAATCCTGGCTGCTGTTGCCTGCACATGGCTCCGATTCAATGGGTTGGGGGGAAGAAAAAAAAAAAAATCTATACTGACTGATTTCCAAGCCATTAGGAGTTGTTCCACACAGGCTCGCTGGTGAGCAGAGGCACAATGCAGCCTGCAGAAGAGGAACAATACGTGGGGGACTGTCACTGATACGCTCAAACCATCTGCACTCGCACGGCGCTTGGCAGCAACACCAGGAAAAAGGCAGCCTGGGTCTGGGGGTGGAATGAAGGCACTGCCTAGAAATGAGTAAAAGTCACTGAACCAATTTACAAGGCATTAGTGTGCTGGCTCCCAGGCTCCAGCCCCTCAGCAAGGATTCTTTCAGAGCAGCTCTCTCCACCCTCCCCTTTGGCAAAGGCTCAGCCCAGCAGACACACATCCACCAACAGCTTTTATGGAAAGCACATGGACCTCCTTCCCTTTTCCCAGGCGGGACTTTAACACATCAAACCCCCAGCCTGAACCCCTGTTCCCCGGGGAGAGGGTGGCAGCAATCCCAGACTGGGATCCACCTGATGTCTGTTGCAGACGCCCGAGAAGGCTCAGACACAGCCTGGACCCCGCTGCTCCCACCCCTCCATCCCTTCCCTGCAAGGAGAGCAGGGGGTTGACACCTCCCTCCTGCTGCTCCATGAAACCATAGGAGATCTGGCCAGCCACAAATGGGATCTGGCAACCAGCTGGGGCTGGCATAGCGTGTGTACCCAACCAGCACTGTTGGAGATGCTGCGGGCACAGCAGAGCATCCTGCCCACCCCTGGCACGAGGGATGCAGGGGGATGTGAGGGATGATCTGTGACCCAGTGTGGGACATGCTGGCATCAGTGGTGTGACGTCTTGCACAGAGATTTAATCGCTGGAACGCCGGCGGTTCCACGCAACAAGATGAAAGGCAAATCTAGAGACTTCAAGGGGCATCAAGGAAAGCATTTAAGATATGGGTCATCTCATGTCCTGTAAACATCCCAGTGCAGCTTCCCTTCAGGAACTGGCTTATTCACAGGCTCATCTGGCACGAAACAGCACCAGTGAGACACGCCCCTTCTCTGGCACATTCACAGCGTCAGGAAAGACACCGAGGTGACGGCACCCCAGCATCACAGCCCCCCATCTGTGAATCTCCTCTTCGTTGCACACTGCTCTTTTCGCTCCAGTACTGTAAAATCTTACTCTCAAGATAAAACTCCTCCTGCACTTGATTAGCCTCACGAATCCCAGCATCACAGAGATATTTGTGCGCTACAGCTTTTGGGATGACATCTCTCCGACATTTGGAATGGTTATTTGGTAAATAGCTTGCAGTTCAAGCAGTAAACTGACTTTTTATCTCCCCTGAGGCTCTTGTGGTACAGTAAGAGGCAGAAAAACTAGGTTTCAGCCTTCTCTGAAAGAAGAATCAACATTATTTCAACCTTTTTTAAAGCTTATCTAAAATCTCCTTGTGTTTTAGAGCTCCCCAGCAGACATTCAACTCCAGAACAGGTTGAACAGCCAGTATTGCCAAGTGCAGGGACCCAGACCCTACTCCCGATACGCTGCACCCCTCGCAGGGTGAGGAATCGCAGCAAACGCTGTCAGGTCGTGAGGATGGTGTCCCAGGAAACACCAGACTCAAACCAGGCTCAAGCAGAGGGAAACCTCCCCAGCTCCTCCTGCCCCAGCACACCCCAGTTCTGTTTATTTTTTAAATTAATGCCAGGGACACAAAGAATGTTTGCACTGCAAACTTTACCAAAAATTAAAAGGGATGTTATCCCTCTTGTTTCAGATCCAGCATAAGAGAGAGACTTCTCTGTTCTTCTCCTACACCAAAACAGGAGCTTCCCATTTCCATCACCAGACAGAGGTGCCAGCTGGGCTTCCACAAACACTCAGCACTGCTAATGAATGAAAGATATCAATGTTCATCTCGTTTGTTTAAGCAGCAGAACAAGAGATTGTGCTGGTTTGGGTTTCTATTTTAAGGGACGTTTCAATTCAAGCAGACAGATACTTTGGGTGGAAAATATTCACCCAAACCAAGATTTTTTAATCCAAAACATTTCTGGGTAATTTTTGATCAGGTTCACACCTCTGCATTCCATTGCTCTTCAAACTCAAACCATGTACCAAGGTTGGTGTGCCTGAGTTAGCTGGCAGGCTCACTCATTAAAATTCCCCTGGATCATGTTTTCCATGAGCAAATCAAAGGGATTTGTGATTCCTTCCTTTCAGTTCAACAGTGGAGCAGTTTCATTTCACAGCGCTGCTAAGAGGTTCAGTACCATACGGGTACATTTGCTACCATCTAGTTCTTCCTGTCCTTTACAAACAAGGAAACAAGATCATCAGGAAACAATGTCCCTCCTGAATATGTCAGGCACAAATCCTGCAGTCATCGGTCGTTATGCAGCCAGAGGTCTCAAATCAGGGAGATTTGCCTGATTAAGGAGCACAGGATTGAACCATCCCTGAGAGATCCAGTGTAATGAACGGCGCAGGGTACAGCCACAACAGCACTTGAGCTTTCACTAAATTTTAGCTTTCACTAAAATTCCTCAGCAGGTTTTTTTAAATGCACCTTAGATTTAAAAAAAAAAAAGATTCAGAGCTCCATTCCTTTGTTTAACAAACCTGACAAAAGGAAGCTGAGTCAGACTCACCCCAGGATACGCACCTCATTCTGTGACAAAAAGGAAAACAGTTACCAAGTGGAAATGACTAAGAGCTGCACTGCCCTGATTAAAAGGCCCAGAAATAACAACGCAACCTTCTGCAGAGATTATGCCTTCCACATGGAGCAGTAATTGTTATTTTTTAAGCTTTAAGTAATGTTTCTTCCAGAGAGGCCTCAGACAACAGTCAGATACAATTGCGCATTGAAAATGGGAGGGGTTTTACAACGATTATCTGAGCTCTTCAAAATTAGCATTTCAGGTTTGTTTTTATAACCAAAGGAAAGCTTATGTTCTCCTCGACCATAACTCTTTGTGGGTCATAAAAACACTGACACGAGTATTACAGCTGTGACTGAGTTTCCAGTCCTGGCAGAGCTTCACTTGCACAGGGCCTATAACGTGTGGGGTTGGGAAAGTCAGACCACCGCCTCCAACCTTTATAAGCTGCCACAAAAACAGTCTCGAGCTGTCCTGCCAAGGACCAAAGCCCTTCTCCAGCCAGAGTCAACCATCAGGACAATTGCTTTTGAAAAATTAAAATATCATTAGTTGCAGCTGTGTCAATAGCAGCCCTTGGTTCTGATGATTTATTAGGAAGGACTTATTTGTCACGTGAAATTTCACCATAACTAAGAACGACTGGCAAAATGAAAAGAAAGAACTCATGTTCACACAGTGAAAGGCATGGGCTGTTTTATCAGCTTTGCTGGAATCTGTCCTCATTAGGAAAGCGATGAACTTGTTCATACAACCGTGGTTTCCACGAATTCTTTGAGGAGAACTTCAGTGACCACCGAGCAGACGGGAGAGCGAACAAGTGCCGCAATGACAAACTGGAACAAGGTGGAACCAAAAGCCATACCCATCAGAGTGAGCCTGCTGGGCTGGCTACACAGAGTAATGAAATTGGAGTTTCAGCTCATCTGAGCCATCTCCTCGTCAACAGATAAAACATAAATCGGGGGAAATATGCAAGCTTTAATCTCACGTTTTTTCCGTGCAGTTTTTACTTCCATTAACTTACAGTAACCCCCTGTCAGGTGTGGATAGTGAGAGCAGTCAAACTGAGCAGATTTAGCACAGTAAATGAGGGCTGTGTTTCTGCCCACTATAACACATCGCTCCTTTCAGCGGCGGCAAGATTACTGTTACCACTTTAGATTCCCAGAAATATCAAATTCAAACCATGTACAAGCACCTTCAAAGTACAGTTTTACGCCCTTTACCCAAGAAAAGAAGGACTATTTTAAACTTTACTGCCAAAAGTAGTCTAAAGGATTGCTCAGACACCAGCATTTAAATAGCACAGGCCAACAATATAAAGTTTCATAGAAAGAGAAGCTGATCAGAACCAGACCCACCTAACCCAGGTGCCACCAGCCCCAAACATCGCAGCTAATGAACATCTGCGGGAAAACCTTGGGGGAAAAGGCAGTAAAACATCAATGGACATTTCCTCACGGCCAGAAAAGGAGGCTGAAAGAATCCGTTCAGCACAGATGAAACCTATAGAGCATAATGTGAAAGGTTTTGAGATATTAAATCAGGTTTCTAAAATTTAAATGAAAGTATCTTCCTCTAAGCTTATAAATGGCTTTCAGTTTTTCTACTGAGCTCTGAAGCAGGGCGTGCTGGAAATGCCTTTAAAAACTTTCTCGCTTCTGTCCCAAACTTTTCAGTAGAGATAAAACAAGTCAGCTAATACAAATCTCATTTAGCAGGCATTAAACCAGACCTTGATATCTAGGCCTGTTGTCTCAGAGAACGTATAGAGAACGTTTCTCTTTTCTTTCTCTGAGCAGTGGAGGTGAAGGGCTCCCTAATCCCCATCCTCTGTTCAGACCAGGTAAAGAGCCTGCTTACTCCCAAACCCAGAGATACAACATCAAAGGCTACACAACGGCTGTAAAAAGACAGTTGAAGTCATTTGCAAAAAGTAAAACATATCTGGGAGCGTTGTCTGCTGCGGGCACCAGATTATCTCCGAGCTGCATCCTGGCCAGATAACTGCAGTTCCCTGGAAAACTCCTATCCACATCCTGCCTGCTCTCCTCTCAGCAGCAGCCCCAGAACGGCTTCTTGCCTTGGAAGGGAACTCAGCTTGAGTTGGTCTCCTTATGTAAGACTTTGAAAAATGTCTCCTCATTAGTTGCTTAACTTTTCTGAATAATTAACGTATCAATTTTTTTTTAAAAAGCAATTCATCTTTGCTGTACATCATAAAAATGTGGAACAATCTCAGCAACCCCAGCCTTCCAGCAAGCCAGGAAATCAATGCCACCACCTGTGCTGGACTGCGATGACAAATAGGGACAAGAGAGTATTTAACTGCGGGACATTATTATTTAAAGTCCTACTTAAGATACATCGAACATTTGCCTACATTTATTAGAAGTGCTTCCAAAAAAGTGAGTTTTGAGTTACGCCCCATACTTCTGATTTTCTTCTGTGTTATTAAGTAAAAAAATTCTTCCTCCATTTGTCGTGTCCAACAACAGAGACACCCCTTTGCCTTCAGTGTTAATGAAAGCCTCCCCCAGGCTGCCCCGGCCCAGCCCCAGGGATGTAACACAAACACCAAATCCTTCCCTTTCTGTCTGCCCTGACTGGGCTTGAGTCTTAAAGCTCACCGTAACTAAGATGTCACAAACATCTCCTCCTTCTGGAGGGCCCACCTACACTGTCTCACTTCTAGGGTCATGATTTTACCAGTGAAAAGTACTGTTAAATTTCATTTTTACACCCAGCGCTGACACAGCTTTACAGGAACCTTGTCTCGCTCACATTCTGTGGCTCTGGCTTTTTTTTGCTCCCAGGTATAAAAATCCTTATAGAGAGGACATCTCCAAACTGCTTTGAAAATCCTGTTTGTGCAAAAGGAGCATAGTCTGTGCTGGTCAAATATCAGACACTATTTAAAGTACCGTTCAGATGTTTGCTAGCTCCTAAAACTCTTTATAAAAGCAATACTAAATAACATAGTGACTTTTGTGTTTCTCTCAGAGCCAATTTCCTTTTATTCAGCTCCCTCATTAGAGTCAGCAACAAATAAGTAGGCATAGCAATAATAAGGCTACGTTTATCTGCTTCCTCCACTCCCTTCACTCACTGTATTCCTAAAGACTTGGAACAATAACAGGATGCCGGGATGCAGGACGGGAAAAGGCTGACTCCCAGCTGGAAAACCTTGAGGACTGGAGAACACTCCCAGTTATTGCTTAACGAAAAGAGGAGTGGATTTTTTTTTTCTATTTGATCTTCATTTTCTGTATGCTGCCTCACGTTTTGGGATACTGGTGATTTTAGTTTATCTGATTTGGGACCAAAGTGAAGCTCCACCAACTGCGACTCAGGTAAGGGATAAATGCTATTCCCCGCCCTTCCGCTGTGAAGTTCATTCCAGAGGATTTTCACCTCCACTAAAAATCTCTTCTAATGTCTTAAATATTTTAAGAAATAGCAGCAGACAGGCTGTGAATTGTATGCATCCCCATAGAATCCTTTGGGCCCAAGGCTGATGGCACTTAAACCAAATTAAGTGCAGGTAACAGCAGAGCTGTCTCCAAGTGACACACGACAAGGAAAAACTCTGGCTTTCTTAGGCTATATCCACAATATTCCCAGGTTGTTTAAAAGAAGAGACATTTTCTGCTTTTTTGTGGTTCTGTTTTGTGATGTTGGGGTTCTGTTGCTCATTCCCAGTGGAAGAGGAGCAGAAAGATACTGCAAATTGCACCTGTAACCCTTTGGGGAAGGATTCCCCCAGCGGCGCGGGCAGTGGTTGGGCTCTGTTCGGGGTTTGGGGGTGCTGGGCTGTGAGTGATGGAACAGACTGATCAGTGTGGGGGTGACTTGGTACCTGTCTTTGAGGTGCTTCATCTTCATTGTGACCGAGGCCAAGAGGAGGTGAAAGCCACCCCATACACCAGCCAGCTCTGGAGTGTCTCCTGCCCAGAGGTTAGTGGTTAAGGTTTAGAGGGGAGTTTATATGAACGTGTTGGTGAATTGGTCTCCTAAATCTCCAGTTTAAAGTGGCTCAGGTACTTTGGCACCCTAGCCACGGACCACCAGGTTTTACAGCTCCTGTTCTTATTTCAGAAGTTTCTTGATCTCAGTGGTCCAAAATAAGACTTTTTCTGAGGAGGTATTTTATGAGCAGTGGCTTGATACAAAAAGTTGGTTGAAAAGGCTTTTATCTTATCCTGAGGACAGCGTAGCAAGTGCCTGAGCTAACAAGTTTGCTGTACAGCTTGCAGAGACACAGCATTTATGCATAAGAGATGAACTGATACTGCTTTTTCTGTAAGAACTCGGATCTGCAATAGTAGGACTGTCAGTGAGCACAGCACCTCACCGCGCTGGGTGTCATGCTGTAATAAAGATAAAGGGAGGAAAGAAATGCATGGAAAAGAGATATGGAAGAAGATGTATTTTTGTGAGGAAAATCTGCTCCATCGTTAGCTACTGAAAACACTGAGAGCTGGTTCCTGCAGTTAACAAAGGTATAGTTAATCAATGTGTCCCTGCCTCCACTGTTTATAAATCACTATATCAGCATCTGTAAAAGCATACAGTATTATAGATGTTCGTGTGGGGAAAAAATATTAGACAAAAGCAAGGATACATCAGTGATTTACAAAAGCTTCTCATCTTAGGTTAATTTGTGCCTTGTAACAACAGCCAATAGACCAGAAACAAATCACAGAAATGCTGACTTGCAATTTATCTGCAGCATCTCCAGGAGTTACTTTTTATCCGTAAATACAGTGTGACCAACAGGAGGAAAGGACACAGGATTAATTTAGCACTAGAGAGAAGAACATGAAGTTGCAAACAAAAAAACAAACAAATTTGAAGGCAAAAGCTAAACTGAATTAACAAATCATTCCCGCCTTGTCCACAAATCTTGCCTTTATTTTCCGGAGCTACAGCTGCGCTGCCTTGCAACAAGAACTATTTGCCAAACATTTGCTCTTTAACATGAGATCATAAAACTGTTTTTTAAACATCTTAAACCAAATGCTAACACTAAAATTGTGCTGTGAAATAGCTCCACATCGCTCCGCAGCTGGCAGAGAGGTAGCTGCGGGGCAGAGAAAGCTCCCCACAAAGAGTTAAGAGCTTTGCTGCCAGATTTGCGCCACATCCCACCCCCGGGGAACGAAACAGAGCTCAAAACAGGATACAGGTAAAAATCATCAGGGATGGGTTAGAGCCTCCTCTGATTTATAGCACTTGAGAACAAAGGACTTGGCTGTGCATGCGTAAATCAATTACTTCAATTAATATTTCAAATGAAAAAGAGAAAATGGTTTTAAAAGTTCTTTTTGCTGGCAGGGTACCTGTCCACAAACTACAGGCTGAAATCAAGCCAACAAATATTTTCTGTTTTCTGGAAAAGCAGCTGTTGACAGAACAGAGGTCACTGATCATTTCTCGCAACCAATCCTTCTGCAAGGAATCTTCACGGTTACCTCTGTCACACCTCCGTAATTCTGGTTTTGGCTCAGGTTCTAGAAGTTTAATTCAGAGGTCCAAATGTTAGCGCCAAGAAGAAAATAAGAGGTTCTCTGTGAGAAATTTGTTGGCCACGAAAATATTTTGGTGGATTTATTTTAAAACAAGCATCTTTCCCTTTGCTATCCTTGAGAGCTTACAAATCTAACAAGGACAGAGCCACTGCAAACCCACCAACAGGACAAGGCAAAAGGAACACACGTCACTCACCAATGCATGTACCACCTGCCTCCCGAATTCCGCAATGAGTCTGGCCTTGAAATATAAAAAATATAATAAAACATTGTGAAGAACCTGTTTATGGTTCTTCAGCGCAAGAATACAAATCAGCCCTTTCGCTCAATGAGAACATGAGCTTCACCCATCTTGATCTGAATTTCAAATTTGTCAATAAGCACGGAATATTTTAAGTAAGTTCCCTCTGTAACATACTTCTGAAACGGATGGTATTTGTGGTAGGGGTCTGTTTTGTACATCCACTGCTACACACACCTGTAGGGCAAACAGCAAGAAGTTCAGGTGCCCAGCACCCCCAGGTGCTAATTAAAGCCCATGGATGGTGACAGGACCTGGGAGAATTCAGGAGCTCCATGTTTCCCAGGGCTGGGCAAAGACAGAGAAAGGGCAGAGGGGAAAGTTTGCCATCCAGTGCAGGTGCCCCCACTGCCCACACATCACTCTGGGTACTCTGAGGGCATCCAAGTAAAGATTTACTGTCACTAAACCAGAAAGAGCCAAGCAGGAGGATGGACGCTCTGGCAGACTTTTCTCCAGACAAATATATTTGTGTGAGATAGGGAAAAAAAACTGTCTTAGGAAAGATTAGGAGCTGCATGTGTTGTGATCAAGTATCATCCATGAAAGGATTCAGAATTTACACTGAAAAATTACTGATATTTTAGAGAAAGGACAAGCATGGTTACCTGGGACACACTGTGGAATTTGCAGGGGCACCTTTCCAAAAGGTCAGAGGAGAAGAAAGAGTATTCTCCTGCCCTGTCACTGCTAGCTGAAATGCAAGGATTCACAGAGCACCACACAGTTAGGGGCAGACCAAAAGAAGAAATGCTTGAAATTTTTCATTTTTCAAAATCCAAATAGGTCAGTTTTATTGTCCCAGTCCAGTTGTCATCAAAATCCTCGTGCTCCTGTGGGATTTCACCCCCATCCTTTGCCAAAACTTTAGGAGAAAAAAAAAAAAAAAAACCTGCTTCTATCACATATTCTTTTTAAAAACCTCCTATCCATCCCTACAAATTGGCAGGAGCCCAGCTGGCTCTGCCCCTCCGAAGTCACCGGTTTCTCTGCATCCCCCCCTCTTCCCAAGTCCACCAGCAACATCTGGAAAGGTCCTTCTGACACCTGGAAAGATCACAGGGCATACGATGGGCCATCCGCAGCACACAGGCTCTTGTCCTTATCGGATATGACAGTGAGAAGGGAAATTCCACTTCCCCAGCACGTCTGGAGGATACAGTTGAATTCCTTCTCCTGCCTTTGTCCACGTTTCTAAGCAATGCTTTGGTAGGATCAGTCTTCCTCTTCCCCTTCCTTTGATGACGCTATCTGCTATGAATTTCTCTTCTGGCAACCCTCTAGGAGTGCAAAGTCTACCTGACAACAAGGACAGCTGAGGAGCCCAATGGCCAAATGCTGCTCTCATGAAATGAGAGGAAATCCTGCCACGGATGGGAATTGTTCCTGCCACAGGTTCAGCTTCAGTGGCAGAACTTTCCCTGGCACAGAGTTTTAGCTTAGCTTCTCCCTTCTTTTTGTGGGGTGCTCCCTCCCCCTGCCTCCAGCCCTAGACCTGAATTCGGAGGAGATTAGCATTATTTTACTGGATTTTATTGCCATTCTATATGATCTGTCTGCAAGAGAACCAGTTTAGCCACGCTAGGGTCAGGCCAACCGACCAATGCTACTAATAAGGCATCAGACGTTGTATCACCTCATCTTTTAATCCAAACCTACAAGGAAATAGTATTATTGTCTATTTGCTCAGTCCTGCTAATGTCAGGGGGTTTTAGGCTGTCACTACACCATTAACAAATATTTCTACACTATGACCATTTTAGTATAATCCAGATTAACCAACGCACTCCACCTAAACCACGTATCCAGCAGAGAAATTAAGAAGCGAGGGCAGAAAGCAGAGAGCCCCAAAAGCTGGAGTGCTTTGTGTAATGGGTTCATTTTAGAAAGACAATAATGTGAACTTGACAGTGACAAAGCTATTGCAGAGCTCCATCATCTGTAACATTCCCTTTGCACACTAGATTTGCCAGCAGCAGCCTTGGTAAAAGTTTAGGATTAGAATAGATACCGAATCCTACAGTAATTGCACTTGGAGACAGTTTAAGCTTCACACAGGAAGAAAGGGGCACATTTCTCTTTGGAATATACTGTGCCATTTTCCTGCTGTGAAATGGGGAGCTCTATTACCTGCCTTATAAGGATTGATCTTCGGCACCTTTAAAAGAAGAGAAAGGCTTCAGTCGCACAAGAAAGGGGGTTTCAGTGGCTATGATTAAAATATGAGCCACAGGAGAAACAACCGTTCCACTGACACAGTCAGCAAACCAAGGGGAAAAAAGAAGCTCCATCTCAGCTTAAGAACTGTTTCCAGCTGCGTGGGATGTGGGCAGCAAACCCAGGAACGGGAACTTCCCAACAGACAGGTGACTTTAAAGCTGGCAGCTCTGAGGGGGCCGCAGGCTGGTCCCCATGCCCAGCCCCAGCAGGGCACCAGCAGCCACCAGCCCAGAGCCCATGACCATGACTTTGTCAGTCAAAGTCCCCAGCTCTCACTTTTCTCACTCTCATGACAACTTCTTACCACATGTAAGAACCAGGGTAACCCCTAAAGTCATGTCTGGCACACTGGCCTGGCACTTAGGATGGATGCCACTAGTTTGATGAAGCAAGTACTCCTCGGGCACCCGCTCCGCTCCCTCACTGCCTCCAGACTGGGGTTGTAAAATTCATCAGGTTCACGACCCATGTAAGCCAGCACTGAGATAATAGAGCAAAACACAACACAACGCTGTGCTAAATCACAGTCACTCCCACATGGAAACAAGGAAACGCAGGAAAAAAGTTTAACTCTAAAAAAAGCCACTGAACTTCCAACAGTTTTCCCCACCTTTTTAAGCTTTCCTATGTCTGAGGGAAAATCCAGGCCCTCCAGCTTCCATTTATCAGTACTGTAAGCTGGAAATGTGCTTCCTTAGTTTTATACTGATTCTAAGATGAGATTCCCCTGACAAGAGCTGAGCTGTAAGTAAAAATATTGAAAGGCTCATTGTAAATTCCTAAGAGCAGTGATAATATCATTTGTATCATCTCACAACACATGGCCATTGTAAATGGAAATGTTCCAGGAAAAGACTGTGACTATAGGGGTGGGCAGAAAAGGCCCTAAAGTTAATTAAGCCTGGTCTGGAAGTCCAGCTGAATAAGGGCAGGAAATAGAGAAGAATGAACTGACATTTGAATTAGACATTTAAAAAAAAAAGGGGGGGGAGAAAAACACTGAATACTAATTACTACACAAAATATATCCAAGACACACCCTGTTTTTTTAGCCTCTTGCCCAGCCAGAAAACAAGAGATTTATGTACATGCTTTCTTTATCTGCCACAGAATTAATTTGCTGGGGAAATACTAATGCATTCAGTTACCCAGAAGAATAACCTGGACAAAGGAACGGGAACACTCAGCCAGCTAAACATGGTTTCTCTGCCCCAGATTACTGTTAGCGCAATAAATATCAATTACTGTGACCTGTGCCTGATGTTTGTGTTCGAGACAGATACTTTTGCTCTTGAGCTTTTGTTGAAGGAAAATGTCAAAAAAAAAAAAAATCTTATCTGCTGTAAACACAGCTACATTGTACTTTGGGAAAAAAAAAAATCATATTTATTGCACGCAGGTCCTCAAAGGATGGGAGCTTTTCCTTAATCAAAGCTGCTCAGCCTGAGATCCGGGCTAAGGAAGCCTCTCTGATATTAAGGCTTTACCTGGAAACAAAGGGGAAGTGGAAGAAGCTGTACAATGCATTATTCTCACAGTGCACCTCAGGTTGTTTCAGCTTGGCCAAACTCTCAAACCTTCACTGACAGCTCAGGGTGATCTTGGGCAGAGCTAACCAGGGGGCAGCAGCAAAGCAGATCAGTTTGGAAATGTGCACACCATTTATTGTAGGAAACAAAGCTTCTGCTCAGAGATGCGTGAGAACTCTTTTTAGTGATCACAAACACTTGCAACACACCTGAACCATTCCATTTCTGCGCTAGGATGAGCCAAACAATTTTTTGGAGGAGTCCCTTGTCCCCATGTCCCCCAAACCCCTGCTCCACAGAAAGTAAACACCGTCTGTGTGTGGAAGGTGCTGGGGTGAGGCAGACCCTGAGCCTCTGCCTCTCCTCCCAGACCCATCAGTTTGAGTCAAAGAAAAGGAAATCGGCTCAAAGCAAGCGAGAAAGCTGCATAAATATGCCAGGGAGCCTGACAGAGCTTCAATCATTCTTCAGAGTCTTTGGGGAGACTGGGGAAGGGAGAGCCTTCGCAGGAACGAGTACACCTGACTGCGAGATCATCCCTCAAACTACTTTTTGTATAGAAGGAAGAGAAGTTCTTTGCCTGTCTGTGACACTGGCACTTCAGCACTATCTTCAGCATCTGTCCTCATCTATAATTAATCTGGATAGGAGATATTTTCATCTTGGCTTTATATTTTGGACAAAGAATTCATACAGGAAAATGTTTGCAGTTCCAAACTATGCAGGCAGCGTTTATCGCACCCGCCTTATTAGCTCCCTTCAGAACAGAAGGGCTGGATTTAACGCAAAGTTAACCCCCCAAAATAGCGCAGATTTCAACAGCATTTGGCAACTGTCATCAAAAGACACGTGGCCAAGAACAATTTTTTTGTCATTGAATTGTTAGTTTCACTCCTGCAACATCTGCAAAGCAAATAAATCCTATTAGTCATAGGTCCTACGAGCTTTCCTGATTTAAAAACCGGAATGTTCTAAATGAACAGAGCACAGAATCTATGCAATGAGGTGACAACATTCTGTACCAACACCTAAACTCTGCCTGTGGCTTTGAGCATAGTCACTAAACACCAGAATATTCCTGCCCCTTTGGAGTCATTCAGCCCACACACAAGTGCTCCCAAAGCTCAGAAGTTGCAAAGAGCTCCAGAAGAGTAGCTCATCACCTTGAGCTCAATGCTGTCTGTGCTGGCAGCAACCAGGAGAAAACCAAAATCTCCTGTTTATGGTAATATATTTATTTATTCTGCAACAGCATCACAAATTGGGTTAATAATTTAATCACAAATGAGCTGAAAACAGTTTAGCGTCTGGGCTTACACTGGGCACTGTGCTTAAGCACATTTTACCCCCTGTTGTATTCTGTACTAACATATTTATATGTGAAGTGAAACACTTTATGCAGGGAAAGAATGGACAATACCACTTGCTGCTTCTTTAAAACACCCTGATCTGTTTGGGGGTAAAGCACTACATGACTACAGCAGACCGAGACCTGAAAGAACTCTCAAGCTGCACCAGAAGGGATGCATTTCAGTGCTTCACACACCGTTACCTGCTCAGTTTCAAACTGGTTCCCATCAGCTCTCGAGTGTCTCTGCAGCCCCTGCCATGATAAATCACATCATGGTGAAAAATGAGTGAGGACATCAACTGTACACCTGAAAGCACAAAATGAGGAGGAGTCTTAAAGCTCACCTAAGGATTCTGTGTGGCCACTTTGTTTCTTAAAAAAAAAAAAACAACAAAACAAAACAAACAGAAAA
>VXBW01006793.1:762066-798632 GCA_013400375.1 Thinocorus orbignyianus
AACAAAAAAAAAAAGAAAGAAAAAACGCCAAACCAGTGCTTGCCTTCCCCATTTTTAGCAAGTTCTGTATCTGAAATAATATAAAGATGGGAAGACCAATTTTGCTGCCTGCTTTCCACCAGGCGACAAATCTTTTATATATATATATATATATATATATAAGTATATATATATATAAAAAACAAATATTCATATGCCTTTTATAACCAAATCTCGTCATTTCTGCAAGAGGCCACTGTCCTGCCCAAGGACTCCATCCATCCATGTGCTGAAGCTGTTATTTCCTGTCACCCAGGACAGAATTTTCTGGTGAGATAAACAGACAGGGGGAAAAAAATAATCATCAATACATTTTTTTCCCCCAAACCCACCAGAAACCTGAAGTTGAAATCACAAAGAACTTTCTGGATAGAATTACTCTCTTCTTCCCTGGAAAAAAATCCGAGGGGCCAAAACCAGAAGTGCAGAATTACCTGTTCAGTGCTACTGATGGGGAGTGCTGCAGCGGCACCACCGAGACCTGAGCAGCAGGGGAGCTCTCACGATGCTGAGGGACACGCAGGGGGCGGGTTTTGAAGCAGCAAGTTGAGTTAAGATCTGCTGAAGTGGCTATTCATTCAGAGGTGCTGCCACAAGTTTAAAATGTCCTTTCATAACCAGTTTTCAGGCAGGCATCTGCACTCCAGATTGTTTAGTCATCAAAGCGGCTATTTACTCAAAGGTACCATCATGCATATGAAAAGTCATTTTATAATCAGTTTACAGGTAGGCACTTGCACTCCAGACCGTTCAGTCATCAGTGAAAACCACTTCTCAGACTCATAAAATCGACATAAGGACAATCAAAAATATAATACCAGGTAGTCAGGCCCTAGGCCCATCTAAATCAGCTCAATAACCTGGAACGGAAAAAGCAGCAGAGTGTTCTCAGGAAAGGCCTATTTTTAAATGAATCATTGTACACTGCCGAGGACATGTGACAAGACAGCTTGGGGAGGAAAGAAAAGAAACACTGCGTAACCACCTGAAACAAATTAGATCTGAAAATGCAACCAGGATTAAAAAAAAAAGGGGGGGGGGGACGGGGACGGGACTGCTCCAAGTCCAGTGTTGCACAATTTACTGAGGCAGTTTTTTTAAATGAAGTTACTCAAGTTTGTGGCCCTGCCCCAGTTCCCGTTCCTGCTGCTCTCGCCCAGTGCCCTCAGCCCTTCTCGCACCGGAGCTCCAGGCACCCACCGAGCATCCCGTTTTTCCCAGCTGAGATGCCAAGCAGAAGGTGGAGCACAGGTAACAACCAACCACAGCAACATGCCCTGTGTCTCAGGCTTCGTTAGAAGCTGGCTGGAGCGATGTTGTTTAATTATGGGAGGAAAATAATGGGAGAACAAAATCTGAGCCCGTTGTTGCTCCTGACCCCAGTCCACCCTCAGGAAATGGCAAACACCTCCAGTCCTCTGGGCTTCAAATGCACCTCTGGAAAGGGATATTGCCTTTGGTCTTACCCAACATCTAGATGAGAAATTAATGTTAAAAATGGATTCTGGGTTGGTCAGAGTCAGCTTGTTATCTGTCACTGGGTCAGATTCTGCTGTTACTGTTTCAATCATGGCTTTGCTGAATACTCTAATTTCGGAGGTGTTTAGACCATGCATCAAAGTGAACCTTTTGCATCGGAAAACAAAAATATCTACTTTTGAAGTGTTGTCTATTCTGTATGGCAGGGTTTAATCCACTGCAATTTCAATAGAATTTTTTGCACAGAGCTACTTAGAGGAGGGTGCAGCAGACGGGAGCAGGAGAGTCAGAAAGTACTTAATAAACTAAACTAAACTAAAGCCACCCAAAGGCAACTTTTCTGACAAAACTTTGGTCAAGAAAATATTTAGTTTTCTGGGGGCAGGCATCATCCCAGGGCCCACAGCAAGGACGGATCCTTCAGCCTCTGCATTTCTCCCCACCGACTGAACACAGTATTTCAGATATTTCGCATTCCCAGCACTTACGTGGCTGCGGGTGGGACAGCTGAGGTTTCATTAACAACCAGAAAGAGCAACTTTTCCAGTCCAGGAGAATGGAATAGATTATGTCCTACAGTACTGATTTATCAGTCATTTTGTTAATATTTTGTGCTTTGATGAAACTCTTGTTTTTTGCATGGGATTGTTCATTTTCATTAACGCTGCTCAGATTCCACCCAAGGTACTGTAAACAAAAATAATCATAAAGCTTCCAGCTCAATCATCAATAATTTCATTTCCAGCTTTTCTGACAATCAGGTATGCGAATTATTTGAGTACTGGCATAGATCTTTTGAAACTTACTTCTTTTCTGGTGTACAATAGCCACTTTAAGCAAATTGCTCTCCTAGCATATTCCTTATCACTATTTCTAGCAATATTTCTGTATTTCAGATGCTGAAAACCAAAAATTCTCTAAGATTAGCATAAGATTCTAGCCCAATCAACAAGAAAAATACGTAATTTCGACTACAACCCTTTGCCCATTAACCAAAGTCTCCCTGCAGAAACCTGCTCTAACTTCTGCTTAACAGGCAAGCACAGAACAGGTTTCTTTGCTAACTAAACTAACCTCACACGAGCATTAATTAATAAACCTTTTTAGAGTGATGAGTAAACCAGATAGGAAACAAATACAAGCTGAAAAAAAAACACCATGTAAATGTTCATTAGAATATTTCATCGACTCTGTTTTTATGACGTGGACACCTTATTTATATTAGCTGCTCATCAACCTCACAGGTGATTACTTAACAAAACAACTTGTAAAACACAAACTTTTAATTAGCAGAGTATTGTCTGTATCTCCACCTGACATTCTTTTAATAATTACTCCCAGTCTGTGAGAAGAAACTCCACCGGATGAGTCATGTGGCCCATAAATCAGCTTGAATACCAGAATTTCTCAGTTAACTGTCTATAGCACCCTGCAGACCAAGAGTTATTTGCTAAAATAACTCAACGCATAAAATGAGTAATGTCGGTGGAAAAAACCATCATTTGCTGAAAGAAAAATTTAAGAGCAAAGCAAGAAACTTCACTATTTGAATAAAGCATTCCCTTGCTAACTTTAAGGGACATTTATGATCCCTGCTTAAAGGGAAAAAAGTCTGAATTATTGGTCTAATCAGCCAGAGACAGAGGGACGGGGGAAGACTGCACATGAAGGTGGATCAGCAATGGGACCCGATGGCAGTGCGCCAGGGACAGCCACCTAGGGGACAGCCCGGTCACAGCGTGTCCTGTGCTGTCCCCTGCTCAGGAAGCCTGTGGAGGTGGGGTCAGCACTTGAAAGGGTGCATCTTAGGTCTTCTTCTCAGTCTTGCCTGCCCCGGTGGACGTGAGAAGAAATGAAAAGCCAATCCCTACACGTCATCCTTCAGAAATGACTCCTGACTCCATGGGAATGCTCTCCCCTGTTCACAGGAACTTCTCTCTTCTGCTCCTACCTCTGGCATTTCAAGTGAGATCTGCTGGAAAGGAAAACTATCATGGCCAGGAAAAGAGAGTACATTTAGTACAGCTTGTCAAGACCTAACATCCATGGAACGTGGCCTTCACACCTTCACTGCTCGGCAGGGTCCTGCTTCTGAAGCATTTGTATGTGCTGCTGAAGAAGGGTAGACTCCGAAATACTGCAGAGAATTCCACTATGGATTCAACAGCACTAGGCTTCCAGCTGCCAAACGGAAAACCTGCTCAGTATCACAGAGGAAATCTTATGGGAGGGAGACTGCCCCAAGGAGCCATGGAGATCAAACACTCATCCAACAGAGAGCCTGCCAAGCACACCAGTGGGCACTGTCACTTCCACCAAAATGAGATGTTTTGAAAGATGCCAACACCAAAGGAAAAGTCCGTTTTTTTGCAAGAGGCTTTTCTATCTCGGCCTGTGTTTGACCCACAGGGTGCCCCAGACGGCAGACCAAACTTCACCACGCTGCTCAGAAAGGAACTGTTAACTTACTGAGGAGGATGGACAATGATTAATAACGAGGTATTAAAGGAAGCAAAGCCACCTTAAGAATCTAAGAACACAAAGACAAATTTGCTGAGTGGAAACGGTGCCTTTGGTTTCAGTTGAAATTTGCAGATATTTTAAAAGATTCAGGGTAGGAATGGCCAAGTTTCAAACGAGGTCTGAACTGTGAAACACATGCAGGCCACCCACATCAAAGCAGAGTTTGCGCTTGCTGCATGGATCCTCGGGAATCATCAGGATCTCACTGCAGTCCCAGAGCTCCTGTGCAGGCAACAGTCCTCTCGTTAACAACCTCAGCCTTCGCTTCCTCATGAGCAGTGTCCCTGCGTGAGGGTACCAAAGGTCCCAGAGCTGTTCATCACCCTACCCCGAGGAGTGTGAGAGGCCACGGTGGGCTCTGACCCCCGCACCAGCAGACAGGAAGATACTGGGAAAATATCACTGAGCTGTATTGGCCCCAGTTTCCACAGTCCATCTCTGTGCTACAGCCATACAGGGCATCTCACAACAACAGCAGAAAATTACTTTTTAAACACTACAGCCTGTTTTTTTCCAAAACTACAGTCTGCATTAGTTGACACTAACCAACTGGTTTCCTCTGGTTACCACTTTTTGTAATTTTACAAATAAAAGGCCGGCTTCCAGGGTCAGAAGAGAAGCACACCAATGCCTCCCAAATTCCAGTGGTAAATGTTCACCTACACAAATAAAACAAAACAAAGCAACTAAATCTCATTCATTTTTCTAAAAATACTCAAAGCTGAAGTAAGAGCAGAGAGTACAAAAAACTAGTCAAGTCAAAATGTTTTATGTGAATCCAGAAAACTCTATAAAATGTCACTTAATTATTAAAAAGCTACTTCAAAGGCACGTTATTTGGTCATTTCCTACGCGATCACAAAGAAGGAGGAATGTTCCTCAGCTTCTGTACAACAATCCAGAAGAGAGAAAGGTTCAGGAAAGCAAAATTTCATGGTAAATATGATCGTTTTACTACCAAGGATGCTGCACCACAGGATAACATTGATTGCCTCGGTACCAAAGAGTCATTCTGGAAACGTCTCAGCACCTTCCTGCTGAAAATATTAATTTAATCTTCCATCTAGCAACCTGTGTGATAGCAACTTCTCTACCACAATTAAGGGGTTTATCTTTGATGTGCACGCTGACAGCTCCTAAAAGCTAATGGAAAGTCATTTATGTGTAATTTAAAGTCTGATTACTTGAGCATTAAAGCTCCCTGACAGTCCTTTATATTGGGAAGGAGGAATTTAGTAAGAACAGGAAACAGCTTTGCTGCATTAAAAGAACTTCTCAATCTGGAATGAAAGCCAGGCCCACAGTTTGCTTACATTAGCATATGATGCAAAAATATGGTTTCACCTGAGAACAATTTCAAAAATTATCATTTTTCAGATGGCAAAACGTGAGAATAAGGGATAAAGGAACTTTATATGTATTTTCAAACGTTTCAAAAGACAACGAATTGAATCAATAAATGAGCTCTCTGAGCGAGGTAATTTGCTATATTGTACTTGGAATTGATTGAAAATTTCACATCAATCTTTTTTTTTTTTCATCTGAAACCCAGATTTTATTCTAAATCAATATTTTCCAGATGAAGATATTGACTCCGGCGTATTTTGTGTCGGGGCATGTCAAATCATTGCATTTGGGTTTGTCAAGCTGGAACGTTTCATTTCGAGTTCAGATAAACTTTGATGTGGCTCAGCCTCGGCTCCCGTGGCCACTGTCCCCCCGCAGCTCTGTCCCGCAAGGAATCCCTCTGGAATCTGCTCTGCACATTCACCCTGGTAGCTCCAGTGGATGCTGGGTTTTATGCCAGTTGTCAAAACTTGCACATTCTTTACCACATTGAAATAGTTTTTTGTTGGTTTTTACAGTTGTTGTATCATCTAGTTAAAACTTTTTCATGGAAGAAAGCAGCCTGATATTTCAAATTTTGACTCTAAGGCAGATGAAAAGAAATACAGAAAGTAATCAAACTTTCCTATAGAAGGAAAATCCATTTGCACTTCTATGTGTGCTCTGATTAATCTGATTCTGCTGTTATTTATAAAGTTTTCATATTTTATATTACTTTCCAGGCTCTTGAAGAAGATGAACCACCTTACTCTACTTTTCTCGTTGTTCTTGGCTCTGGCATTTGCTGACAAAGAAAGTCAGAAAACAAACCAAAAGTTTTCTTCCAACAATGCCAGTCATAAACGACTGAAGCGAGACTGGATATGGAACCGAATGCACATCAAAGAGGAGATTGATGCCCCGTTACCGCACCACGTTGGCAAGGTAAATAGCAGCCTGTTAGCAATGAATAATTAGAAATGCTGACAGCAAATGAGTGTCTTGAAAAGTATTGCTTGTTTGCAGTCTGGGTAGGAGAGCAAAGGAAAAAGAAAGGAAATGGAAATGGGACTTAATACCAACAAGCTAATGTGTCACCATCTTAAAAATGTGGACACAGAGTAAATCAAGAGTAATGTCAAAGGGATTCTAATTCTTTTGAAGAATACAGATAAATTTTAGAGAATGGCAAGCATGGAGCATCCGCAGTGAGGGAGCAATCACGTTGCTCGCAGGTGCACAGTTAGGAAGGATGTCTGGCAGCTTACGTGTGTCAATGTTTTTCTGGCAGCTCAAGATTCTTTCAAAAACCTAGGAGATCAGCTAGTAAAAACATAAGCATTAAAAACCATAGAGTTTACACCTCTCAGCCTGGATACAAACCACAAGTGCTACGTTCAGGAATACTGTTACAAAATCAAAAAATTTGTTTCAGAAAGTGAAAGAAAATAATTTTTTAAAATAACAAGCACTGACCTGCCCAAAAACCCATTTTCTTCAGGGCAGCACACGTGAAGTCCTACGATTAACCACGTATCACCCAGACAAAGTTCTTCCTATCTCATCTCTCAAACTGAACTACTTTGACACTTTTCAGATAAATGCAGTGGAACGTTTTCCTGCCGTGTCCAACAACCAGCAGCCGTCAGGGCTGCCTGGGCAGAGGCAAACGGGCCTTCCTGGCTCAGACAGTGCCAGGGGAAAGGGGTCGGGGGCTGCTCGGGGCCGGCACAGGCAACTCATCTCGCTTTCATTTCAGAGCAATTCAGCAGCAGATTGAGGAGCAGGCTGCTATTCCTGGAGCTGTCCTAAATAAGAGTAATTCACTGATTGCTTTTGCAATGGCCGTGTTTGCAGGATTGAACACTCGATAAAGACTTTCAGAACGGCCACCACGGCGGCCTAGCAGCAGTGAGTGACAGCTGCAGGGATATGCTGATAGCTTCTGATTTCTATCCTTCTCGACCTTGGCTACTTCCCTTTGTCTGTTCACCCTCAGCTTTAGAAAAGGCAATCTCAGAGTTCTATACCTTTCACACTGAATAAGTAAAGAAAAGCAGAGAAAGAAGGCCCAGACTATGTTATCTTGAAGAAAAAGTGTGAGGTTGTTTTCACGTTACATCTCTAGAGCTGTAAACTCTTCTTTGGCAGCAGCCAGAAGCATCATTCAGTGTGTGGAATGAGGGAAGAAAATTTTAAGGATACATTTCAAAAAAGAAAACAGAAAGAGTGTTCAACAGTAAATGAGAACTACAGGATAAATCAAATCCTGAATACCAAACAGCTGCAATTTATGATAACATCAGTAACAAAAGACTAGAAATCCTTGGTCCAACCCAGCAATTACCGATAAATAGCTTGCTGAAATAAGAATGCTGATATAGTGCACAGAAAATTGTGGTTTAAACCTGCTATCAGTGTCCTTAGATGGGCAAAGGTATAGAAAGGGAAGAATCATCAGATTATCTGCAGATTAAATCATGTGCCAAACTATTTGGGATTGGATTAAATTACATTTTCAAACTGATTAATGTTCATTCCTTTTATCCATCCCTATTTCACTGCGTATAATCTTAACTTTTAGAATCTGCAGAGCGGAAATCTACTATCATAGCATGAGCCTAAAGACTGACTATGACAAAAATTGCATGTGACTAAACACAAGAAAGCTGTCACCTATGGCAGGAATCCTGCTAAATGCTAAGTAATAGAGACTAATGCCAAATAATAGCTGTGAATATAGATTTGATTCTGTAATTCAGTGAAACCTCAGCAAAATCAGAAGGTTACCTGCAAACAAGAGTAGCTCAAACTGAACACAGTGGCACGTGTTATCTCAGACATAATGAGGTTAATGATTTGTATCCCTTAACTGCATGAACAACTTACATCTTTAGGAAATATGAGAGATGATCTTAAAAAAAAAAAGTTTCCTGATATATAAGTGCACAAGTTTCAGCCTAGAGGCAAGTTTTACCCTGTAGCTGCTGTGGTGCTGTTTGCACCACATCAAAAGTCGTGATGGCTATTCTGGTTGCAAGCTCAGTCAGAAGAAGCCTGGATAGTGTGTATCTTCTGACAGAAATGATGTTCCATCCATGCCAAAACTCACTGTTTCCTCCTTGAACTACACTCTTCTTCTAGATCACATCAAGTGTAAGGAACAACAATGCCAAGTACATCATTGAAGGTGAATATGCCAACACCATCTTTAAAGTCGAAGAAACCAGTGGCGACATCTACGCCTTTGAGAGGCTTGACAGAGAAAAGAAAGCTGAGTATGAGCTGACGGCTCTCATTATTGACAGAAGAAACAACCAGTCACTGGAACCCCCATCTAAGTTCATTATCAAGGTTTATGATATTAATGACAATGCCCCTGTGTTTGTACAAAAGGTGTTCAACGGATCTGTCCCAGAAATGTCACCTGTGGGTACGTTCTTCCATCACTCACTTGCCTTTGTGTCTCTGGTTAAAAAGCAGAATTTATACTAAATATGCCTTTTGGAAATCTCTTTCTAGGAACCTCTGTCACCAAAGTGACAGCTGTAGATGCTGATGACCCAACAGTTGCAGGTCACGCCACGGTTACATACCAAGTCATTAAAGGAGAAGAACACTTCACAGTTGATGATGCCGGTAGGTCACATACACAAATGTCCTTACCCTACACTTTGAAGAAGATGCAGTTTTAAGCCTTTACCATTCTGGGCAATAATAATTCAAAAGTATAATTTCAACCATAATTTACAAAGATTTTTCATTCACACAAACAATGCCACTGCCTGCACCTGGAAATGAACTAATAAAGTTGGGATACTAGGTGCTGTGAACTAAAGGAGAAGATAAAAAGTCATTTTTTCCCACTGAGGAAGAGACTGACTAGAAGCTAATATCAGTTCATGCTTTCAGGTTAGCAGATACCATTCCTTTGGCCATACAGAAGAGGAGGAATACATAAATTCTGAAGCAGCACTCAATAATCACCTAAAAACCTTTGCTCTCCTAAATTTTCTTGTCTAAAATTTTGCCCAGTTTTAGAAATAATGTCATTATCTCTCATAACCATACCAGAGTAAATGACTCGGATAAAAAGGTGCTCAGATAAACTCTCTAGATGCTGTAATGACAAGTTTAGACATCATTAAATTGTTTCCAAGCAGCAAAGATGAGCTTAAAGGAAAGCATTGTAGGAAATCTTCTAAACATTCTGTCATGTAGAAAGATTTCTAACAGTTCTAGCCTTAGAAAAATACAACTGCAGAAATGCTACTTCAAGCTGAATGTGTGGGGTAAGGCAAAAATCTGCTGTCAACATTAAGCGATATCAGACATGCTGCAAAATGTATTCATATTCAATATTAATTTTTCCAAGGTGTGATTTTTACAACAAGGGCTGATTTAGACCGAGAGCATCAATCAACGTATGAAATCGTTGTTAAAGCCAAAGATGCTCCAGGGTTTTCTGGGGATTCAAGCACAGCCACGGTCATCATCACTTTAACCGACATCAACGACAACTTTCCGGTATTCAAGCACCGTAAGTACAACATCAGCACCATATCGTCTGGAAACCAGGGGGTGACACAATTATGATGAATTCATGTTATAGTTTATCACAATTCAACTCTCCTTAAAAACAAACAAAAGACACTTACGCATTCAGAAGGTCTCCTGCATTCCAGCCCCGGCTACATTTCCTGGGTGACGCACACCTAGAGGAGAACATAAAAACCACTATTAATTTCATCACTTTGTACAAGATCTTGACAATTTTGAGAATTAATTATACTTTTATGAAAAATACATCAGAGGTGCTGTCTGTAGAGATATATAATGCTGAATTCTCAGTGAAATATTTTTCTGTACGTCTATAAACCAAGAGCAATTTTAAACTAAGTTCTAACTTCCATGTACGTGATCTTTATGTCTTTTTGTTGTTTGTTTGTTTTTTTTAACAGCATCATTTCACTTTAAAGTTCCTGAAAACATTTCAGTAGGAGGAGAAGTTGGCAGAGTCAAAGTAGAAGATATTGACGAACCACAACACAGAAATACCAAATACAGTTTTGTCAGAGGAGATTACAGGGACACCTTTGAAATTGTAGCAAATCCATTCACAAATGAAGGAATCATTCGGCCAAAGAAGGTACTTCTCCCAATAACAAAGACAATTCATTTTGTTTGTCTGTATCTAATGAGTGTTCGGGATTAGCAGTGGGAAAAAACGAAAAAGCATGGAAGCGAGCACAAAATATGTTCATCCTGAGGCCCCTGCTCTGTGAGGTCTGAGAGCTGGGCATTTACCAACTCCATTTACCTGCCAGGTCGGGGAAAATCTATTATTGCTGCAGAGCGCAATGGGGACTACATGAGGCACTGAGGTTACACACATCGGGCTCCTCTCAAACTTCAGATACTTGGGTACTTCAAAGAGTCAGTGAATTTGAAAGCTGAACCTCTTGACCAAGTCACAGAGTCATTCCCTTCTGCAGCCCAAGTGAAACCTCAGGAGAAAATGCAAACCAGTCCCCCTGAACACTCTTCTAAAAGTGCTGTTCACAGTCTGGCCCTCACTCCAGTCTCAGCCCCAGCTCCCTTCTCTTCTCAGGGTGTTTTAGAGCTTCCCCACTAATTCCCTACAACTCTTTAAGAGGGTCCAGACTCCCCAAAGCCTTTATTATGGTTTGCTCTTTGTTTTTTAATTCTCAAACCTACCTGACTTGTACCAAGGGACATTCCTGTGTTATGCAGAGCGCTGCCAAGACAAGATCGATTTTATTGACTCACAGTTAAAAAAAAGAGGAAGGAGGACTATAAATCACCTCCCATAATCCTCAGATTGAAAGGAATGTGTTTTTCACTTCCACACGTCTCTCTGTAGCTCTTAAGACTAGAAATGTCATTAAGAAGAAGAGAAAACTTTAAGGAAAAAAGAGTAACACATATTCCAAGTCCAGCAGTAAGGTCTTCAAGCTGTGGTGTGAGTAGTGTTCCTTCTCCAAGCACAGTCCCTCCCCTGGTCTTTCCAGGGGCTGAGGAACATGTTGCTTCCAACTTCTGCCCAGAAGAGGAGCAAAGAGAGGCCCCACACATACATGGGGTAATTTGGAATCAGCTCATCTTCTAACACACAGTGAGCAAAGCTCACCCCACTGCTTATTCACACACTTTTGGCCATGCACATGGCTTAATTTTAAATATACAGTCACATAAGAGAAAATTTCACCTGCCAGAGAAGCACCATCACTTCTACTTGCAGTGTCCACTCCAAGGGAAAAACAAGAGTCCCCACAATTAACCACTGTGTAACTCAGGGTGCTTTTATCATCTCAGGCAACAGAGCAAAGGGGCTCAAAGTTTGAAATGAGAGATGGCCTGGGCATTTCTTACTGCTCCTGGCCTTCCCTCCATTGCGGGATTACTTTTATAATCTCAGGCAATGGGAAAAACACAAAAGTGGATGTCATTTATCACTAAGTTCCCCAGCTACCAGTCTGTGGATACAAAGTCTGCCTTCACTGATTTCAGAACAGAAAGCCCAGCAAAGATGGTGCCCAGCCTCTGACGAATTGAAGCTAAAGAAGTTTTGGTAGCTACAGAATTAATAAATAAGTAAATAAATAAATAAATAAGAATATATATACATAAGCCAAGAAACACTCGCTGAACTTAGAATACTGGATAAATCTGTTCAAAACCAGAAGTTGCAGACCAAGATGCACTTGATTTATGAAGGAGAAATTAGGTTTGGAAATGCTTCCCTGAAAGCCTAGCTGAGATGCAATTTGGAAATATTCCCAAACATGAATTAGAGGACATAGTATTCTTTTGGAGATATCTAAGTAAACTTTGCATAATCTGTGCAAATTTAAACTATCTGTGTTTGTCTTTTTTCTAGCCCTTGGACTTCGAAAAAGTAGCAGAATACAGGTTTGACATTGAAGCGACAGACCCCACCGTTGACCTTCGCTATTTTAAAGCCGGCGGCTCTCGGAGCATTTCAACAGTGACCATTGAGGTCACGGATGTCGACGAGCCTCCCGTCTTCACCAAGCTCCCGTATGAATTTAAGGTGAAGGAAAACGATGCAGAAGTGAGGACCCTTGGGTCCGTTTGGGCACACGACCCTGACGCAGCTAAACGGAAAATCAGGTAACACAACTCCAGCTGTACTAATTCTATGTTAAAGTGGAGAATTCCCTAACGACCCCAAGAGTATCACAAAGAACTGAGACTTGGGCCCTATTTTCCAGATTCTGAATTTGATTCCAATTTGATTTTTCAAGCACTGCAGCCATGGATATACGTGGTAACCAACAACTATGAGCATAAATTACATTTACCCATGTAATTACTACATGAACTTCCTGATAAGACTCGCACATTTACAGGAAAATGCATAATCCTGGATATCTTTACATGCTTATAATTTATTGTTACATCTTTTATTGTAATAACTCTCTCAAGCACGTGCTTTGAAAAGAAAATAGATTTCTGAAACAGCAAAAGGCAATAATCTGGAAACTTTTCCAACTGATATGCTTTGCTCTCACAGCTTGCGTAATTTTAGGGAAATATTCTGAGACCACCTGGTTGAGATATTAATGTAGTTTGTCACACAAGAACTCTCTGATCTTCCACAATGAAGAACTGAAGTAAAACACAGTATTATCACCCTTGCCTTGACATAACTCTTTTTAAACAAAAAAAACAGATTCATTCGACGAAGAGCTAGTCCTAGTGGAGACTATATTAGGGTCTCTGATACTGGAATTATTCAGCTTCCCAAGCCCCTGGACAGAGAATTCAGCTCCTCATACAACATCACTGTGGCAGCCCAGGAAGTCCTTGAGGATGGTAAGTGCTTCCCACTTTCCTATTGTAAAAAAAATAGAAATCAGGGTACAACTTTTCAGTGTGACTTAATGTATCAAAAAGGAAACCCACAACCTCACAGCCCATTTCCACTGAGCTACAAAGGAAAGGGATGCTTGCAGGGTTGGCACAATAATCTTCCAAATCAAATAAGTACCTACAGGCAGGTCAAATACAGTTTTAAGATTTGGCCCCCCAGCTATTCTGGAAATGCATTCGGAGTTTCTAACAATAAAAAGGAATAGAAACGGTATGAGGAGGGGGAGCAGCGTGGGAAACACGGGTAAGTCCTCCTCATAGAAGCTCGATTAATTAGCCCAATAGGAAAACATGTGAAAATGTCAAGGGAAAAGCACAGATGACTGATGGAGCTAGAACCATTCTGTGTGTGTCACACACAGAGGTGGACACAAAGAGTGGGCAGGGGGGGAGTGGACAGCCCTGAGATCATCTGAGAGACCTGTAATGTTGTTGTCATTTCAGGACGTCTTTCTGACCGTGAATCACATGCCCAAGTTCACGTCATCGTTACTGACGAAAATGATAATGCTCCAGAGCTCGTTTATCCTGAGGAACCCAGAGTGTGTGAAAACGCTGCACCAGGCAAGGTGAGACAGGAGGCAGAGCTCTTTCCTTAAACCTCAATTATCTCCTTGCAAGCTCAAGTGAAAGATGTCTTTTTATGTTAGTCTCAGCTCTCACATCCAAGCACCTGATCATTTCACCGATTTCCAAAACGTCAGTGGTCAGAAATATCTCCTCAGGACTTTACACTGTTGGGATATTGACTTTTATCTGCTTCAGCGCACGGGCTATGCTACGCAGTTCCTCCCCCTCCAGGCTGTTAAGTGCACCCGTGGATTAGCAATCAAAGCATGAAGCACAGCCAAGCTTTGCAGAGCAAAAATTAGCAATTCAGTTTTATCACACAATGCCCACAGGTGACACCGAGAACAAAACCATTTCACAACACTAAGAGAAACACTGCTGCATGTTACATTTTCATAATACTCAGAGTGCAAGAATCTGCACACACAAATAGTGCCAGTATTTGTGGGTTTAGATGTTCGGCCCCAGAAGTATTCAGCCCATATGAATAATGTTTCATTAATTAAGAGACTTTGTCACAGATTGGACTGACAGAATCTTTCAGAACACACAAGGTATTATTTCACCTTTATTTTAATTTGTAAAATACCTTTGGGACATAATTGTTGCAGAATGGCTGCGGGAGCAGGGNCATAATTATATATATTCTTTTCTATTTTATACATTTAATCTACTCCATGTTCATCTTTCCAAAACCAAGCACATCATTTGGGGGTGAAGTCTCAATGACATTCAGTGAGAGACACTCTTCTAAGCAAGCTGAGCACTAAAGACAGCCATCTCAGGGATTAGACAATATTATATCATATAATGAGCTAGAGGTCTATGCGTGTAAGACTTTTTTTATGCTTTAATTACACAAGATTTCCTCTTGTGTTTCCCACCTACGAATGAAGAGGCGAGACTGCTCTTTTTAAAGAGCTATGAGGAAGCTACTTGCCTTGAAAGAATCTGAAGAGGAGCATCTTGAGATCTCCGTGTCCTGCCCTCCGCTGAAGGGTTACAGAGGACACCCAGCCCAGCTCTCACTGACATTCTGTGAGCTGGTTTAGCACTGGAGGCAATGTACACTGACAATTATGACCTCTTCCATCTTTGTAGGTAATCATCAGAATTTCAGCTACTGACAAGGATGAAATATCACCGAGAGGTTTCTTCAGATACTCCCTGGCCACAGAAGACAGCAACTTCTCCTTGATTGAGAACTACGGTAGCGTATCCCTGCAATTTTTCTCATCACCTAGCCCCAGTCAGAGACCAGGACACGGGGGAGAAAAGCTGGACAAATGTCCTGGGGCTGCTCTAGCTCAGCCAAGTAGCTATTTATTTCTAAAGGCTTAACCTACTGGGGAAAAAAAATGTTGTTTGCTGCCACCCAAGTTTCACCAGGTCCCTAAAGGCTGTCTCTGTCTAAGGGGAAGCTGTACTGACTGACTGATAATCTATAAGGGAAATCTGGTAGAGATTATCACTTAATTAGATGTCGTTACTTCTTCCAGATAACACAGCTAATATCACTGTCAAATACGGACAGTTTAATCGTGAACTTGCCAAAATCCACTACCTGCCTGTCATCATCTCAGACAACGGTGATCCTGAGCTCAGCAGCACAAATACACTTGTCATCAGTGTCTGCAAGTGTAACGAAAAAGGCAACTTCACTTTCTGTGAGGAAAGAGCTAAGCAAGTTGGAGTCAGCATACAAGCACTGGTGGCAATTTTTATCTGTATCTTCACAATCATTGGTATGTATTTGACTTTCATAACGTTCTCTGATTTAAAATGCGGGGATTATTACATCTTGTTTTATCTTAACTGAGGGTTAAAAAAGCTTTTGTGGCTATAAAATAGTCATGAAGGCAGAAATCCTGTAACCATTTGATTCACCCCACTCGCTCTTTCTATTTGGCCCGTCAGCACAGCTTCAGCCACAAAGCTGTTTGTTCTGTTGGAAAGGCTGAGTCCCTGGAAAGGTTATTGCATGTATGCACAATACCCTTGATTTACTGTTACGAGGCTCACATGCAGCTATAAAAGCTAAAAAATTTCCTAGCACAGGAAATTTGTGCTAGGGCAGTGGCAACAGGATTCCTGTTTCCAAAGGCTGGACTAGTCTGAAAACCCTAAAATGGCACAGGGAACATATAAACATAAATAAACCTGGAACAAATCAGGGGACCAGCACCTCTTTGCTGTATTGGGAATCTATGAGAGAAGGGGCAACATTTTTCTTGCTTGAGAAGCAGCTTCCTTGGCAATTACCACACAAGTAGGATTTGATGCCTGGCGTTAAGAGATTTACCAGTTCCAGGCAGTAGCTGAATCAATGAACTAGTGCCATTACGCATTTGTACCTGTGATTCCAATCCAAGAGGCAGTTGTACTATTCCTGCACAGACTGAAGTGCCCTGAGAACATGCAAATCCTGCAGTTAAACAGAATTTTACACTTTTTTCCAAATAAATAATTGTTAAAAAATATTTGCTCCAGATAAAACCCACTTCAGACTGTGTTACAAATCTTAAATACAATTTGTTTTTCTTCCTTACTTCTTTATTTACCCGTGCTCATCTAAGCTTTCTTTGCAGTAATCATCTTGCTGATTCTCCTAAGAAAGAGACACAAGAAGGATTTGAGTGGCCTGGGGAGGAATGTGGCAGAGATTCATGAGCAGCTTGTCACCTACGATGAAGAAGGTGGTGGGGAAATGGACACCACCAGCTACGATGTATCTGTCCTCAACTCTGTCCGCAAGAACGGTATGAAGCCGGAACCGGTGCCCTCTCCATACGCACAAGTCCAAAAGCCTCCTGTAAATCCAGCTTCTGCTGCTGGAGAAATGGAAATGATGATCGAGGTTAAGAAGGATGAAGCTGACAACGACAGGGATTTGCTGCCGTATGACACGCTTCACATTTATGGCTATGAAGGTGCCGAGTCCATTGCAGAATCTCTCAGTTCCCTGGGATCGGGCTCCTCAGACTCAGATATTGATTATGACTTTCTAAATGACTGGGGACCCAGGTTTAAAATGTTGGCTGAGCTGTACGGATCAGAACCAAATGAAGATTTTGTGTATTAAGTTCAAATTAGCCATGAATTTTCTCCCTCCCACTAGAGACAGACATCAAGAGCCTGCCAACGGCCCGAGAAGGACTCACAGCTCTTCACCCAAGCCATGCTAGGATTTCAGACAGACACAAACAACGCCTGACAGCAGCAGGGTTAAAAAGAAACACACAGATTACATATATTGACTTCCCCCAGCACTGCTATCTTTGCGAACATCCAGTTCTTTCCCCAAAATCACTGCTCGAGGACCGGCTCGAGTCTTCCAAGACACAACTCCTCCCTATCCAGACAGACACTTCTCCTGGAAAAGCAGTGTTATCCCAGTTTCTCCTTCATCCTCCTCCTCCTGTCCTGTTCTCATCAACATGCACTGAGGATCACCATCCGCTGGAACAGGGAGGTGCAGAGGCTCCGGCAAGGAATGTTTTGGACAACCTCCTGTATCTCCAGCCAGCTGGTTCACCTGCCCCCCCCCCCCCAAACATCTTTATTGATATTCCACGCTTACACTCACCCAGCAGAGGAGAAGAGGAACATATGGTCTATCACTTAATATTAGAAATCATTCCATCCCTTTCAAAGAGGCATGATTTTTTCCTTCTTTCCAATCTATTAATTATTCTTGCTTTATAGTTTTCCACTCCATATATGAGTTACTGAAGATAAAATTAGACAGGATTTTTAGGTGCACAATCTGGTTTCATCTGTCATTTTTAACAGCCTGCTGATGATTTCAGGCACCTTTCTGGTGTGCTAGAATTTGCTCTAGCTAGCAGCAAAATTGGTTTTTCTCTCTGTAAATAGGATCTCAGTGTTACTCAATGGAACGTATCCTGCAGGGCAGGAGATGTGGAGATCAGGGGAATGTTAAGACTCCAATACTGTAAATCTCTCTAGATGGCAACATAGGTCTCTCTAGATATCTAAAGAGGTTGAATAGGGTTTTTATTCAACACTGTTAAAGCAATTGCATTATTTCAGGGACAAACAAACAAAGGGCCTCATTACTGTGAAACTGTTTTGATATTTTTCTAAGCAGGTACTGTAAAACGGGTATTTTCCACCTAGGAAAATATTGTAGACTTCCAAACCAGAATGCTACACACCCACACATTGTTCCGCATAACAGAACTGCAAAATGTAAGTAAGGTTTTGGAGCTGCAACTACTACGTCCCCGGGAAGAGTGTGTTTAGTTTCTCGCCTGATGAAGAGCCACGGAACGAACAGAATGAAACTTGCCATGCAGGAGGCTGCCCACCCAAACACACGGTGTAAGAAGCGGGTCTCTCAGGATGATGGCCTGTCTCTGCCTCCTGGCAATGCAGATTCTCGTTGCCTTCGACAGAACAGAGCCCTGCCACACAGACACTCGACTGCAGAATCTCTGCTGGAGCTGTATGTATTAGTTTAGCTGATTTGATTATTTAAATTTGGTAGCTAACCAAATAACACTAAATCTTTTTTTTTTTTTTTCCTAAACCAGTATAGTGGAACCTTGCAAATTTGCTTTTCACTTATTCATGTCAACTCTAATTTCTGCTGCCTTCCCCCAAAATGCTTTCTTGGCAGGAAATCGCAATCACCATCACGCAGTCTCCCATCGTCCTCACTGCTGTAAAAGACTTGCCCAGTACATTGCTGAGCTGGACACCGATACCTGCTATTATCAATAACACCATCACTCACATTTTCCAATATGAACGAGAGAAAAACTAAGTAGAATTGTGCCCACCAGTCAATTCTGCTTTGGATCACATCCTTTCTAAAAGAAGTACATTTTGGGATGACAGCCCTGGGTTTATTTTTAATGTGTTCATTCTCTTCTGTTTTGCTTAATCTAGTCAACTGTCTATGCTATTGAGGTTCCATATGTTAGATTATTATAAAGACTTGCTAACTAATAATACTTACAGTTTAAGGTTTTCATCAGTAGCTAGGTATTGGCTATCAACAGGTAAAGTTAGTTATGAAATTATTTAGTGCGGTAAGTAAAGTACTTTGGTAAGCATCAGCCAGATAGTATTACCTGTAATCCTTATTTTTAAGCCTGTTTTATAAAGCTATTTTAAGGAATGCTGTATCAATTGCCACTGTATAAAGATGTTTGCACTGGATAGTTTCTTTTTATATTGCTGTACTATATTTTATGGGGGTTTTTACTACATAAAAGCCAATCTCCAGTTTGGATGTTCTGTGTATTCATGAGTTTCACACAGAAGACAATACCAGGCTTTGTACCACAGTGAATTTAACCACGAAACCAGTGGTACCTGTGCTGCAAGTGAACTCAGACACAACTTCACCAAAGAACTTTATGCAAAACGACGATTTCTCCCAGTCTTTGGAGAGGTGTCAGTAAAGCTCCTGGGTAAGGAAAAGGCCCCTGATTTTGGAGGCCAGTGCTACAGGATGCGTCCCATTTCCAGCAGATGTTTGGTATTTTACCAGCCAGGCATCGGGGTGATTTCTAAGCTTGTAGCTTTGGGTAGCACAGCTTCTTACTGTTGCTTTTCGCTGCTAATAATGACTGTGCCAATATAATCCCAAGATTATTCTAGTGCTTTAAAAGAGCCGCATCCATTTTCCCCAGATCTGGCACTTGGAATTTACAAAGCCTGGAATAAAGCAAAAAAGTTCAATTCCTTCACTGCTAATTGCCATGAGCAAACTCCAGATCAAAGACACTTTAGCACAAGTTGTATTAAAAACACAATAGATGTGCTAATTATGTTATAATGAAATGCATTTTTCCATAGAGAGAATTTGATTAAACAGCTACTTGCAACTTGTAGCAGGGATTCTCATAAAAGTTTTCATTATTCATTTAATTAATATGCATTTTAATATCTTATCCCTAAAAATATATCATAAATCATTATTTTATTACTTTGAGATGCAGAAGTTCATGCCATTTAATAAAGGTTTTTTCACTCCCACCCCATTAGAAATTTTTATGAAATAATGACTTGTGATCAGAATCCTCGATAACGATCAAAGCAGCACTGAAAAGCTGTTTGAATATTAACACCCCCCCAGTGCCGTGCTCCCTGGGGAGTGCAGGTGAGCTAAGGTCCCCTTAGCAAATCAAATTTCCACTCTTCAGAGGAAGAGCACTTGCATCAGGTATTATCCCATTACAGTCCAATATGACTGATACATTGTCAGGAAGAATGTAACAGGAAATCCAGTGAAAACAGAAGGATTAGTTATAAAAGGAAAAAAACCCACAGTATCTTCTGAGTTCTTGTTCTTCAATTAGCAGGTTCTTTGCTTTTCTGCTTTCAGCAGCAAGGGCTGAGGGTAGCAGCAGAAGGGCCCGGGCAGGGTGGCAGTCAGAGCATGGGTAGTGTCACCCAGCCAGGACTAACTGTCCTGAGAGAGTCACCTAAAGCCACACTGGGTTTTTGGAGCTTAGAGATCAGAGTGCAGATACACCTAAATACATTTATATTAAGTGTTTTCACTCCTATGCATACGTCCCACACAGGGGAAATGTTCAGGATGGTAGTAAAGATGCAGATAAAAATATCCTGTTTGGCTAGAAATAACACTTGTACTTATGGCCAGTACATTTCAGGGGGAGCTAGGGCAGAAAAAAAGAATAATCATCATCTAACACATTCGCCCTTTCTATTTTTATTTTTTTCTTTTTTAAATCTTTTGAGAGAGTAAAAAATAAAACTCTTGTGGTTTTACATTCCCATGCTTCCAAGAATGAAAGAAATCAACAAGGTGATATCTTTACCATTTAAGAAACTATCACAATTTTTCTATAGCACAAGTCATCAAGTCTTACCAAGAACTAAGAGTCTCATCAGATCAAAGTGGATAATTTATCCTAAATCTAGTCCATAGAAAAAACATGACAGAAAACAAAAACAGCAAAAACACCCTTTTAGTCTGCATCAGAAAAAGAGAAAAAAGGAAAAAAAAAAAAAAAAAACACCACAAAACCAGCAAAAGAGCAATAAACCCCCCTGAATCTCTGCTGACCTCTCTCAGTTTCCTGACTTTGTTTCTGCCTGACCTGAAATAAAAGGGAAAAACAGTTTCCTTCCACTTGTCCCCATTGAGAAGCTGGCCCACCTGCCTTCCCACAGCAGGAGCTCCCTCTAGTTAACCCCTTCATCAATGCCAAATAAATCAGAAATCACTGCCATCCTCTCATTCCTCGTTAAAAAGGAACCTCTACTTGAAAGCCAGTGCTCCGAATGAAGTTACCAAGACAGGGAGAACAAAGCCAGGCAGTGTTCTCCAGGCAAATGGATCTAAAAAATTACCCAAATAAGGTTTTTCAGAAAGTCAGTAACAGCTGGACTGCAAATGGTCCACGGAGCTCTTCTGGCAGCCCCACTAGAGCTCAAGGCCTGACCTGCAATGCCCTCTACAAATCGGGATGTTCTCCAAAGGATGGGTTCAAAGGGGGACATGGTGAAGCCATCTGCTGCTCTGCCCCGCAGAGAACCTCCCCTGCTGCAGATATTTCTTGGGACAACGTCAAGCTGCTTCAAACCACTTTCATGCACCTGAGGCAGTACAGAGAAAACAGACATGCAAGTCCAACTTCCAGCATTTTTAAATGTCTTTTCTAGAACAGCTGTCCAGGCTTTCCTCTCCCCATTTAAAGAGCAACCCTGAGGAATCTAAAAATGCCCAAAAGCTGAAAGGAATTGAAGTGCCAGGTGTCCCTGCTGCACTTGCTGCAGTATGTCCCACACCACACAACAGTGAAACACAGGCTGGTGGGGCAGCAGGAAATTCCAAGTGAACACAGCCTGGATTAATGCTGTCAGGACGGTGCCCTTTGATGGAGGGAAGGAAAGAAAGGAAGGAAGGAGCCGAGCTTCTCTACAGCTGTGGCTGCCGTGGCCAGAAGCGACCGCCTGGTGGCACCCCATGCCAGCTCTGCCAGAAGCCAACGCCTGGTGGCACCCCATCCCAGCTCTGCAAAAAGGACTTCGGCTTCCCACCCTCTGCTCTGCTCCATCACCTCACCCCAACATCTCACTCAATAAAATTAATCACTCCAGAAAGTTAATTCAACCAGTTTCAATAGGTTTAACTCTGACTTCACAAAAATGCTCAGAGCTTTCCAGAACCCAGAAAGGCTGCAGTACCTGGACTGGTACAGGAAAAAGCAGTGATCTTGTTCAGGCAGGAGTTATGAAGGGCATAAAGGGCAGGGAAACAGCTCTGGGGAAAGGATGCAAGCTCCAGATGTCTCCTTCATTCAGACGTCAGTCCAGATCACCCTGCTTGGGGCATCTTTGCCCATCTGCCAGAAGGAGTCAAACACTAAGTCCTTCTCATTTGTCATATGACATTGAAATCTGGGTTTGATGATAAAGATGTTGTCCAACCCTACTTTAAAATATTTTTCCTTCCAAACCAAACCGCACCTGCTAATCAGGATTTCCCCAAGCAATACCAAATAATTTTTATTTTCAGTGACTCCTGTAATACAGTTGGGGTTTTTCACTGAAAGGGTGTATTTGTGTATGAACACTAGTCATTATTTGTTCATTATTTTTATACTATAACCATGCAGCAAAACTTTACCAGGTAGCCATACAAATGGAAAAAAGTACCAGGAACCTTTCAGTGACCACCTAAAAGTTGAAAGTATCCACAGAAATCACTTGCCATGCAATTACAGATTAATGGTTTCACAAAAGTCAAAGACTCCTTGCAAGTGGATTGAATTCAGTATGTGGAATCAGTAATTTCATCTCCCTTCACCCTCCCTCCTGTTCCTCTTCCTCCAGACAGATTACTGTTAACTCCACACACCTCGCTGTGGTAGCGGAGGCCGGCACTGCCCAAGGGTGAGTGCAGGCTGGTTGATCACAAAGCAATGGGAGCAAACATTCCTCCAGTTTAAAGCCTGTTTATAATGTTTTACTGGGTGAAGGTTCTGATGAAGGTTTATGGCAGAGTAAGCAACTGTGCACACTGGCTGCATCTCCCACAGCATCTTCAGCAGCTGCTTCTCAGCCTCTCCTGGTCATCCTTCCTGCTCTCCTCTCCCAGCTCCAGCTCTCCTGCACGACAGCAGCCGTGAGGTTCCCCTGTTCCTGCCTTCAAGACAAACATCCAGAGCCAGAACCAGCCCCACAAAGCACCTGGTGCTCCTTATTCCAGATCATTCCTGGTGTCACACAACCACACAGGAGCTGTGCCAGATGACACTGCCACCACACTGATGGAGCCTCAGCAGAGCCATCCCCCCTTAGGACCAGGCAGAATGAAATGCATGGACCTCCCTGAGCAGCTGTATGAGTGCTGTTGGCAGTGCTGTGACAAAGGACTTGGCAGCAGCCACCACCTCTCCCATCCCACCTCCTTAATCACTCTTTTCCCATGCTGCAAACCAAGTTCTCACATCTGTGTCACACTCAATTCCCAAACGCAACACCCTGCCTGATCCTCTGCTGTTGCCAGCACCAGTTTGCACCGCACTGACTGCAGGAGGGCTGGGAGTCCCAGCATCTCCAGTTCACTCTCCACCCGCTGCCACCCTCCCCTGGAACACCCGGTGACTTTGCAAAACTTGGCATAAAGATACTGCCCCAAAACAGGCTCTTGAAAGCAATCAAATCCTGCTGGGATGGGGAGAGAGGAGGAAAGAGAGGAATTTGTATGTCAAAAAAATGAGAGGGAAAATAAATAAAAAAGTTACTTCTCCCTCTGATCCAAAAAGTTATCTCTAGGCAAGTAGCAAATTAGCAGACACTGGCCGGAGGGACACGGTTCCCTCACTGCCCGGCAGCAACAGAGCCACACCAACCTGTTCCACTCACATTCTGTTCCCCTGATGCACATGGGTCCCATCCTGCACCATCCGCTCCTCTCTGCCACCGCAGATGTTGGGTACCACACAGCCACAGTCAGAGCTCTGCGAGCAAGCCTTATGGCCTCAAGGAAGTTTTGTTTGGAAGAGACCTTTAAGATCAAGTCCAACCTCCACCTACCATGGCGAAGTCACCACTAAACCATGCCCCTCAGCACTACATCTACCTGTCTATTAAATACCTCCAGGGATGGCAACTCCACCACTGCTCTGGGCAGCCTGTTCCAAGGCTTGATATCCCTTTCAGTGAATAATTTGTTCCTAATATCCATCCCAAGCCTCCTCTGGTGCAACTTGAGGCTGTTTCCTCTTGTCGTATCATCTTTTCCTTGTGAGAAGAGATCAAGGCTTGAGAATGACATGAACTCTACTGCTGCAGCCAGGGAAGGATGCAGAGCAGCAAAACCCTCAACCTCTGTGACCAACGCAGCCTGGACAGGGGTCAGAAGCACACGGTGGCTGTGCCCAGTTGTGCTGCCTTCCAGTGCTCAACAGCAAAGGCAGCAGGAGCAGAAGGCAAGGCTGGCGGGGACCCACCCAGAAAGTCAACCATGCCAAAGAACCGGCATGAAGGAGCACACCTAGAAAGCCAGCAGAGGGGCAGAGCAGGGAGGCAGTGGAGCTGTGTCTCAAGCTGACACAAAATCATTATCTCATTCTGTTGACTTGGCAGTGACCACTTGTCACCTGAGTGAGTAATCACATCTTGAACGGACTCAGATCTGTCTCTCGCTACCTGCGGGGATCTGGCAAAGCCGCTCATCAAGCCAGGCAGAGCGACTGCTTGGAGTAATTGAAAAGCATCACACCCTTACTGAAGGGTCATAACAGAGTGTTCAAACATCTCCAGCCTCCTCTCCTTCCTTCCTAAAAGAGCTCCGAGTTAGCCAGAAAAATGAAGTGATTCTCTTCAACCCTAGTAAAACAAGGTCCACAAATAATTCTTTCTTATAAACAGATGATTTAGCATCAACCCTAATCAGAACTGTGTTTCTTGGGTTTTGTCACAACATCTGGATTTTTTTGGCCGTTGATGCAAGTATGTGGCGAGCAGATGAGGCGTTCTACAGGCACAGCTGTGTATAGTCCATCTGCTGTCACACATGCCACTTCTGAGCAAACTGGAAGCCCCACGTGGCTTCCAAGAGAAGGCTATCTGGCAGAACACTACACGGTCACCAAAGTGACCTACACAAAGCTGTCTGCCTTTGAAGTAGACGTATTTCAAGAGGAAATCTGCGACTAATAAACAACATGCACTAATGAAGCCTATTTGCAAGAGCAGAACTCTGGGCTCACATCCCAGCTGTGACACAGACTTCCCTTTATGTCTCAGGTACATCACACAGGCCAAGATTTTTGCCTTTATGCACTGGGTGTTCAAAGTGGGACTCCCTTCCCAAAGGTTATGTGGCCACTGCCTTCCTCTTCATGTGCTCTTCACAGCAACTGTACATACGCCCTGCCCCACATCATCACAAGCATTAGTTCACATGCATCAAAGCATTCTGAGTAAGTAATGTTATCTAGTAATCACATATTTTAAGGATGAAAACTGCAATACTACTCATGATTTTACAGCACACTTCCAGGCACAAAAGATTTTTGCAAAAGATCTATGAAGGCTTATAATTAAAACACCTTCCCCTGCAGATATTTACAGCTCTGCATGGTGTATATAGTGTTATTCCCATTGCAATTAACAGAGAACCTGGAGCATAAGGCATGAGTAGAACCTGCATTTCACAGGTCACTGTGAGCAAGAGTGACGGGTAACACAGTTAATGTCAGGGAGAGTTAGAGTAAGGTTGTCAAGTACACATCTGGAAGTTTAAATTACCATGTTCGGCTTTAAAATCCATGGCATAGCCACAGAGAGAATTTATTGCAGGGAGAAAACACTGGTGAGAAATAAAGCACAGGTTTTATTTTTATGAGATGCTAAACGAGTGACCAACATACCTCATGTGTCTCCATATGGGATGGGAAAAGACATTCAGCCAAGGGACTCGAGTTTCAGTGCCCTTTCATTACGTCAGTTCTGCCTCTAAGAAACATGTTTATTTTAGCCATTCATACTATTTACATCAGACCTTTACTGCAGCTGCCCCGATTACCCCATTTTAGACCACAGCAAATAATCAACACTCAGCTGGTTTTCTTGCATAGCTCTAAGATTAATTTTTTTAATTTCTACCCACCTCTGACATTTTCAGTCGCCAGGTTCAGAGGCCCTCTTGTTCAAATCTTTTAAGGCACAGGGAAGGACTGGTGAAACACACTCACTGCTAGTCAATATTTCCTATGACCACACAACACTCATCCCTGGGCAGTTCCAAAGACCCCACAGAACACCTGAAGCTTTGGACAAACTTTCATTACCACGTCAGCAGCTGGTTGGGTTAACCTCTAAGGGATCAGCCTTGGGAGCATTCACATGCAGAATTTAAACTTAAGAGCTGACACGCTTCAAAGAGGGTTAAACTGGACTCCACTTGACATGCCCCTAACACACAGTAACACAGGATTGTTCACAGGGTACTCATCTCCAGAGTATTAAAGAGACAATATCCCAAATATTTTCTTTTTCACTAGGGAAGGAGAGGCCTTCACACACCAGCGTTCATACAAAGCTCAGTAATGAGCAAATTTGAATCCAGAATTGCTACTGACTTTAGTTTAAGTCTCTAGCAAAGGCCCTGAATGAACATTACACCTTATTCACTTATTGTTGGGAGTCTGAAATATTGATGTTAATCCCAAGGAAATGGGAGAGACTGAACTCCAGGGTAGCTAAGCTGATAGTGCCAAGTTCCTGAAGGAAAACTGAAGGAAAACAGCACAAAAGGTTAAGCACCATCAATGGTTCAGGAAAGCACCCCTGCGTTCACATGGTGGGCATAAGAGTACTGTTAATGTGCTGCCTTTAGAAGTTCAAGTCTTCCTGAGGCTTCCAGCTTGCTGAAAAAAAGACAGGGCATTCCTAAAGAGGGTGCCTGCCTGAGTCACTGATAAACACCCACAGTGTGCAGAAATTGAAGTTACTGAGTCTTTCTCTTCTTGCTGCAATAAACTGGACTCCTTACCAGGAGAAGCATTTTCATTGCAGACCCAAAGTTCTGCCCCCTACACGTGCTAATGTGAGTTCAGTGGCTGCTGAGAGACTTCCCAATGCTGCATATGGAAGGAAAGGGCCTGATTCCATCCCTCCTCAAGCAAAGAAACAGGAATCTGACTGTAACCGTCAGTCCTCTGTGATTTATTTTCCTGCCCTCTCCTGAGGGACAAGGTTCTTACTGACTACAAACGCTGTGATTTCACTACACCCACACACTCAGCTGCCCATTGCCCCGCAGGCACAGCGATCTGCAAAAAGTCAATGCTGTCCAGAGGATTCTGGAGCACACAGATTGCTCTGGAACACCCGCATTGCCCTGGAACACAGATATTGCTCTGAGTGCCTCTGATCTGAATGAGGCTCCACCACTATGAGAGCACAGTTGCACATCATAATCTTTGGACAAATGTTAAATGACAGCACAGTACATTGCAAGCACCAAATAAAGATTTGAAAGCTGGGTTATAGGACCCTGAAGATATGTTTATCATAGAAATGCTGGTGGAAGCTTAATTACAGTGATACTACTATGTGCTGCTCTGCTAGGCAAGCTATTTAAGTCCTTTCAATGATGCTTTGCTGTAATGGGAACAGTTCAAGCTGCAATAGCAGGTTTGTGATACAAAAAACATTATAGCAGTTGATCTTATTCCTTCCAGTGCACTCATTTTAATAGGTTTTTTTCTGCTGCTCCACCTATCAGTTGCCCTTATCTCCAGAGAGCACAATTGCCTTTTTTCTGCCATTGGCAGTTAGTTATGATTTCCAGATTCAGATTGGAGGAGCTTCACTCAATCTAAAATCAGCATCTCTTTTTCACATATCTCCTTCATTTGAGGAAACTGAAGGGTTCTTACTGAATGCTGAGCATGTGATTGTGCTGCACCCAAGCAACGCTTTTCTGCTAGGTTATAAAGAGCTGCAGCACTTTCCCCCTCAAGAAGCCTGAGAAAATGAAATACCCACTAGATATTTCTACAGAATTAGAGGGGAAGGACTAAGACAGTGGTCTTCTACAAATGAGGACAGGGCATGGAGCCTAGAAGGAAATCAAGCCCACTTTGTCTACATAAAATTCACCAATGCCAGTGACAGCAGCACCTACTGAAAAAGAACAGAACATCAGAGCACAGATTTGATCTGCAAAGAGACAAGCTATTCAGTATCACTCAGCTCTAAGGCTCAGACTGACTCACCTTCAATGGCAAGACATGATCTAAGCCAATTTGTACACAAATGTTATTATCAATTGTCTGTTCTTTACCCTCAGCCTCTAATACAATCTTTAAATATTAAGACATTTTGCCTAATCCCATCTCTAGCTACAGCCTCCCCAGGACTCTGATTCTTTCTTATGAGTAATCTTGGTTTTTGTGTAACAGCCTAATAATCTGTCAAATATCGGTGGACTGTTTGCTCAATTAATTGCTTATTTTTTTTAATAAGGCATTCTAAAACATAGGTAATGATTATAGGCCTGTATTTCTCAAAAGAATAAATAAAGTTGGGTCACTTGAATTTCCCTTAGCTTAGCAAAATACAGTAAAAATACATTATTCACATGACAACTTTGTATGGTCTTGTGTCTTGTTACATCCTTTTTTCGTTTTTTTTAATTGGAATTAATTCCATTCACTGGCAGGAAGAATTCAGTAAGAATTTCTGAGTGAAGTATCAAGCTTGGCTGTCTTTACATAATAAAACCTGAACTATTAAACATCAGACATAAAGGTATACTTTTACTGCACCTAGCCTAAGCTTCTAAACTCACATACAAGCTCACAGAAATAATGCCTGATTTCCCTGCGTTTCCCTGTCTCTCATGCCCATTCCATCCACGGAAATGACAAGACCTTCAAGAGATGCACCACGCAGGTCCCAAATCCAAGTTCCCATACATTCACCTACGAGCCACTTCAGGATAGATGGACTCTAAATAAATCTCTTCACAGCAACACTAATCCCTTCCCATCAATAAAAGGAGTGCTCTGCTTTACTCTCCCTCACCTTGGAGCTGCCCCACAGGCTTCCACCTGCAGGAGTGTCAATGCAGCTGGGTATCGGTTTATAACAGTATCTACATCATGTCCCTCAACTGAGGCAACTGAAGGAAAAAGAAAGTGCGAGTGTGCACAAAAAAGCCCAAGTGGGTGGGACACATTTTCATTTTGTTGTCAGTTCACATTGTCAGAAACAAAATGATTTTGAAAGTAATAGAAAATCAGTGTAATAACACTGTCCTCAGCATGGCTTTGAAATCCATTTATGGGAGCCCCACCGGTAGAGCACATATATAATTACAACTGAAGCCGTATTTAGCTTCAGACTAAACACCATCATGAGGCAGTGTCTTAAATAATGCATTTCCCTGGTGCTTTTTACAGCATATGTGATCATTTCATACATTAAATTTATTGTTTTGATAATACATTCTAGTAGCTCCACAGCCAAGCTGTACACACTTTGTGAGGATTTCAGGGAGCAGAAGTATCTCCTCCCTGAGAAGCGATCACTGACACAGACACGTTTCCCCATGTCTGGGCAGCGCTCTTCTTGCTTCACCCAGGACTCGAACGAAACCCCAAAGGACAGAGGTATTTGGGGAAATGAGGGCCTCTGTGTTCCACCAACACCACAGCCTCAGTGACAAGGCAGTGCAGGTTTCTCCTCTGGCCTTTGGGCAATCATCATGCTGTATTCCATGGGCATACTCCACAGGTGGGTGCAGAAGAAGAGGCAGCAACAGCAGCTATGGGCACTCTGCTCTCACTGGCACTGCAAGGAACCCTGTTTCAACAGATGTCAAACAAAAACAAGGGCTTCCTACCTTTTTATAGCACACACCAGCTCTCTTCATACCTTTCTCCTTTCTCAGAGACAGCCTCTCTATATATTCATAGACATTTCTTTCATTTTGACTAGAATATCAAGCCCCACCACTGAATTTTTTATCAGTATTTTCCATGCCAGATGCACAAGTGTGTCAGCCGGCACTGGCTTTTATGTTGCCAAAATAACAGCAGATCAACAAAAGGCAGCAGTTAGAGCAGTGACACCAGCTATTTTCTGGACAGTTATCATGGGAATATCTTTGTCAATTTAATGACATTTCAGAACAGAGTGGAGACACGTTCTTCCATTTGAAAGTGTGGTCACTGGAAACTGGCTGATAAATTGACATTGCAATCTCTGTATTTATTCTTTCTCTGTTATCAATGTTTGTTGTATTTACAAGACAAGAAATGCATTTTCCTTGTCAGGACAGCAAATGCATGTGCCCTTTTCTTCTTAAACTTTGGGAGTCTACAATCAATCTTCCCGGAGGTACTATCTGCTACAATTGCTCCATAGCAATTACCACAAAATCTGGTAGCAGAGATCATATAGAATCATTATTTTATATATATATACACACATAAAAGAAACAAAACTTTTCACTGGTAAGATTTAATAGCTATTTGGTTTTAGCCTCTTTGACTCTTACTTCAGTACTAAAATAAATGTGTTCTCTTCATTTTGGCCACAGATAATACTTAAAAGATAGACATGCAATGAACTTATTTTGTAGAAAATGGCATTGTATACATAACTTCTAAAGAACAGGATTTACATTTCCCTATACCCCGGCTAAACTTGCACCTTTGTTCTCTCTGGCAGAATACATGGAGAAACACACCTTGAGAGCATTTTTTTAAATCCATTTCATAGAAAATCTGGCTGCATTTGAATCACCCTCTGTGCAAGCTGTGTTTTGTCCCTGGTTTCTGCACCTCACAGCATCTCCTCTCTGGCAGCGGCCTCACCTTTACACAAAACAGAGCACTTTACTGTATTTTACTCCCCCTTTTGCATGCCCATCGCCAGCCAAACCAGGTTTGAGTGGCACAAGGGTTTTGTGAGCCTGAGGGCACAGCCCCAGGCACTTCCATCTCCAGGCTGCATCTCTTCCTCACTATTACCAAAAACATTCACAGCTCCAGTGAGGAACTTTGCGCCTCTGCGTATTTATAAATTTTTTACAATCTTTCAGAGATCCTACAGATTCACAAACACTTCATAAATAAAACAGTAATAAAATGGAGAGATACTGCTTTGTGTATTCACTGGCAAAACAGAAAAGACAATCAATTACAGGGTCTGTACTTCGCCAAAGTGCACTGAGTGTTTCTTGCAAGCACACTACAGTTTTGGAAAGATAACAATCTATTTTAGGTCACATCTATTTTTTCTTTTGCTGCCACATTGGCTTTTTCTCCTTTGTACTTTTCCTTTAGGTTAACAAATGCATTACTAGATTCATATGCTTGCCTGCACTAATAATTCTGTAGGGTATGCCTTTTCCCCCCAGAGCTCTCTATCAAAAGCCTCTTTTAAAAAGATTATGGATAGCAAATGGCAAATACTTTACTTTAGTCTCCATCTATATAAAAGAAGAAATAAATCATAAAAATCCTGACATCCACAAGGGTTACACTGACCAGCAATCTTTTAAATAGTCAAGAAACTAGTTTGTAGTGTGAAGCTTTCTTTGCTTTCACTTGACTTTCCTCCATCCTCACAGGACCCCAGCAAGGAACCGGTTTTCCAGGACACCCCCACCCAAGACCATGGACACCCCTCACCTAAGGAACAGGGATCAGTGTTTTAGGGGACTTTGAGCACCAAATATGACACCTGTGCCAAACAGTGGACTGACAGTATAGAAAATGCAATATGCTGCCACACAGAATCACTACTATTACTGGTGGCACTGGTGTTACCCAATTTTAAATGCTGTGTATGACATGATTCGGTCATATTGCATATTTAGTTACGTATCTCTACACATTATTATTTGTTAGCAATCCATTGGCCATCTTTAATTCCAAAAAGTACCATTAGAATTTATGATAAATTCATAGGAAGACTCACAGAAATAAACACTGAGACTCTGCATTCACTGTCAGATAATTTAAGGTCCTTGAAAGGTCAACACAAAATAAATTGCATAATTAACTATAAATTTAATTAAAGAATCACAGAACGAGAGGGGAAAGAACACCGAGATCAAATTTTCCATTCTACAGCCTTAAACATTCACTCACTTGGCATCAGTAGGGCTGAAATTACAGACAGGGAAAATATTATTGGTTTTTCAGTAACAGTCTCATACCAAATTATCTCCTAGCACACACATACATATTCAAAATATATATGTATGTACGGAAGGCAACGACAGCATTATCTACCATTCTCCTCAAAAATCTGCAAGCAGATAAAGAAATAAGAAACTAAACCTGGCCTCACTCCAAAGCCTAAGAGCATCTTTTGATCCGCAGAAAAAGACAGCTTTAAAAATCAGAAAAATAGCCCCTGAGAATTTGGGCATGACATAAAACTCCTACAGAATACTTTCTTGACATAGCTATAGAAACACAACTAAGTGCCTCTCTGTTCTAGATCTCATTTCTTTACACAGCATGTAAAAGAACATGACTTCTGCCTTTGGGCCTCGGTGCTGCTGTCAAATATTTTTTTATTGATAAGTGTCATTGGTATTAATAATTTAAAATTATTTTTCCCCTTGGCAAATTTTATGCCTAAAGAACTAAATCACTGGATTTAAACCTCTAGAAAATATTTCTCAAAATATTTTTTTTTAGATAAATAATTTTACCTATTCTAAAACACTAACTGAAAAATGTTACACACTAACTTTATGTATTTACAATTCTACCCTTTTCATTAAAATAGCTCTTAGTACAAAGGAATCTCCTTTTGTTATCAATTCTACAACACGTCCAAACTCAAACTATCTATTGCTGAGAATTCACTTTACTTTGATCACATTCAAATCCATTGTTTGAAAATTGCTAGCCTGAAAATTATCTCCACCCTAAGATTTCTCAAAAATGTGATTTAGCAAATATTAAATAAGAAAAATAATTTTAAAATCTAACCACCCATCCCAAGCCTTCTGGAATTCCATTCACAACAAATCTCAAAAGTCCTAACTGATTTCATTGCTTCCCACTACCCTTGCTTGAAAGACAAGTGAAAAATTTTCCTTCAAAGGATTCTTCCTATTACATTTCAGAAGACAAGGAGCTGTGAAAGCATGAGATGCTTCCTATCACATTCCAGTCCTTCCTTCCAGCAGCGAGCACAGATTTATAGAGCCTGGCCCAGCCCACAGTGCAAACACCCAGCCAGGAACACCCGTAGCCCAGGGCCTGGTGCTTACCCAGTGCTGTGGCACCAGTGATTAATCAATTTAGCTCATCCTGAGGCATTTTAGCTAAAACTAATTGTATAATTCAACTGACTTTCACTTCATTACCACCTTTTCCTTACACACACACCCCCCAAAAAAACCCCAGTATTCCCCAAACGTCTCCTTGCTAATACATAAAATTCTCCCTCAAAACAGAGACCTCATTGTAGCAATAAAATTTATCTTGCTTTATAAAAACTGGCTGTTACAAGCAGCTACCACAGCACCGAGCTCCAGGAATCTCAAGTGAAACCCCAGGAGAGGGTAAGCTGAGTGGAGGAGGTCTGGCACTTCAGACTTCACTAATGCTGCAGTTTTATAACAAAATCCCTAGATTGAAGAAAATATAAACCATCCAAGAATAAAATTATCTGTCACCAGCAAGGAGACTGTTTTCCCCTGATCAGTAAAATGAGAAACACCCACTGAGGATGGCACCTTTGTACAGTTCTGTAAGGAGTGCCATTCCCAACCTCACCTGAATGAATGTGAGCTCCTGGTCAGCCACGTTGCCTCTTCCCAAAGGCTGGGGAAAAAATTCCTTGAGAAATTGACTGGGCACACAGGCCACAGACCACTAGAGTTTTGTGGTGTTAAGAGAAAGACAAGCTAACCCATGGAAATACGTATGAGCAGCATAAATTCTGAATGTTTTTTAACTTTGTTCCAGTCCATAATCTCCTATGTAATTCATCATTTATTTATAGAAAATTTTCTTTAATACAAATCTATTTTACCAAATTTGAAATGAAGACATAACAAAAGTAAACAAACAGCAACATAAACTATCCATAATATCAGCCTGACACAACACATCCCTGCTGAGGCACTAGGGGTGCAAGCAAATCTGGCCTCAATTCCTCAGTGTTCCAGGTTCCATTCAGGTCCACAACCGAACAAGAAATCCAGGAAAACCTGAAAGACACACAGAATAAAAGAACAAAAAACTGCCCCATCTCCATACACGTACGATGCAGATTTGGAAATCAGTGCGGTGAGCAAAACCTACAACACCCCAGCAGATTCAAGATGCACACACTGAGCACCACTGAGTGCCCAGAAAGTTAGAGGTAATGGGGAGATGCTTCTGCAGGCTGTGAATATGCTGTATGGTGTGTTGTCTGACCCAGAAACAAATGTTCTCTGGCTCAGAAGTAGCTGCAATTCCTCCTGGAGATCAGGGCAGGGCTGTCACAGACAGGGGGCTGAAGCCAGGCTGCTTTTTCAGCATTACCAAATGCTAAGCAATTCCCTGCATTCACAGACAGTTACTGTGGCCTCTGTATTCTCCACGGTTTTTCAGCTGATGTAATAGTGTAAATGTCAATTTTTCAAACACAGGGCTCCAAGTCTGCCAGGATTAAACGCAATACTACAGTTAAATATACAGTTAAATATAAGGCACCGTTTGAGGAAGACACCATCCCCAAAATTTGCAGAAGCGCTAAGCATTAGAAATTCCTGAAATTTAAAGTGCAGAAAACATTTCCATGTCCTTAAGTCCAGCGTTAATGTGCCTACAGAACTCTTTACATTTAGAACGAGGCAAAAGGAGTACATACCCCAAAAAACTCATGCATGTATAGATTCACATCTTCACTCCACAACTAAACAACGAGCCTTACAATGAAGCCATACAGATTTCATTTATTGAAATGACAGAGGAGGAATCTTTTAAGGAGACATATATTATGAAGGGCTGAAGAAATTAATTTTGCCACAGCACTCTGAAGGATTTTATGGTAGGGGTGTGTTAATTAAGAACCAAGGTACTACAGCTTTGGCAAAACACATTATGAAATGTACTTGTGAATTTCCAGTAAACCTTCATTTCAACTGCCTTAGACTCACTTACTGCTTGCCTGGACTTAGAAACAAAAGAAAGAAACGCAGGTGATCAATGACAGCAGTAAACATTTTACAGAAAGAGCAGAGTTCACAAGCTTTATATCCACCCCAAACTTCATTCTTTGCTGTGAGGATGGTGAGACCCCGGCCCAGGTTGCCTAGAGAAGCTGTGGCTGCCCCATTCCTGGAGGGGTTCAAGGCCAGGCTGGATGGGGCTTGGAGCAACCTGGGCTGGTGGGAAGTGTCCCTGCCCAGGCAGGAGGTGGCACTGGGTGATCTTTAAGGTCCCTTCCTACCCAAACCATTCCATGATGTGCTTTAGTGTGCACTGCAGCCGTATTTTTTCTGTCTCTAGCATTTACCGTTTCTAAGATCCCTGGTAACAAGTAGATCTTGCTGTTGCAAAGTGGTTTTAGCTCTGGCTCGGACTACATTCCTCCCCTGGCCCCCATCCAGCCGCAGCGCATTATCTCCTCGGCCCCGCTCCGATAATCCCGTCTGTCCCNCCCGCACGCAGGAGGAGGCGGCGGCTGCGCCCGCCCGGCCGCCGGGGAGCCGCGGCGGGGGCGCATGGAGAGACCGGCCGCTGCCGTGTGCTGGGGTAAGGCGGGACGAGGCGGGGGGGGGGCNCCAAGGTACTACAGCTTTGGCAAAACACATTATGAAATGTACTTGTGAATTTCCAGTAAACCTTCATTTCAACTGCCTTAGACTCACTTACTGCTTGCCTGGACTTAGAAACAAAAGAAAGAAACGCAGGTGATCAATGACAGCAGTAAACATTTTACAGAAAGAGCAGAGTTCACAAGCTTTATATCCACCCCAAACTTCATTCTTTGCTGTGAGGATGGTGAGACCCCGGCCCAGGTTGCCTAGAGAAGCTGTGGCTGCCCCATTCCTGGAGGGGTTCAAGGCCAGGCTGGATGGGGCTTGGAGCAACCTGGGCTGGTGGGAAGTGTCCCTGCCCAGGCAGGAGGTGGCACTGGGGGATCTTTAAGGTCCCTTCCTACCCAAACCATTCCATGATGTGCTTTAGTGTGCACTGCAGCCGTATTTTTTCTGTCTCTAGCATTTACCGTTTCTAAGATCCCTGGTAACAAGTAGATCTTGCTGTTGCAAAGTGGTTTTAGCTCTGGCTCGGACTACATTCCTCCCCTGGCCCCCATCCAGCCGCAGCGCATTATCTCCTCGGCCCCGCTCCGATAATCCCGTCTGTCCCCGCGGGTTTATTCCCAGGCAGTCCCCTCCCTCCCCGCCTTCCAGCCCGAGTGCGGGGCCGGGCTCGCCTTCCCGGGAGCCGTTATCCGCCTACGGCTCCTTCCCCAGGCACCAAATCCCCGCAGCGTCCCTCCCCCCTTTCCCGGGGGGACCCGCAGAGGGCGGGGAGGACGCGGGGCCGGGGTTGCTCTGGTCCCCCCCAGCACCCCNCAGCGCCGGGAGCATCCCCCCACCGCCCTGGGAGCATCCCTCGCACCGCTCCGCACACCCCGGGCCCGCAGCCGGGCAGGGTTCGGCCCCGGCGGCGCGACATGGCGGAGGGGGGGGGGGGAGAAACTTTGCGGGACTCGAA
>VXBW01006793.1:798734-817513 GCA_013400375.1 Thinocorus orbignyianus
GGGGAAACCCGCGGGAGGCAGAACAGGGACCGTGCTCCGTGGGGAGGGGAGTGCGGGGAATCCAGTACCAGTGGTCTCTCCACCGCACCCGACCCACCATCAGGAGCATTTTGCAGGAGCAAAGCCCGTCTTTTAAGAAATCTGAGCGTTTTGTTATTTAGGACACGTTTTACTCCCGTGCCTTGTTGTTGCCTGCGAGTATAAATCTCTGAAGTGCAAGTTATAAATACTAAAGCTGAAAAGCATAGGGGAGGCGGGGGGGGGGGGGGGGGGGGTACGGGTATCAAATTAGAGAATAAATTTATTCCAAGCCATTTTGATGCACTCACTCCTAACGTTTTCAAGATGCACTTAAATTAGGAAGCGGTTCTTTTGCTTTACAATGGTAGGTGCCTGTTCCAGAGCCTGGTGAATGACTTAACAACAATTAGCATATTTATATAACACAGTGCTGTTTGTACACGGGCTTTTGAATCTAGGAGGCATTAAAGTCATATATAATATCATTTCCTGAACTGGAGTGATTCCTGGAAGTAGGAAGCAAGGGCTTGTTTGCTTTTTCTCTCCCATTCACGCTACATCCGTGCGTGTATTCCAAGCCTGAAACATGTAATCCTGCCCCCGAGAGCGCGGGTGCCCGTCCCCAACACGCTGTGTTTTCAGCTGACCTCTGGAGGCAAAACAAAACCAAACTGCTATTAAGTACCCGGTTTTTTCCCCCCTCCCCCCATTTTTCCCTCCCTAGTTCTTTTCTTCCACCTTCCTCTCATCTCTGGAAGCTCCATCCGTATTGGAATAGGCAGCAATTATTCCAATCTCTGTAAGTAGTCTTTTTTTTTTTTTTAACTACATTAATGGCATACCTAAAGTCATGTGCAGCTGTAGGAATATTGTATTTCAAGGCCTCTAGCAGATAAACATCAATCCGTTAAAAGGGAAATAGCTTCCTGACTAAGAAAACAACTGAGTTAACAGAAATGGACAAATGGGCTTAACCTTGTGATTTTTATACAGACAAAACTCAGAAATGAGTCAGAGAATTGTCTGAGATAGAGGTCCATAAAATTTAGTGTCAGGTATAAGTTCTCCAATATTTCCTTTTTAAAAAAACATTTTAAAAAAATCCTTCTTTTCAGCACTTTCTCCCACAACAACAAATTAGCACATAGCTGCTAAAACTGATTTACAAATTGAGCACACTGACATCAGTCAAAATTTATATCATTTTGGCACTCACTAGTGAAACAAATGTGGCTAAAAATTACTTCCAGTCATTGAAATAAAACAGTTCCTGACATTTGACTTCCTTCTACTCTCCTTTTTATGACTGACTTTCGTAGTTATTACATAAAAGTGTTTTGGGAAGGAAATATAACATTACAGGAGCCAATTCTGCCCATGTCACTGGTTTGATTTTGGCAGAAACCCACGTGTATGCAGGGAAGCAGAGAAGCGTGTCCAGTCTCATAGAGGAAAGAATGCACAATGATAAAAAATACATGCACAACAGCTACAACAACTGAGTCCTCTCTCAGAGCAAGGGCTGCAGCTCAGGACAAGCCATGCTGAAATTCTCTAACTAGATCCTGACTCGGGTAACAGCTTTCAAGCCAAGATGGCCCTCGTGAGCAAGAAATCTTATCATTAAACCTGAAGTTTAAAGAAAGAATTGGGGAAAGTTACCCTATTTACTTTGGAACACACACGAAGAACAACAAACTCAGGCAGCAGCTATCATTCACAGACCAGAAATATCATCAAGTTTTATGGTTTGCTGCCACAACCAACTTGGAGAAATTATTCATGGTGCCAATACCAGCTTCTGGCAACACTAGGGATTTGTAGGATCTAACCCTGAGATACCTTTGGTAATCAGAATACTTTGGTTAGGAAAGCTAAAGACAGCACAACACCAAAGAAGTGCAAAGCATTGTCTTTCAGATTGGCTAGTAATCCCTCAAACTCTCCCAAAAAACATATTAAAGTCATGCTCAAGAGCAAGTGCTAAATCGGTACCTGCTGATTCCAATTGTTCACCCTCTCACTGCCTCATGGATGACCAACTGGCATCACCTAAGTCAGAGAAAATACAGAATAACAACGCAAAAATGCATATCTTTGCATTCATGTTCCTTGACCCTTAAGCTGGGATTTTTCCCTGCCGTTATCCCTCCCAGAGAGACCACTTCTTTGCGGCAAGGCAATTTTGTGTTGCATTAACTTTAGATTAGTGGAGTTTTGTAACAGAACTGTTGCAGCAAACAGTTCAGAATAGTCTGAATTTCCAAATGGGTGCCCACGTCTCTTCAAAATTAAGTGTTCTTAAGACTGTCTGTTCTACTTTGGCCTTAACTGAGTACAGTTCAGCCAGGCACAACGTTCTGACCTTCTACACAAGAGCTATCGTGATTAATTACTGTAATACCCAGACTGTGAAATATTCTACTGACACTAATAGATAATATTTACTCAACAGCAGGCGGGCAACAGCCAAAAAAAAATAAAAACCAAACCAAACTATGGCTTGTATTACACTTCTATAGTGAAGATGGGAAGAGACTGGTGTTACCACTAGTGGTATTTACCAGAGCAGGTCCTTCTCCAGGAAAGAGACCACCTGGATTCTCCAGCTGTACAGAATTCAGGTATCCCATTCAGGCACTAGACCCATTCACACTCCTAACACTGAATTTCCTAAGAAGTGCAAATGCCCAGGAGCAGGACCATGGTGCTTCTCATACAGATTCAGCTGGGCCTCAAGATCCCTGCTCTTGTACAGGACATCCCATCTCAGGGATGGAGATACACAACTTCAACCACACAGTACCAGGGCAGGTTGACCACTTCAGCATTTAGTGGAACTTTCTGATGGGAAATAAAATTTGCTGTTAGCTTTGTTGCTTTAGATGTTTCTTTTTGAGACAAACATTGGATTTTCTTTGCCAAGTGTTTTTAGCTTTTGGTCAGGTATGTTTGTTTTTTAAAGTAAAAGGTCAGCAGTATCTCTAGGAAATATAATAATTATGAGTGTAAATCACTATTAATCAGCAATCATGAACCTCAGGCACTTTCTCTAATACTTAGATGAAAGGGGCCCAAAACTGTCAGAGAAGCAAAAAGGCAGACAAATGGTTCTACCCAAACTGCCTTCCTTCCCTTCCTGCACACCACTGCCTCCTCCACCTCCTCCCCAGCTGAGATTCAACTCTGAAGAACTGGATTGTAAGCACAGGTAAAAACAAACAAATACTCCAATTTTTCAGTCAATTATCCAGATTGCCAATATATATCAGCTATCACAAAAAGATAGTTATTTTGCAGCTACTAAGTGACTATATCATTATGTATTTCAATATTAACTGCATGTCTCTGCTGTTCCATCTCAGAGCAGAAAGAATGGCCTGAGATATGCAAAACATTCGTTTGGATGCATGGATCAGGAAAAACAAAACTATAAAACATGCAGACAGCGTTTTAATATCCAGCATTTAGATTCCTGTGTTATAACCTTTATAGCTCTTACAAACTTACTAAGCAGAAATACCTCAACAAAACCAAGAAGGATTTATTTTTTCCCCTCAAAGTGCAGACCTTTGCTGAAGGCCCCAAAGAGGCTCCATCTCCCTTTCCATAAAAGCAGCCCCCATATCTCCCTACAGTTTTCTACACTGTGCTTCAGGCTTTAATGGCTCCAGCTGTGCAGAAGGGAAAGGACATTCAAATGCCTCCAGAACCACACCTCAGAAATCTTGTTCTCCCTTACTAAGTCACATCCTGCTCAGTATATTTCTGCCATGAATTTATTTTATGATGGCTTGAAACCATCTGTTACATCAAGAGTGATTTTTTCACCTTTTCATTTATGAGACTGGAATCTGCACTAGGAAGGTATCAATTTCTCTCCAAGCCTGACAATTTCTCATGCTCCTTTAGGACGATTTAGGCTGACAACTCCTAATCACTCATTTCCACTGTAACTACTGACTTAATGCTTTAGTTTCAGCAGCTTCTCCCAACTCCTACCTCCCATTCCTGATTATTATTTGATTTCTAGTAGAGAAAATAATAGATTAGAATTCATTCCTATGCAACTGCTATGCAAAAATACAGCTTAGAGTCCCTGGCTTTCTTTGCCGGCTCCCTAGCAAAGAAACAGAAATGTCTTTAGTTTTTGAAGGGGATCTCATTAAACTGGTACAAACAGCTACACGCTCACAAGCCCCTCAGAGAAGAGAAGGGGGAAGATGCTTCAGAGGTGCTGAGCACTATTAACTCTTGCAGTCTGACATTTCTTTATCCTATAGTGATTGTATTTGAGCTGTACGTTCAAGCACCTAAAAATGCAGTAAATGTCCAGCTGCCTTTATGCAGAGCATCTTTGAAGGAGAGGTGGACACCTTACTGATTATGAGCTTGTGAAAAGCCTGCTTAGAGTCTCTATCCTCAGATGCTTTGGAAATTTGGCCTCAAATTCAGAGCTGGCAGAAGCAAGCAATTCAGTTGGCTTTGACAGCTTTTATGCAAACAGTGATTTTAGCTCCAAGACTTAACACCTATCTTGTGAGAACTTCCTGAAATCCTTCAGAATGTTCTTTTAAAATAATGACATTACACGACATTGCGACATCTAGTCTTCCAGGACCTGCATGGAGGTAATTCAGTGGAGGACAGTCCAGCCAAAACCACTTGATCACTGTCTATTCTTAATGCAAATACTGCTTCTATGACACTTTGTTTCTTTGGCCTCTTTAATTCTAAGTATCTTATCTTTTAATTGCCAGGTTTAGATGCAAGCGTGTTATTCCTTTTACATCTATCATTAAAATGAGGGTTTTCCTTTAAGCAATTGTTTTCCTTCTTCATTAGAAGCATTACAAAAAGAANTTTGTTTTTTACTTTCGAATCTCTCCTGTTGGCAATTAATCTTGTTTAGTTTCATGGTTTAAGAGAAGTAACTTTGTAAGCATCTGATAGTTACAGGTTTTCAGCATTCTAACTTTATTTTGAATTAGCTGTAAAACCGTTGCAGGATCACATGTACTTAAAAGACCTCACTAAAAGACCTCACTAAAACTGGAGCTTTATTGCACCAGGTCCTGTGCAAAGGAACTGCTTGTCCTTCCCCATTGCAGGTGTCCAGATAACACAAAAGTTGGGAAGAGAAAAAAAGGTTGGCAGAAAAATTAATTGCTCCAGATTACATAGTAATTTAAGGGGAAAGGAGGCATGTTCAGCTTTGCTTCTAATCCACACTTAACCATCTCCTTTTATTAAAAGAGTTCAATATTTTGGGCTAAATCCTTCCCATTGCTTACAAGTTAGACTACAGAGGTACATAGCAGCCATTCGTGCTCTCCAAACACAAGCCATTGGCCCAAACAACAGGCAAGAAGTACAAGACTTTTTTTTTTTTTAAAGTAGATCATAGAAAGCCCAAAGAAGAACAGAAGAGACTAGAGTTTTTAGAAATTTTTAACCATGTTTCCATGTTGTCATTTTAATGTATTGCCCTAAACCTGCCTCTAAAGGTGCAGTGATCCTCATTCCCTCTTCAGCAAACAAACCTAAAAACCCTGCGGACTTGGGCAGACAATAACAGCTCTGAATGACAAATTAAGACTCCTGGTTTATTGCATGTGCCAACGCTGACAAGTAGCCCCACAGTACCCAGTCATTTGGTTTTGTAATTATAACTCTGCCTCAGAGAGGAGCGTGAATCCAGAGTGATTTGTTTGGCTGGAACATGGTGCTCAGAGAGCCCACGTGGTGCAGAGAGCAGCTACTCGGGAGGACTTTTATGCATCATTTGAAGTGCGTGCTACACTACGCTAATAACCATCCTCCTCACACTAAACACATTTGTGGAATCAGATGTTCCTTTAGAAAGAATGCAGGCCACTCAATAAAAGATTTGAAAAGGCAGTTACGAGGAGTTCATGCTATTGTCTGCTGGGGTACGTGCTGTACAGGACATTGCTCAGCATCAGTCCCAAGTAGAAATCGTCCCGATGGTTAGGGAGAGCAAATGTCAGAGCAGCAGCAACAAAGATTTTGCATATACAGTCACTTTTAGAAAAGACTTTACTTTTTAGAACAGCACAATCCTAAATGCAAACACAAGTGGAGACTATACTTTTGCAACTTGATCCTATTAACCACATTTATAAAGCTGATAGAAATCTGAAATTAAAAAACCAAACCACTATGTTCAGAGCTACATTTCTGTGCTTGATTAAAGATAAATAGATAAATAAATAAAGAGATGTTTCTATTGACTGAAGCAAGCTATAAATTGGAAATTTTCCCAAAGTTGGAGATACAAGATCATGTTTCAGGAGCACCGGAGCATCAGAGGTAGAACTGAGAACTTTTTCCAGACTTCCAAACATGTTAAACTCTGATTCCCAAATACAGCCGAGGACAGCACGGTAAAATGCAGGGCTGTATGTGGTATCAAGGTATCTTAATAGTACAGAAATGACATCTTGTGTCTGTCCTCTGATTTCAGGTTATTGTAAATTTATTCAGTTGCCATCAGTGCAAAAATACTAAGGAATTGAGGGGCACGAAAAGTCACCAGAGAGAAAAATATCTCTCCCTTATATCATGTTTGGCGCAGGTTTCTGTGTCACGCTCACCTAAATCATCTCAGCACAGCAGAGCATTAAGCATCAAACCAACGTGTGCCACGTGCTGTTTATTCTCTCACCCTCTCGCCAAGCTCGAGAGTTGTTAAATCACATCTGAGTCACCAGAGGATCCTCCTTCACCACCACTTCCCGCAGCTGACGCTGAAGGCTTCAAAGCCAGGCTGCAGGCAAGAACCAGGACGATGATTTTGACAAAGTGCAAGGGTTTAGGCTGCAGAGAATCCTTCCTGCTGGTGGATGGTCAGGGCACTGTCAGACTCGGTGGCTGATGCAATAAGCACGTACCCACTTTAACAGATACATAACCTAATAGTCATTTAAATAAAAAAATACATGGTATTACTAAAATAGGAAAATACAAATTTGGATAAGTACAATAGCTGTAAAGTATTACGTGTATTTTAATGGTGCAGGTTACTTTTCAACTTGCGGATTCATTTTGTGCATCACATGTACGTAATACTGCACCTCAACCTAAATTCAATACGATCATTTTGATGTTCTTAAATTACTAATTTTCACTTCGCAAATTAATTTGAATGCATGCTGATTTAACATGCAAACCCTGAAAGCCAGCAGCAGGCCATTTTGTGGCACACTCCAGCTTAGAACTGGGAAGAGCTTCTCCAAGAGAGATGTTGTAAGCTCCCTGCCACCTCTGGTAAAAATCTGTTTTCAAATCAATTTCACCTCAAGGTAAAACATACTCTAAAAACAAAGTGCTTTGTGCTAGCCTCTACTGAGACAGAAACATCATCTTGGAAAGTAATGCATTTTCTCACAAATGAAACTACCTGGCTGAAAAGAATTTTCATTGCATAGAACTTAACCCTTGTTATTAGTTCCACTGGTACCAGAGGGAATGCGATGCCCACCTCTGGCCCTGCTGCTTGACTATAGCCTGAGCCCCAGTTTCCTCCTTAAAACAGCATTTCCGTATTTCCAGTCTTTAGTGGTTTTTTGGTTATTTTGCAGCTCCCCTTGAGAATAGATGGAAGATTTGTATCATCTGGATTCACAAAAGACATAATTTACTCTTGCTATATCTAAGAAACACAGCTTTATGGCATAGGTTTGTCCGCCCTTTCTTTTTAACCATCATCGCCCCCCGCTGCTTGTCAGTCCAAAAAATTGGCTCTGCCCATATAATCTCTGATAGCTTACAATCTTAATGGTTCTCCCTGAAGATAATAAAACATCATAGTGGTTTTCTAGTGTTTTCATAAAGACTGTGTCCAAAACTGGCTTACACGGTTCAGCAACAACCAGCAGAAACAGAAAGCATAGCATTGCTATCTAGAAGAGGCATTTATCCTTAAGTGACCTTCAAAGTAGAGCCAGGAAAGCGGCAAAAAGTTAAGAAGGAATTTTATGTTGCAGGAACTGTAGAAAACTTTCTTACATCCAAGAAGTGGTGAAGTCACAGCCAGTGATAGGGGAGAGTTGTGAAATTTAAAGCTGATTCCCAAAGAGTCTCTGAGCAAAAGGCCTTCTTTGCCAGACTTGAGTCCTTTTTATTCTGTCATTAATGAACTATTTTCTGTTTTACTTCTCTATCTCACTATTGGAAGGCCCTCAAAGCCATGCAACTATATGATGTCCATGTATCCCTTTGTGCATTCAGATACACTTGTCAGAAAATAGTTTCCTTTTATCTGCCATCAAAACAAGACCACTGTCAATAGCACTACTGATGAAATATGAAAAAAAAAAAGAATATATTAATGCCCTCTTTGAGTAATGTAGGAGGATTCTTCCCCCCTCCTCACCCCCTTCCTGGATAATTTTCTGACTTCCTGATTTCCATGAATTTGCTTGCTCCTTACAGTATGTTAACCAATTTTTAAGCTAACAAGTTGGAATACATTTACACTAACAAGTTCATTTTTCAGTGATCAGCTCATTGTGTTTTAGATGGTACAGCTGGTCACTGGCATTTTATGGGATATTTTATATTGTGCAGTTACTTATGTCAAAAAAGAGAAAGAAAAAAAACCACATAAAGATAAAAGGGACCATAATACATTATCAAAGGACAACATAAAATTACTTTTTCCCCTTCTCTAGGCAGAGATGATTCAGTTTTCTACTCAGTCCCCAAGAATCAAGAGTAGTCCCAAGAAGTGGCCTCAATCTTTCAACTAAGTAGCCAAACTTCTGGCTTCATGCGTAGCCACAGACCCTACCACATAGTATTTAGTGTCTCTGCAAACCAAACCCGAGTTTACGGCTCCATAAATTCACTCAAGACTTTATTAAAATGATTCAAAAAATCCTTCCCCACTCTGTCAGACTGAGTTAGTATCCTTAATTTTCAAACTGGAAACACACCAAGAGACAGTTACACTGACAGCTAAGAAGCCCTTCATCCAGTCTTTCAGATTTATGCAAGATCTCTCTTTTTCTCCTTATTTGTCCATTTTGCATGTTAAACTGGGGCAACGATGGGATTGTTTCATTGTTTGCTTTTGGATGTTAAAGTATGTCACAGTTAGAAGCACAGAACGTTTTCATCTGCCCAGGGCTTTGAAAAGCAGGCAGACTTACTTTCAGTAGACACATAGCTTTGCTGCTCAGGAAGGAGCTGTTTGTTCTGCAAAGTCATCTATTGTTTCTCCTCCTTCCAGATGAACAGAGCATTCTGCCCTGTAAAAAAGAAGAACTTCAGTGTGGGGACGGACTCTGCCTCTTAAACTGGCTGCATTGTCACTACAAGAAGGACTGCGGCAGAGACTACATGTCCATCAAACTAACATGCTCAAGTGAGTTACTCTTCACTTTCCTGAACCATGACACAGCATCCTACAAATGTGAATCCATTTGCTCCCCAAAGGGGTGTTTGTAGCAATATACTGTCCTAAACAGGAGATTTGATCAGGTTTTGCTGTTGCAAGGATGTGGATATTTAGAGGTTACTTACTCATGTGTCTAAATCATTTATACTGCATGCTGACTCCAAGTAGAGGAGTAGATAAATATCAGCAGTAGTGGAAATGGAAGATTTGGTGGAGCTCAAAATGCATTAAGCTAATGTTTTGTGAAGGCTGCTGCTCTGAAATGCCAGTTGTGGAGGGAGGAGTTAAAAAAAAAAAAAAGGCAGCAGCCATTGCCAGAAACAATTAGACACTGGCAGCTCTGCTGGACAGGCCTTCTGGGTTTGGGAATATTAATGGGAATAAACAAACTGCTGGCTGATTAAAAGAATACTTGGGCAGGGGAGAGGTAGAATTACTGTCTAGGCAGAGATATCCAGTGTGTTTAAAGGAGTCGTAGCATAACTTTTGTAAACAGTGTGGATATTTGCAGCAGATCTGGCTCTAAAACAAATGGCTAAAATGAAGTTGAAAGATGAGTTGGAGGATTTCTGGTTAACAGAAGTGTTGTAATCTCAGCAACTGCTGTTTACTAGCAAACTCGGCGATGTAACTATCTAAACTTTTTCTGCCATTAGTTTTTGCTCATTACGTTAATTTCAAGCTACAGTTTTAACCCTGAAACCTTCCTTTCAACATATCCTGTTTGTAACTAGCACAATTTAAGAGGGCAAATGGCTTTTAGATCTCTATTATACACCATACAAATAGGACAGATCACGTACTGCTCTAATTACCTGCCAGGGATATTTGCAGAGTTGGGTTTTTTAGTTAACACACCACTGAAAGCAGAAGAACATAGCTGTGATTTGGCAAAAAGACCAGAAGTTACATCAGGGGGAGCAGAGCGACAGCAACGGAGATGAAAGTAAACCAAAAAAATGAGTTTGGGGAGAGCCCCACACACTCCATCCCCTGATGGGCACTGGGATGCAGGGAGGCAAGAGAGAGAGAATCCCAAGGGAAACCCTCTGAGACACGCATGGTGCAGCCAGCAGGCCCTCACCACCGCTGCTTGGTCTGTAGGTCCCTGCTTGTCACAACCTGCTGCCAGCTTCCCAGGGAGTCCCAGCACTCCTGCAACACCAGCACCCTGCGGGATCGAGCAGAGCCCATTAAGCAGAGCAGGATTTGGGTCAGATCCACAGAGCATGAATGATTACGAGTGTCTAACTGAGAATTCAGAATGGCTACAGCTAACAGGCATGGGAGGACACGCAAGACCTCAGGTTCTTATGCTCTTAATTCCTATTCCAATCAGCAGAGATTACAGCTAGATATGGTTTGTTGCTTTTTTTTCTCTTGGGTGGGGTCATTAAAGATTTAATGGGAGCACATCAGTTTTGATGCTCTTGCATCTTGCCTGGGTCACATGAAGTACACTGCACAGATGTATGCATTATTTTCTGCCCTTCTATAAAGATGTGCACAAAGGAATTTATGAGTCGCAACAAACTCTTTTTAGTCTATGTAAATTTTTTTTTTTCCCTAAATGCAAAGCTGTTGATTCAGTGCTAAGAATCAAAAACTACAACAATGACAGCTGACAAAACTAAGTTGAATAGTCAGGGGTTTGCTCTGAACACATTAAAGTAGTTAAGAGCTCCAAAACACAAACCCGTGTGATCATTTGCAACGGTTACAGAAGCGCACACAAATCAGAAATGGCCTAGAGGAAAAATTCATTATTTTTCAATGGAAAGACTGATTTGCTGTTCACAGCTAAACTTGAGAGCAGTGTCATCCGGCAAGACACTAACATCTGTCACTTCATATATACTTAACAAACACACAAATGTCTCGGGCAAGACAAGTGCCAGAGCACCTCTGGCATGTGGTGGTTTTGCTGAACAACAGCTAGACCTGTTAAGAGATCAGCACCAAGAGAAAATCTACACAGAACAAGTATGCAATGAGATCAGGTGTGCCACTGCCTCAGTGTCCTACTGTCGGAACAGTCCCACTGCCCAGTAATAAAGGACAAGGCAGTGACAGGAAAAAATCATATCCAGGCTTCTCCTAGTCCTCACAGACTGTTTCAGTGAAGGTATATAGACCCTCTGACAAGCATTTGGGTCACAATTCCTGCTTCTATTAGAAGGACTGAACATACAAGCATATTGCACAACACGCAATGAAATACAAATGAACCCTCAGAGTACTTACTACTCTCTCCCATGTAATTAGTAAAGCACTTTTGTGTTAGAATCATAGAACTGTTAGAGTTGGAAGGGACCTTAAAGATCATTGTGTTCCAGCCCCCCTGCCCTGGGCAGGGACACCTCCCACCAGCCCAGGTTGCTCCAAGCCCCATCCAGCCTGGCCTTGAACCCCTCCAGGGATGGGGCAGCCACAGCTTCTCTGGGCAACCTGGGCCAGGGTCTCACCACCCTCACACCAAAGAATTTAATTCTAGTATCTCATCTAAATCTCCCCTCTTCCAATTTAAAACCATTACCCCTTGTCCTGTCACTACACTTCCTGCCAAAGAGTCCTGCTCCAGCTCTCCTGTAGGCTCCTTTCAGATCCTGGAAGGCTGCTCTAAGGTCTCCCTGAGCAATCAATTAATTGATAGGATCAATTAATTACATTTCCAAGCAGCTGGTGATACTGTCACACAGCATGCAGAGGTCTGTTTCTTAAATTCACTATATGGAATGTTTGTCAAAGTTGAAAGAGACTTTCAAAGCTGATAACATGCTTTACTGTGTTGTTTTGCTCTTTCTATTTTAGTTTTGTTCCACTTCCTTCTCCCACCTTTGGCTTTTTAGAAACACAAGATACCTTTTATTAAAGCTGAATCGGCAGTAATAGTACTGTTTCTATACGACAACCAATGGTTATGCAGCACATCTACCATAAAGAGCACAGCTTTTTGGAGCCACATTGAATAATCTGTACAATAACTTTACTTCCAAGCATACACCAACATGCATCAAACTGGAAAATGAGAACCTTTTCAGATGCCTCTGAAAAGCTGTGCAGTTCACTCCCCAATAAACGCCAACCAGTCAGGATTCAGGTACTTAGTTGCTTCTACTCACAGGCAAGTCTGTCAGCAGCTTTTGAGGCCGCAGAATTCTTGGTGGACTACAGCTACGCGGGGATTCCCAGGGAAGCTGATCACATGAAACTTCATTTGGCAAAGCTGAAATAAAACAGCAATTCAGTCTTAACTACCAACTAATATAATAAACAGTCACCTAGAAGAACTGGGATAGAATATAGCCACCAAAATAAAAAGAAGGAATGACTTTCCTATTGCCCCAAGAAAATTGTCCCGTCAATCTGAGAACTGGTCAATCGCTCCTATCAGCACTGGACTTCTTAAAAAGGAATCACAGAAACATGGTGGTTTTTTGCTTCAGGCTGGACTAGATCCTTTCTGATGGTACTAAGGTTTAACAAGCAGCTCTGGGATGAGTATTCAGGCCTTTAAACAAACACATGACTTCAAAGTATAGAATACAAAAGCACAGGAGGTTGTGCTTTTTGCAGGTTTAAAACCGAAAGCTTTCTGTAGTATAGCCATTAGAAGTTTATTTGTCCAACAATTTTCTTATTTAGTCCGAGAAAGCCTTTTCTCAGAGGCCACAATAAGCTTTTCAGAACTGAAAAAAAATGCAGTTTTGTATCTTTCTTCACCTCTTTCTCCCCCTTTCTCTTTCTTGTGCTCTCTTTTATTAACTTGACTGACGGTGATTTTTCGCTGTTAAATCCTCTTGAATCAGAAGTAGAACCACTAAGTCTTCACAAAAGCATTGTACTGCATGTACTCGAGGGAAGCTGCCCTGAGAAGCAACGCGTGGATTTGTTCCAGTTGAGATAACAAGCTAATATTTCCCTTGCTGAAAGAGCAAATCAAATGTATAATCTTTGCTCAAGGGTTAACCATACAATTCTCAGAAAACGCACTCAGCAAAGTAGTGTTGACCTGTAGCACTTCAGATGTACCTGCACTCACCTGCTCTTTTGCCAGTCCTCCAGCCAGCCATTTAGTGTAGAAGCTTACATGCCTACAAAGAGTTCAGCTACCTCGTACTGTCTCAAATTACATACATTTTCACCCAAGACTTTGCCATGCTGAAGCCCAAGACCTGTGCAGCCATCGCTCCTGCTGCCAGGGGCTGCATGACCGGAATCTCTTATACCAAAGAAATTAAGTGCCTTATGTCACTTGATACTTCGCTTTTTATTATATCAAAGTAATTAAACACTACACAAAAACTTTAACTCTGTCATGACGACTTTACTTACGGCTCATATCACCAGGAGCCAGGTTTCTGTTTGTTCTAAAAGCTGCATCTACACAGCTAATCCCAGAGATTGCCATTCTATTCAATACCATAGGCCATTTGGATTAACAGTCTCCATTGCGCTCCGTGCAGCTTTATATAAAGACACGCAGATAAATCCTGCCTGTGGAAAGTTCCCTCTAGATAATCCTTCCTAAAGTCAACCAGGAGAGTTAACATTATCTTGTCATGAGACTGTTGAGGAAAGGATGTTTGAATACCATCCAGACTTTTGATTTTAGACATTTCTTGTCAGAAAAGCAGATTGCAAGCGAGGCATGGTACTGTCATTTAAATAACTATTAAATGAACATCACAGCACAGACAATAGTAACAGCAGTCACTGAAAATATTACATTAATGGGGGGGGGGTTCCCATTTATTCCAAGTTAAGTCCATTAGATGTGCTTTTGTCCATTTCAAGTTATTCAAGTGGAAGAAAAGGAATTTTTCATTTCACAATCTCCTTGCAAATTTTTATCCAGGCTTCTCCTAAGTCCTTGCAGAGAGTTTTGGGGAAGGCACACAGACCCTTCGAGTACAGATTTACTCCGTAGATTGTCTGTGCAGATAGACTGAAATATACAGGAAAACCTAATTTTAGTGTTTACTGAAAGAAACACTATTGGAAGGTGTATCTGAGGCACTGTCTCAGAGGAAAGCACTCCGAGCTCCAGGCTGAGACTCTGTTCCATGGCTCCCAATTTCTTCCTGAGAAAAATTTCATCTGCCTTAAATTTAACTTCATCTCACAAATGTACATAACTGGACTTGTCAGCTTTGGAAACTGCTATATTATAGGCACCCTAGCACTCTTATAAAGCAAGGAAATTATATTGCTTATATTCAGGAGTATCTCTATAATACATGCTTCCCTATTAGGAATAAAATTTCAGCATCCCCAAGGAAGATAAAGGGAAGACAGAAAAGGGCGGGGGGGAACAAACCAAAACCTGTCTGCATCTAATTTGGGGGCATTTTAGTAATCCAGTTCCTATAGTCTTGCTCACTAATTCAGGCTGCTTCAGACATCAAATTGTTTGCTGTAATACTAGTTTAAACAGTCTTTATCATGCAACTAAGTTCTGAATTCACCACTACTTGTTACTCTTCTTTCTTTCTTACTCAGTCACAAGAAGATGCTTTGGCCTCCAGTTTGATTTCAGTTCTTTGGAGCATTCATGACATTTATTTCTGTTTTATTAGGGGATTTTAGACTGTTGTAGAAATTACTAGCTACTCTTTCTCTGTTACAACTATATGGAGCCTAATTGCGTACAAAAATGCTGTTGCTGGACTTGTAAATTCCATGTACTACCTTTAGTCTGGATTATCAAAACTAATTACAACAATATCCTCTTCTCTTACAACTTTTATTTATCCTTTGTAAGGATTAATTTGAAAGACTACCTCTACCAGTGCTGTTATGTTTATGAACCATATTTTCTTCTTATTTGCTGACATTAAGTTTTATTTAATGCGTATTCCACTGCCTGCTGAGGGTCAGTATTTGTAAATCTTGCTTCATTACTAAAAATCCTACTCACATACTACCAAGTCTTGTAAGCAGAAATGAGCAATGGACATAATTGAAATAACCCTCAAGTAACTGTTAATTAGAGCAGAACTCTTATCTGTATTGTGTATCTTTAATTAGACAACTTCTCTTTTCATAAGCACACAGCCAAAAAGAATAGAGAGTTTAGAGAACAATAGCTAAGGATAGAATTCTGGCATACAGTGGACCGAAAAGGCAAGCCTGCCTAGCTCTGGCACCCTTTGTCTCCCAGCCAGAGGAATCAGCAATGGCTCGTAGGAACCAGGAGCCTGAAGAAAGGAGTTTGATCAGGGACTATCCACCAAACACGCCAGCACCAGGTCTTCCTGAAACGGGCCAGGCATTCTGACAATCACCTCCCTTGCCCCATCAACTTTGAAAATGCCCAATTTTGCTAAATAAAGCTATTTTCAGAGCAGAGATAATAATACTAAATTATATGACAGGCTATAAAGAACGACTAGTTCAGTTTCACAGAGAGAAATGATCAGTATTATTGTTATATTTTGAAATATATTAAAATGTCTTTGTACAGTTGCATCCTTTTTCAGGAGGAGAAGCAAAGGTTTAAAAGGGGAGTTTCTGTCAAGGCAGCCAAAGGCTGTTCTGTAAACCCACCCACACAGATGACAAACTAACCAGGTTAAAGAGTTATTTTGATATGCCTTTTCCTTCATCTGTAATATGAAGTCTTTGAATTTCACAAAAAAATATTTTAAAACATTTCAGTAACTTTTATAATAACAGTTCTATAATACAAACTTTCAAAAGGACAAGACAAGAAAAAGAGCCCATCAGGTAGGCAAATGCTGTTCCCCCAGTGTAAACGGGGAGAACAGTGAGTTTTTGAACATGCTTCTCAGTGCTCCCTGAACTGGAAAACTTTGTATGAATAAATTTAAGAATGCATTTACAAGGCGTAAATTAGCAGAATCCAGCTTTTTGGCACGTTAGCTTTACAAAACAGGAGTTAGTTGGAAACACTATATGCAGCAGAATTGAGAATAAAACAAAAAATACAGAGCAAATAGAAAACAGTCTGCAGGGCCAGGGGGCACAAAGCCTCCTTGAAAACCTAAATTCAAATGTGCCTTAAGTCATGACTGAAATATTTGCTTGGTTTCATCTGAGTGGCTAACAGAAGGGGCTTCTTCACATCATTACATTGCAAGAGAAGTGTTTATAGCTGCCAGGCTTTGTTCCAGACAGAAAAGTGGCAAATAAATGTGTATTATATATAAATACTTAAGCAGGGTAGGGAAAAAAAATGCAATGGTAGACAAACTATTCTCCTGATCTCTCTTACTAAGCATCGTTGGAGTGTCTCATGAACAGCAATTCACAGAAGTAGTAAGCGATGTATATAAATGAATGAAATCCCAATGACATCCTTTTCTGAGGAGAGAAGCAGAAGTAATCCCATCCTCCTGCCTGGAAAAGCCAGAGAAACGCACAAACCAGTGCCATGTGAGAAGACAACTAAAGGGTTCAGGGCCTAACACAGATGATGCCTCTGCCCTAAAGCCCTAGTAAATCCTTCACCACCTTTGCAACGCTGCACTGTCCATAATGGTCACATGGAAAAAAAAAAAAAAAAAGGTTATATGCTGGGAATTAAGCATTGTTTTATAACAACCTCTAGTGCAGGTCCAAGGATGGCCTTTGTTTTCCATGCATTCAGTTGTCTGGTCCCAGGAGAGCTGGATTAAGTTGAATTGTGTGGTTGTTTGGGAGTTGGTAGGTGAGCCCTGCTACGGCAGCACTGTGTTGACATAGTCCTTCAAGCATCTACTCTAGCATCGTGTATTTACTCTAGCAACACAGACACAATCCCGTGTCTGCTCCAGGGGCAAGGCTTTTATTCAGAGAGCGCTTCACACTGTGGCCATAGAGAGTTGTGGTGGTTTAACTCAGGGATCAGTGCTCTACTGGGTGAGTGACAGGAATGACTAGGGCTGGGGTGGCTGGCTGTGCCTCTGCTGCTGCAGCAGTAAGTCTGAGACTAGGAACAAAACCAGCCAGTCTGGGGATTCTCCCAGGAATGAGAAATGTCACAGCTGACACAATGTTTGCAGTAATGAGCTGTGTTGGCAAAATTCTTGTAGATGTCACCGAAATGTAAATGAACTCCACTGACTCAGGGAAGCAATCTCCAGGGGAGAGAGATACAGAACTTATTTGCATTTAGCAGTGGATTACAAATATCATTGTTCTCTCTCCTCCTCTCAGGCTGAAACCATTGGCGCAGTGTCAGCAGTGCAGAGATGCGTTTCTCTTGAAGCCAGTGTAATACCAGGAGAATAAAGCATGTAGCTCTGTGCTTGTCAGCTGGCTCTTTTTCACACATACTTCGCTGCAGGAATCCTGATTCTCAGTACTAGGAATAAGGTATATGAAACAGTAGAGCAGAAACACATAGGAATACATAATTGATACAGAAACAAAGAGGTCAGTCAATGAAAATACAAGACAGATCCATCACTTCAGTAAGATACAGTGAGGTCAGTCCACAAGCTTTTGTTGGGCTCCAAACCTTTTCTTGCCTTCAAGTACTACACTGGAGACAGTAACCAGCCCAGGCTTTGCAAAGCACTACAGACACCTCAATTCTGGAAAATACCCCATGGAACATGGCTTACAAGAAGGACAGAAAGTTTACCTGATGATAAAAATGTGAACAAGACAGATACAATGCAACACCTTATTTTTTGTTGTCTGGAGAAAGGAAACATCATCAGTATAAAAACAAAATACACAAGGGCAGTACAGGAATATTACTTACATTTTGCACTTTCTAAGGAACATCAAGCAAAACATGAAAATCTATTAAGTGCCATAATTTCACCCTAAAGAATAAATAGCAGAGTAATCCCCACTGCAAAAGAGATGAGAGCATCAAGAAAAAAAAACAACTAACAACAAAACCCCCATGTTTCCATAGGAAGTCTCATCTCCCATTTTCTATCTTCACATGACCCACGTAATACTCGTTAGAAATAAATGCTTAGTTTAAGGAACCAGTGTGCTGGTAATTCATCCTGCTTCCACACATTGTAGAAAGCACAGGAAAAATACACAGAATTAAAGCGTGACTTAACACGGAGCACAAGACATGGATCATGTGCCGCAGGAAGCGGTTTCATTTAAATCAGAAGGCAGTTGAAGGAAGAGCAGAGGAGTTACAGTATTGCCCTTCTGGCTGTTGACTTATAAAACGCATTGGCATGTCAGTTCACAGCCTCACTGCATCCATCTGTTCTCAAGCCACTGCAGGGCCATCTGAACTCTGCTGGCCCATGCAAAAGGCACACAATAAAATGCTCTTCTAACAAAATTGGATCGTACTGTACTAACAGAGGTCAGCATGGGATTTCATCACTGAACAAGCCAAAAAAAAAAAGGG
>VXBW01006793.1:817537-861119 GCA_013400375.1 Thinocorus orbignyianus
AATGTGCTAAAATCATGTACATTTAGTTTATTGTTTGGTGCTTGAGCAACAGACTTGTCTCATGGGAGACACCGACATCCTCATGATGTGGTGTTGGGTAAATCCTGCTCTTTAGCACTAATACCATGCCTTCCCTTTGAAAAGGGAGCAAGCGTTTAGACTTGGGATGCCAAGTTCCAAATACATCATCTTTTCTACTACGACAGAAAAAACAACATTGGATATATAGGCAGTAGATTCCCATTCTGCTAAATTGCAGTGGAAAAAGCCTAATTTTATCAGTAGAAATTGCCAACGAGAAGAGCTCTTTTTTCAAGGATGATAAGTGAAAGCTAATATTAAGGCTGACATTGGACAAACTGATTTCCTATTAATCTTGATTTGGGATCATAGCACAGCAACTATTTGTGATAATATATGTATATACACATTTGCAGGAGTCAGACAGGGGTTTATGGGCCTGATGTATTCATATTAAATTATCCTGAGTAAGAATGCAAAGGACAGTATTTATAGAGTGAATAAGACCAGTGAAATATTCCATTCATTCAAAGACATCCATCACAAATGTCACCACATCCCTCCCATAGAAAGCAGTTCCATACAAAGGTTATGTCCACACTGACAGGGTCCATGGCTGCAACCCACTCTCTCTCCCAGGCCCCCCAGCCACAGGTCACACACTGCAGTCGCAACTGGGTTTTGTGGTCTTTCACCCAGCTTCTGACCTAACTGAAAACGCTGCAGCTTTTTCCTGTGACTGCCTGAATCAACTGTTCTGTGCAAGGAGCAGGAACGAAGTGCTGGAACAGAAGGAAGAGGTGTCACCGGTTTCCTCTGCTCTCCAGTGCCAGCTGCTAGGACAAATAAGTTGAATGTGTTTTGATTTGAACAAAGCTTAATGGAGCAACCGGCACAAACGGTCTTTAAAAAGCAAGACCCTTTTCTCACAGAAGAGGCTTTCCTTACCCTCTCTCCTCCATGATTTGCTCCTTCCACTCAGAAATGTGTTGTCACCCTAAAAAAGCCACATCTAAAGCAAGTATGACAGATCAACTACATGCTATTTCAAGGTTCAAACACCCTTCTCCCATGTTTTTTCTTGTAATTCAATACCAATAATGAAGATTAAGTTTACTGTCTTTACAGGAAGATATTCATTAGAAAGCAAAGCAAGCCCTTGCAGATAGATTTCTCTGCTTAAAATTGCTTTATTGCTTGTAGTATTTACAAAAAAAAAAAAAAAAAAAAAAAAAAAAAAAAAAAAAAAAAAAAGAAATTACTAAAATCAAAAACAATTTACCATAATTCCAGTGGAGAAAAAAAGTATATTTCAAATCTAATTAAATAACCTTGCAAATAATGATTATTAATGTTCCTGACTTACAGATGCTTACCCAGATAAATAATTAATCTGTCTCACACCATGATCATTATGCACGTACATGAAACCTGCACATGTAAAACTAGCATTTTGAAAGAGACAGCACATCCTCCTGATGTCCATCGCATTTGGATCCCTACCTCAGTGAAGCATCTGCTTCTGTGTAATTTCATGTTTGGGAATAATTGAGAGATGAGCAGATAACTGAGCCAAAGCACAAAATAACTTGACTGGAGGCTTTATTGATTCCTCCTGTAACGATTCAGGAACTGGTGGTGATGCAGATTATTCAGATACAGTAGTAGGAGTACAAAAGAAATTACAGGGTGCCCGTGCTTCATCAGTGGTATCTACCTCATAGTCAGTGAGAGAGTAAAAAAAGAAATCTTGTGCTAAATTAATCAGAGGAAATAGAACCATGATTCATACAGTCAGTAATCACCTTGACAAATATTGAAAATTAATGCATTATACATGGGTCATTACCTTTATCTCTGTCATAGTAATTTTCTAAGTTTGATATGTATATGTTTCTCTTAGTAGAGTTTTTGGGTAATCAAACAACGATAAAGGGCAACATGGGGAATAAATATACACATTATCAGGCTATCTCTAACCCTTCTTCACAGCCAGGGTTTATCTCCCAGTAACACAGGAGATGAACTAAAGCAGCAACTTTCCATCCAGAACGAAAGAGCTCACTGAACAGTCTTAGCATTTTCTGAATCCACAAGGTTGCCCACACCTTCCCCAGCATTCAGTGCTTGCAAGCTCAGGTATATTGTTAGCAATGAGGCCATCTGTTTTTATCATCAACCCTGTCTTCTTTGGCCCAACCCTAAAAATCTGATATTTTAAGAAACTATGCAGCAGCCGTTACTTAGAAAAATCTGTGATCTCATCCCCAGAAGGACTTAACAAGATAGTATTAACAAGTGACACCGTGGATATGAATACATCAATTATTTTAATAATCCAAACAGCATGATATTTCTTGTATCATATGCTGCCAGCACAAGGGAGAACAGAGGATCTAAAGTGAACGTTCCCTGCACTATATGATATTCAGTATAGCCTTTAGAACAAATTGTAGTAGGACAACATGCACAGGATGAACATTGTAACGCTGTAGGTGTAGCTCCATAAAACATCACTGTTATCCTTGTTAACATTTCTAGCACATTTCTCCAATTAATTCCAACGCAGAAGCTAGCTAGAAGGTGGCAGGGGTTCATACAGGATTTATTTTCTGTCCAATAGCTAAAAAAAACAAACAAACCCAAACAAAAACTGCAAACCAAATACACATACAAGCAAACAAAAAACCAATCCACAAAAACCACCGAACCAAACAAACCACATACCCCTTCCCTAAGTACAATGGAAGGCAGGACCAAGTCAGGAACAACTCATCACTGTACCACACTTTCCACTGCTATTCTAACTGGGCATTTTGCCACTACAATTATATTTAGGATATGCTGTGAAATCCATGGTTTTATAAATTCTAAGAAATAGCTGTTCACCTGCTTCTACCAAGAAGTTGTTTAGATCTTTCTCCATATATTTGCCCACGCACTTGAAAGGGTACAGAAGATCGATGATTTTACATCACCCTAGGCACTAGTTTCTCCACCAATGATCTCATAGCTTCTTTCAAAAATTGGTTTTTTCCTCCACTGGGTAAACGGGAACAATTTAACAAGCATGTTTCCAGTATGAATATGAAAAGATGTAAGAGAAAGGGGATGGTTTGTATGTAGGCGTGTTAGGAGTTAAGAGCAGGGCCCAGGAAACAGTCGAGGGTCAATCTGTGCTGCAGTGGTGGGTTAATAGTCAAAGGAAGGTCATTCTGCCTCATCCAAAATAGCCAATTGTGTCCAGAGACGAAATCACAGTTATCAGATAAACTGCAAGAACAGCAGTGAGTGACCTTTAACATTAGACTAAGCACACAAAGTGCATCTCTCTGATGAGAACATCGCTACTGCAAGAAGGTGGGAGCTGGGTGGTATTTCTCTCTCCCTGTTGCTCCAGGCAGTATTCCTAGAAGAGATTTCATTTAGAACCACCCCTGCAGGGCTGTTATTTTCTGGGACTGAATGATTTTCTGGACCCTTTTGTTAAAAAGGCCACAAAAACTAGTGAGCCTTAAAAACAGTCAGTATTCCAGGTTCAGACACTGTCAAGGGTGCTCCGTGGGCATCACAGATGTTCTAACCCACATGCAACATCGTTCATTACAAAGGAGTTTATAAAACCAGGAGTTTATAAAAATTTAACCAGCTTTCCCATAACACATAATTCTTTAAATGGAGTGTAATCTAAGAAACAGTGCACTTGCATGAAGTGCCAAAGTTCTTGTTCTAGCCTTACTCTGCACACTGCAATTTCTGTTTCCTTCAGAAATCTACTCTTTTTTTAAAATCCTCTTAGAAAATAATAAATAGCCTCATTTTAAGAACAGGGAAGAAGACCCACAGCCTAGACTTCTAATTGCCTGGAGAGAAATGGGTGCAGCATACACAGGTGTTCCTCATGGCATCTGTAAGCATCAGTGCTTCTTAGCCTATGCCTTGTGTTGGGGCAGAACCCAGGACCTCTTCAACTTCTCCGCATACAGGAACATGGAACTGCCTCATTTCTAGCAGCTACCGATGTTTACCCCGTGCCAAAGCTAGTCTTGAAGGGAAAACTACATTTCACATTTAAAATGCACACATATACACACTGGTCTTCAATAATAAAAAGTAGGGATTTTAAAGAAAAGGATTTTTTTCCCCCAGTTTTTGAAATAGTAACTTTGAGAATTTAATCTCTGTAGATTTTTCAGTGTCCTTGGATTTTGGTGGCTCCGTCAGCAAGAAAGAAACCAGGTGATTGAAATCACCCCAAGAATCAATATCTGTTTTGCTATTATTGACATTCCTGCAGCTGTCTAAGCAGAAGTCCTAGTCAGACAAAATCTGAGGGAATGAAATCGCTTCTTAATGGTATGAGAAAACTTACTGATTTATGCAGGCAGATAGCACTGTAGCTTTTACAGATACAAATGATAATGTATGTCATACTATAGGCTCTGTATACTCTGTGACATCAACACCGTAATTCACATGGAAGTACATAACGACACTGGAAAACCATTTTAATTATTTCAGAAAAATTGAGTCACCTTGAAAGAAACACTGAGATATCTCACATGTGATACCGCCTCTTAAAGAAAGATCTTTGGATCCAGCATTTGCTAACAAGTTTCTATCTTAGCGCCCAGTTCTGTGCATAACTGGCTAGATCACTATTGCAGTTGTCATTATTTTCTAAGCCATAAATGTCAATCATTCCTCTACATATTTTTTTTTAGTAGATTACTGCTATTGAAGACTGGAGATGAGGAGGGGAAAAAGAAACAGGATTATTTCAATAAGAAAAGTCCTAAATAAGAAGCAGCCTATAGCCATGAGCACTCCAGTATATATAAGGTGGATATGATTCCTGAAGCTCAGATAGTAGTTCAATCTCAGAGTTTTGTTGCAGATATCTTTATTAGTTCTTTTAAATCATCCGAGCAGGTTAATGGTTGCTAAAAGATGCTGGTTAATAGAGCAAATTGAACAGTTCAGTGCAACACAGGAAAATACAAAAATTCATAATTTAAAAAGCCTCATAAATTTGAGCCAATTTAATAAGAATCAGAAGTAGATAGCTGATTTACAGATTCATAAATGCATACAGCAGGCAACCGAACATAAGTCAGCTGCTCACCAGTTGTTGCTGTTTCCGCAAGCAAGAATTTCATCACTGCCTTCTTTTCTCTGTGGAGGTAGAAAGTAAAGTTTGTAAAGAAAGTAAGTTTTTTTTGTGAAAAGTTTTGGCTTTTGGTTGTGTTTTTTTTTCCCCCCCAATAACGATTAGCTTTCCTGGCTGGGCTACATTTTCCATGAGCTGTCACCTGCCCTATAGCTACCTCTTTAGGTTGCAATAGATACTGTTCAGAAGGAGCTCAACCTGCAAAAGAGCAGACATGAGACATCTAGATCACAGGTGAAGCAGACAGACTGCTGAGGTAAAATACAGAATTATTTGTTCATTGAATTTTTTCAAACCTCTCTGTCAGAATAAAAAGGAAAATATTTTTTTTCAAAATTTTATGAAAAGCTTATGTGCCAAAATACCAGCGTTTCTCAAAACAAAAAAAAATTACTGCTTTTGCCCTAAGGTGGGCAAAACCTTTCTTCACCTAAGGGGAATCTGAGCTTATGAAGGTAACTTTACTTTAATGGGTAAAAAAGGAGTCTCATAATACTTATTTCCAAGCCCTAATACAGAGTTTCTGAAAAAAGTAATAGGTTTGGGTCCTGCTTATAAAATTGTGTTAGTTCAAAGTTGTTTGTATATGAGAAAATAGGGGAAGAAATATATTGTCCATCACAAAGTAGGCTGTTATACTTCCAGAGTGATTTGTTTCACTGCAGTGGTATTTATCATGCTGATAAAAAAGACCATGGATCTGAAAATGGGAAGATTTTTCCTGTTAATTTGAAACAGCACCTATACATGCTGTTGTGACATCAACATAATGCCCTAAAGCCACAGCATCTGAAAAGATTTATTTTCTGAGCCTGTATGCAGCCACATTCTCTTTGCCTCTGACATTCTCAATTTGCAGGCTGCTGGTGATCCAATCTTACTCATTCTGGCTCTATAATAAGGATGTCAATGCAAGAAGAGAAAAGTCATTATCTGATAGCCGGCAGACATGATAAAAAGGCAGAGTTAGAGATCTCAGAGGAAAGGCCACCCTTTCTGCCTTGGATGAGCTTCTCAAGGTCACGGGCGGCTTTTGTACCTGTAAGTACGCTCCAAATTCACTTCAAGCCGGGTGCAGCAGATAAAACTGAAACGGCCCTATCACACAGTCTCATGTCTGAATAAGGGTTTGATTTTATTTTTTTTTACTATCAATCAGTGTAAATTTTTAATTACGATTACCACATATTATGCAGATCAAAGAGGCAATGTGAGCTGCAGAGAAATTTAGTCTAAATTTATGGGTCCTGCCTGGTTAATGGCATTCATATGGATTTGGATTGTGCTGAAGTATCTCCCACAGCAGCAATAATCAGGCAAGACTAGTTAACCATTTGTTATCTCAAATTTAAATATAATATTAAATATCATCTGTTTGGGGAATTTGGTTTAAATGTCAGTAGCAGCAGCTAACAGTAAAAATTTATTTATTCAATCAGCTGTCAAATCACTACTAAGTGCCATTCCAAAAGATAAGCTACTGTCAAGCTCAGGTTAATGGGATCTCATAAACAGTAAGTGGATGAAAGTTTGAGCTGCAAAATACATGAGCTAAACTAGAACAACTGATCTTTAATCTACGAATACGTACACCACATGAAGCCTTTTACAAGCCATGATGACATAGAAGTTTGAAGCAATCCCTACAGGGTTACTACTGAATATCAACTGTAACTTAAGAGGCAGTTTCATTTTCTGTGTGCATATCAGAAAAGTGTACCCAACAAGAGAACAACACTCAGGCTGTAGGCAGGAAAGACAGGCAGTGAGAGAGAATTAAATATGCTCCTAGGCCTCTGGAACTGACAGTTCCTTTTCCCATACTATTTGTGTGGCTCTTATGAAACTGATTTACAGAGAGGACATTTCCCAGGTTATGGTCTATGCATCCCATAAAATTCATATTTAAAGGATTAGATGAGGTATTCATCTCTATGCATGTATTCCACGCAATCTGCAGCTTCACAGAAAAAATACAACTTACCTTAAAAAAAATAAAATTAGCCTTTTGCTATTACTGTGATGTTTATGGGCTTTACATAGAGTGCCAGATACTTCTGAATGCAAAAAGTGTAGCAGTTTTATATACAGAAATGTACAGTTTATCAAAAGAAGACATGTTTGGACAAGAGGAGAAATATTTAAGATGTTCCTTTGCCAAAAATAATGTAAACATCTTCTGCCCACAAAATAGTCAATGCATTAAGATACCACTTGGCTTAAACCAAAACCTCGTTGTCTTTTCTTTAGACAGTCCCTTCCTGTTGAAAGGATCATTTAGAAGTTGACGCAGTTTCTAAAGATCAAAAGCTCTCACTGCAGCCTCTTTTCTTTCCCACTGAACCTGCCAGGAAGTTTATCACCAGCTCCAGTTGCAGTACTATCTGACTGCAGTTTGAAGACCTCAAGCCTGACAGTACGTGAAAGAAGCTCACAGCCCAGGCTCATATGCTCATCACGATGACAAAGTTAATTCTTCCCTTTTATCTTTGCAAGTCAGCCAAAATTACCATTTAATTATCACAGTGTTTTCAGTTCAGATGTCAACTCCCTGCACTTGTGACTTAAGCTACCTGGCACTCCTGTGATATTTGTATCTTTCAAAGACAGAACTGGCAAAAATCTGAATAAAGAAGGCCATGGAAAGCCAGTGGGATTACACACTTGGACATGTTATCAAAGAGAGTTAAAAAACCTGTGAAAATAAGAAACATTAGAAATTTGTAGACTTTGAGGAAGTTTATTTCTAGTGAAAGGGACGTAAGATGCACAGAATCTACCCCTCAAACATATCCCATACCTGAAAACTCTTTGTGCTAAGAGCATTAAGTAGGACGGTCTTCCATATCCTTTTGATATAATGCTACAGAATCATTTTAATTTTCAGAAAATTCAGTTTTCTCTTTTGGCAAGAAGTGTTTTGTAAAAGCTCAGCACTTTTTCAGGCTATCTTAACTGGTCATAAAGATTCTCAGCCAACAGTGCTTCTAATAAATTAACAAAAACCTTACTGTAAGCTAATTGTCCAGCTTTTCAGTTCTCACAGTGCCAAGTGTTGGCCAATGATAATATACATTTGCTTGAAGCCATCACCTTCATTTTAAGCTTATTGTGACTGCAAGAGACCAAGCGGTATATCCCAAAGGAAAAGAATGGGGAAGATATTGCTGAAAACTATCTGCTAACATCTATCCACGTAAAAAGCACTTGCACATATTCACTTTATACAACAGTCAAAAGAGCAAATTTTTGTTAGCTTTAGTTTCTGTAGGAAGTAAATTATTTATCTGTTTAATGGGCATATAGCCAGATATAAAAATATATCCATATTTGAAAGCTAGTCTTGGTATGTTTGCATCTCCAATAACTTATTGCATCAACACAATTCCAGTTTACTCAGTACATAGTCTGACCCCGAGCAGCTAATGAGAGATTTCTTTTTACTTTGGGGTGCATTTGTTTTGCAGGTTTTTCCATGAACTGTGGATTAAGGACAGGAAATGGATGCTTATTGCGACTTGTTTCAAGACCTAGGCCCAAATTTGGCTACCTTTACTGCACGCCCAAACTTTTGGCCACAAATAAACATATGGAGCTTTTGACTTAAAACACCAGGAAAGCTGGGATTAAGCACATACTTGCCACCATCCCTGGGGTACTGTTTAAACATAGTTTACTGCCCTCTGGGCTCCTCAATAAGACTATTTACTTTCAGGTAAAGCAAGTCTTTGCATTCCTCCTTGTGCACCGAAATCCTTTCAGCATCAATCAGTTCATGATACAAATATTTCCAGGAATAAACAATCAAAATTGCCATTGTACAACATCATTGACTCCAGCAGGATATTCCCCAATTACAGGGAAACAAGTACATAGGCAGTCTCCCCAGAGTCAGTTATAACAGCTCCAGAAATCAGACTAAGAAATAGGTTGTCCATAAAAGTATGAATTCATACGATGGATCTGTCTCAAGTTGTCTCAGGGCTTTGAAAGCCCTTAGTTTTGGCATCCATATAACCAGACTCTGTCTCTTTTCACAACTGACACATTCTTCCTCTCTCTGTTGTACAGAAGTTCACTTGAACCAGAGCAGCCCAACCAGTGAATTCCCCAGCTACGGAGAAAATGGAAATGACACCAGTTTACTTGTTTCACCGCTTCTGGTGGCTGGAGTAGTGATCGGACTTGTACTGTTTCTGTCCTGTGTTACAATCATCATTGGCAGCCTGCGAAAGGACGGACGGCTGAGACACCCCCATCTGAGGAGAGATGCTGTTTATGGTAAGAGAGTTCGTTAAAGTGAGCTAATGTTTACCTGCATTAGGATTTGGTGCTACAGGCAACAAATAGCACCTGGAAGAAACACTTTTCCCAGGATCAATTTTTTCACTTGTAGCCAGAAATAATTTTTTGGGACTTTTCCAGAAACATTTATCCAGATAAGTGAATAACACCTATGTTTCAGGGGTACACTTTAGATTCCAAGTGAAATGCAGATTCCCATGGTAATGTACAGAGGGAAAAAGGGAAGCATCTGTTTTTCCTGCTTTTCAGCAGCTAAACACAGAATTAAATAGTTTAACTTAATTAGGAGTTACTGTTTTACCCATGAACAGCAATATTTTGGCATGATAAAATACTGACCATTACAATTCAATCACTACACTTAAATCTACTGCTATGTTCATTTCAGCTCTTTAAAAATCCCTGAAGCCAGGCAAAAACAGTAAGAACAATTTTCAAACCGCTTGTTAGAAATAACAATGCTAGAGAAATGGAAAAAGCAAAGCATGGTGATACTTTCAGAGAAATTCAAAAGAATAATCTTCAACTAAATTGTGCTGGTCTACCCAAGTGAGACCTTCACATGAGCACACATTAGCCAGCTCAGTATCCCAGCACGCTTCCAGGGGCCAACAGGGGAACAGCAGTTCATTGTGAAGTTGGCTTCCTTCACTGCTCCAGCCAAAGCAAAGCACAGCATGTGACAGACAGGATTAGTCCTGGTGAATTCCTCAAGAATAAACTGGCAGAGGTGAAAACTGCCAGAAGGAGGAACAGGTGGTTCAAGTAACTCCTGCCCTTTACCCTCTGGTGAGAGAGACACTACTTTAATGTCACTTTAGAAGCTTCTCTCCAGGTGCTATTTTAATGCATCAAGTGAGATTTAGAAACCACACTTTTTTTTTTTTTTTTTTTTTGTTAAAGACCATTGCTGGGAGGACAGGGGAGTGGAAATGACTGAATTTCCACAATTCCCATTCCTATGGAAATCTAGCCCAGCATACTGAGCATTAACTAACTGTCCCCAAAGACAGAAAATAGCTTCTTGGTATTTCTGGAGCTACAGTGCTCTTGCATGAAAGCATTCAGAAAGCCCTGAAGCAGGCAGCAAGATTATTTTCTCTGCTGTTTTCCAGTTTTCCCCCTTTTTGTGAGTGTTTTTATTGAGAACAGCATTTTCTCCAGACACATACCTACAATCAGACACCTAAGCCTCCTTTTATAAAAACCTTCACAGAGTTGGCAAGGTTTCAATCTCTGCGACTCCTGGGAACTTCAGCAGTCCTGCTAACCTTTGAAGCTGTGTGCAGCAGAACTGACACTCCTTTTCAGCTTCTGAGGCACAAAAAAAAGCTTTAGACACTTGCATCTCACAGGGCAGCACTGAATATACAGTTCCCATGCCATTGTCTGAAACACCACAGTTCATCTACAGACGATGCTAACTTGCTCTTAAAGTCCTGTGAAACCTGATTGTTCCAGAACACCTGTAATTCTTCTGCCTCACATAGGCTTTCTTTTTTGATTTATGGCAGTGTTATAAACAGTGCTATTGTCTCAGAGAACCCACCACAGAGGAAGAAAGCAGCAAGTATTAATTGCTTGTTTTCCAGCTCCAGATGGCTTCTCCTACGGTGGCTCTTTTGGAGAGCTGAGATCCACCTGCATGGAGGAGTTTCCCCCAGCTTTTGATTTTGGTTCCTATCTTGATACGCTTTCTCAGGTCAACGTCATGTATCCTGATTCACCTCCACGGTAAGCACTTCTCTTAAGATTCTGAGTGTTACTGTGCAGACCTTACAAAACTGTATCTTTCTGGCATACTTAGTAATTGTACTTAACCTCATAATTTAGGATAGGGAGAAAACTGTTTGGGGTTGTTCATCTTCTATCAGCAATCTGTGAAGAAGGACAACTACCATTTCAGCTATTTAACCCAAACCTGCACTGGTTGCCTGGATTGTAGTAGCACCTTTAGAGAACAGCATCCCTCAAGTACCAGGCAGTTCTAATTGCCTGGGGAGGTAACATCACCAGAAGAGCCTCTTTCCAAAGACACTTATTCCAGAAATTACATAGCAGCTCCTTCCACACTTGTGCACCTGCATTGACAGTGATACAAGAGCCACCACAAGCGACTGAAGTCACGCTTTAGGCCATCTGTATCTCCTCGGTGTGCCTCACACACCTTGAGGTTAATAAATGAAGGAATCCAGTTACTCCCTCCAGTGACTCAACAGAAACTGTTTCAAACAGAACACCGCTTCAGGCTTTCTGTAGTGATGTAGCTTACAAACAGCAAATACCAGCTGAGCAGCTGTAGCCCTCTCCTATTATTTTTTTTTTCTTCCTTTTAAGCAGACTCTAGTTTGAGTTAAACTGGTATAAGGCCAGGCCTTTTCTGACTGCTTCTGTACATGCGCAATCTAGAGCAAGTCAGTAGTATGAACATGCAATATATAGATTTTTGCTTTCTCTATTCCATGCACGTTTTACAAGCAACCCTTTATGCATTACAAAGTCATGCCATATAATAAATGGGCTTTTAGAGGTGGTGTAAATATTTTAGCAGAAAGCTCACACGTGAAAAATTATTCTCAGCCTGGCATCTAAATTTGTAGAACTTCATATAAATCCACTTTAAAATGTAGACTGGTTTTTGGACCCACACCCACAAGTCTTTACTAATAAAAGCCAGCCAGCTGACACCCAAGCAATGACTTGAGTGGGCATTTGGCCAGATTTCAGGGAACAATCTCAGACTCCTGTGAACAAGCTCTGCAAACATACTTCTTTAACAGACCTAAAATTATACCAAAGGCTGCTTCCATCTCCAAAACAGGCCCAAAGAAGGATTTTCCACCTCTGTGGAACTCCCTGTTTGGAAGGAGATACAGGAGTGATGCAGGATAGCATCCTGCCAGATGATCTGAGCTCTCCCATATATTCTCCAGCTACTGCTCTAGTAAGCCTGGCACAAGTTAACTACCATGTGTCTTACATTCATCTAAGAAACTATTCTGGGACATCAGTACGAGGATCAGAGAGAACACACTGTGTCCCCAAGGAGTCCAAGATCTGACTCTGCACACACAAGGAAAGACTGCTTATCCCATTAATTGCTGTCCTGCATCCTAGGTCAATAGTAAAGATTGTTGACAATGGTTCTGCTGTTTTCTCAATGCCAATATAATAGTTAAATGTTTTAGAAAGAGTAGTTTTGGCAACTCATCAAATTCTTATTAGTTTTTACATCTTAGCAACGCAACTTGGAGAAAACTTCAGGAAAAGCAGAGCTTAGCAGATGGCTGAAAACAAAGCTACATAGAGAGACATTTAAACTTACTAATAATACATTATGTAGTTCATTCTAACTTTCTGTTCCGAAAAGCTTTGGGTGAGAATCATTGTATGTATACACTGTATTATATAAGAGCCTGAAAAACATCTGTATAGCTACCTTTACACTCGCCTCCATGGCACAGCACCAAAGCATATTTTTTCTTATTAGTAGAGTATGGAGATTATTTGGACTGATGGGTGCTAAGAGCAGGAAAACTGACTGTCAGACACAGCCTAGAACCATAAGCAAGACATACCTGACCTTGGGTGTTTAAAATATTAACCAACTGGGATCAATCTTGTTATGTACGATAATGTTTCAGGAAATGGGTTTACTGCAATGTAGCACTGGCTAAATTAATGCAGTTCCTCCTTCTAATTTATGCAGTGCAAGATGTAATTTAAAGCTAAACTAGCATGTCCAAAAGCTAATAATGCAACTGTAGCATAAACAGAACAGAAATTAAGAGCAGCGAGGAACACAACTGTGCTGGCAAGTTAACTCTCAACAGATATTTGAATTTCAGGGAGTGAAAACTAGCATCCTTCTGCCATGCTCAGACACCAAGGCTTCATTTAACCTTCATTTATCACGTTGTTCTAAAAAAGCCTGGACAGGGCAGCAGCATGACATTCCTGAACACCAGGGGCTACAGGGCTGAGTGCTCCTCAATGTACTGTTTTTGTTAAAACCATACTTTCTGATATGATTTCAGTAGAAAACATGACACCTCTGTTTGACCAAGGTGGGGGATTATAATCAGTCTAGAATGTTCTCATTAGGTTTCAGAGTTGAGTTTTAAACCATTAAATGAATGGAAAATGAGTTTTAGGGGAAGGCTGATGAAAACAAGAGTCAGAGTTCAGAGTACCCATTCCCATGGCTGAGGCAGAGCCAAGTGATCAGGACTGCCCACTCTCAGCTCTCCAGTTGAAAGTCCAATACAAAATATTATTTATATAGCTTTAAAGGGAAATTAATTTATGAAAAATGCCTTGGGGTGTTTATGATTTAATTGCTTTGATACCTAAATCACAAATTTCATTTGAGGCTCAGTCTGATTATCACCACAGACACTTCCACTAACCGCTTTCATACATTAGATTTAGAGGAATACCATGCAGTGACTTTTGTCCTTAGCCTCGCATAGTAGCACGGTGGTCACAGAGAAGCCAATTGGTCAATTTGTCTTGACAGCCCCAAACATACAGTGCTTCTATCCATAAACATTCCTTTAGCATAATTAATGACTTTCTAATGAATCTCAGATCTGCATTAGCATCTGTCAGATCAATTTTACACGAAGTGCAGAAGGGAAATATTAAAAAAAAAAAATTAAAAACGCAGTGGGTATGAACTAAACAGTTTCATGATATTAGGGGTTTGTATTTTAGAGACTATTTCTAACACCTACAGATACTTACAGCAGTGCTAGAATTTAATGTTCCATAGTCTGGATTACGAGAGATGGCAAAGTATTTATTTCTAAGAAACTTAGTCGACTGAAAAAGATGATCCAGGTGATCCAGCAACAATTCTAAACCACAGAATTCTTCACCCCTCAGGTTAGGAAACCTGAACAAATTCAACCCAGGCAAATTATAATAACAATCTCCCTTCCACAACATAACTATCATCACAGTAAATATGACTTAGAAAGAAAGCCTGTAAGACCAGTATTTGCCCATTCATTCAACATTCACTGTGATGAGTGGTTTTAAACTTTTTAAACATTTTTTTTTAAACTTTTAAGAAGAATCAAAGGGAAAAAAAATAGGAAAAAAAAATCAGGAGTACTATTCAGAATTACATAGTAAGCAGCAGATCTTTCATCAAAAAAGTCTTCCAGAGTTTGATCAAGGTGGCTGCAGCTGTCATTTTACATATCCCAAACCATGCTGCTGACATGAAATCAGTGATAATACCTTTATAGAGAGAAATCATGAGCTTCTGCTCATGTTTACTGTGTCCAGAGTTCATTGTAACACACACATTTATAGTAAGCTTTCCTAATTATCTTTTCATAAGAGATAAGAAAGCTGTTTTAAAAATAATGTGAGCTTAAATGGCTTGAAGTACAGTATCAATCAAGGATACCATAAATAAACAACAACTGCATTTTTAGATAGTCTCTAAAATCCTAACAATGTGGAGATTTGAGGCTCCCTGTATAAAAGGAATTTTATCAACTTTTCACCTTCTGGCCAGAGGAAATGCATTTCATCCTACTCAAAGAAGAGCTTTTTCACTCATTGGTGATTGGATATTAATGGTACGGACAGAGCTTTAGGCAACCAAGGTTATCGCCTTTTTCCTCTGTGACTCATGGCTGTCTTACATAGAACATCACTGAGGAATGACTCCAGAGCGAGAAGGAAGGATTTAGCTTCAGGAATAGTTTTAATGGAAGCCACAAAAGTCCTCTCTGCATTTCACACTGAAGTGTGTCCTGCGGGGCACATTATGATAAAAAACTGTTAGTCACCCATTATCTCAGTATTCACGCTAGAACACATCACGGGCTTTTCTATTATTCAACCAGTGCCCATGGCTTCACTGTCCTTGGGTATAACAGTTACAGAAGTGATGAGACTAAACACGGCTTATGATCAAGTGGTTCTTATTATATATAAAAACAATGCCAGGGCTGAAATGTATCAGATAAAACAAATTCTTCATCATAGAATGACTTACTGATTCTTTTAAAGCTGCACAATCATGTTGAAACTGCGTTATATCAGTTTCAAATGCTATCTGGTATATGTTCTCATGAAAACAATGTTTAGATTACATTTCACTTTTCATCTGGAATATTTATTCAAAGAGTTGCAACTTCCTCAGGATTAAGCAAAGAATATATGTAATTTAAGAAAAATCTGAGATTTCCAAGCTGCTGTCCTACAAACCCAGCTGTTAGCAGACTGCATGATCAGAGACAGCATCCTCAGTTGAACTACGTACATGGTCAAACACATCTTTTTTTTGCCTCTGATCCTCCTTTCAGTCAGTTACAGTGTATTTTTATCTAATATCAGCTTTTCTTTATTAGGTAGTAACATCATCTAAACACATCCTTTGTGTTGCTTTCATCACAGCTTAAACAAATCAGCACACATTTTCCAGATTTAGTGATTCTGTTTACCATTATTAGACAGTAGGTCATCAGCAAAACTAAAGCAATGCAACAGAAGCCATTTTAGTAGAGTCCTATCATATAACAACGAATGAAGTAAATAGAGACATCTGTTTCACAAAGAATTCTTCATTCCCTGGATTTGCCTTTTTTCACTCGCTGTTGTTTGTGTCTTAAAAAGTTCTGTAAGTAGAACCCGCTTTCCCCAGAGAGTAGGTCATAATTTATGAATGACAGCTAATTAAATAAGTTCTTTTGGGTTTCCTTAGCAACACACCTATCCTAATACTTACTGCAATGAGACCTGACAAATTCATGAAGTTATTTACCCCCCCCACAACATTCTGAGTTAACAAGGTCAGCTCAAAGAGTCACTGTATTTTTTAAGTGAGTCCTCTCTTCGCAGATCGCATTTACATGCAGTCAGATGATGTTAACAGACACCAGCCCTCCTTGCCTTTGAATTCATCTTCTTTCTATTTTCAACAGAAAATGCAAGAAACCTTATCTGCAGCCTCCACTACCAACATCATAGCAATAGCTGTTTGCAACATCAGCATTATAAGCAAAGATACCACACTTAGAAGTAAATACACAAAACTGAATAGGAAGATCATAAACTGCTAATGAAACACAAGTTATTTAAAAAAAACCCAAAACTATTTGAATTATTTGTAGTTGTCTCCTTGACCACAACAATCTGTAGATTCAGCTGTGAGAAGGTGCCAAAATGTTACCTAATTGAAAATCCAGCATGTGTTCCTTACTGCCTTGTTCAATTTTGAAAATGTGATTAAATTGCCAGAAATGAGGGAGTTGCTCACATTGGAATTTGAAGGAAAAGATAGAATTCTTTTTTATCCATCATATGTAGAAAGAAAATGTGCACTAACACTAATATATTTGGAACTAAAAACTAAAATGCCAGGTCTTGAATATCATAATTTGCTACCCATTTGTCTTGATGTTTAAAAGCCTCCTTCACAAACAATCATTTTGCTATTTATCCCACCAAGCATTTTAGTTTTACAGAGCTGAGCTACAGTCCATGGAAAGCATTAACTTAAATCTGAGGGAAAGAAATGCAGCTGATCAGGTATCAACAGTAAGCAGAAGGTTCACACTGCGCCCATTTCTCCTTTAGGTCAGTGGCACATTTCCCTAGTGCTGGGCTCAGTTCCAGAATCAGAGACAGAGAAGCTTCTTCCTTTTTGTGCCTCAGCAAAAGGATTCAAAATTTTCCACCTTGAAACTCACATTACTGTGGGCTTTTCAAAACTGAAACTCTTTTACTATGGTAACAGGACCCGGTAGGTGCTCTTCATCAGCCTGATTAAGTCACTCAAAAATCTGTGGAAAGATTTTAAATAAATTCACTGGGCTTTGGGTCAGTAAAATGTAAATTAAATAAAGATGTAGCTCATAATAAGTAATCCAGCAAAGAGCAGCTCTTCCTTTATTCTCACCAAATTCATAAAGAGTTGAGGACATCAAGCCCTCGATCTCTGGCTGAGATCTAAAATCTTGTCGAAGAATATCAGGTATGCTTGAAAGCTTCAGTGGGCTTAGGGGCTGGGATGAAATCTTTTTCCACATGCTATACAAAAACAATTCAACCTCCTACATGCTGGGACTTGTTTCTGAAGTATCTAGCAGCCCTACCCAGGATCTTCAGAAAAGAGTTGAGGTTTCACAAACCACTCTTTTTGATGGCAAAACAGAAATTTTCTAGTCTGAATTTAAAACCCTTGTCCTCATGAATATAAAAATAAGATGAGAGGGAGGTAAAAATAAAAAAGCCTCTAGATATTTAATAACCTAGTACTAAGATTTCACTTTCTTACCTTCTCCTTCCCCAAAAACCACTTCCATCACCCGGACTAGGAACGGTACCATCAAAATCAACAGGAGAGCTTTGAGGAAATGGTATGGAGAGAGAGCAGCAGGACCAGGTATTTTTCTAAGGCAGGGCTCCATGGTCAATCACTGTAGATCTGAGCTCACTCTAACCAAAGCAAGCTGCCCTGCCGCAAGCCACTTAAAATCTTTGAGTAGGGTTTATTAGCTTGGGTTTAGCCTGGCAGTAATGCAATTACAGGGGGCAGAATGACTGCCTGCAGTCTACTGGGATTACATATGCTAAATATCCTGAGTTTCAGGAAATATCCCAGATCTTAATAGCTCTGCAGTTAGAGGGTTGAGGAAATGGGTTCTTAATTTGTCTGGTTGCAGCAGAATTGCTTTTCAGGTTAAATGAGAAGCCAAAATGTTTTTACAGGAGACTTCCTTTCCTTCAGAACTGGATTCAAAATGATCCCAAAACAGCTAAACAAGGTAGCCACAAACAAAGCAGGTCTAACATTTAAGACCACGGTGGTACAACTCTTCCTCACTTTTGCCTGTAGCCAACAAGCCAGGAAAACCAGACCTTCCTTCAGACCACCGGTTTGATAGCCAAAGCGGAGTCAGCTTGAGTTTGTGGACAAACAAGTGATGAGAGGACCACCCACAATAACAGAACAGATTCCCCAGCTGTGGTCCAGCACCCAGGCTGCCAGACCACTGCCGGGCTCCTTGGGCCACAGCACAATCTTTGCAGAGCCCTTTGGCCCAGAGGGCTGGGCAATGACGAACACATGGAGCCTGCTCGTATCCACTGTGCATTCCCATCCCCTTCCTGCAACACACAACATGGGAAAACACAAGCACAAAGACACGCTGGTCTATCCAGGCTTATTATTTACCCCTCATGGCCCTCCCCAGGCTGTGCAGTCTGGTCTGAGGTGCCTGTCAGCAGTCACAATGGGACAGCAGGCACTGAGCACAGCAGTGGAGCGAGGAGGTAGCAGTTCCCTGGCTCTGGCCTGGTGGCACAGACAGAACCACAAAGCCTGGATAAGCCCAGGCTGGCTCCTCATGGAAATCCTCCTACAAACTGGTCTGTCTAGCATTCCTTCTTTGTGAGAGGAACACGATAGGGAGTCTGCCCAGTCTCAGAATGACCAGCATGAGCCTGTCAAGATCATTCATCACAGCTCTGCACCTCGGCAAGAAATTCTGCAGCCCCTGCCAGCACAGATCTGCAACCCAGACAACTGCTGGCTGAGCACCAGAGACCTGTGAGTCAGAAGGAAAGCACTGGATGTGATACTCTAGACCTTACTTCATAGCTGTAAAATGGCAACACCACTTCCTTTTGCACTGCTTACCAGCAGCTGAGAGCAGGAACAAAGCCCTGCTGTGTCACACGTACAGCGATGGGTGCAGCACACAGCTTTGTGGGAGCAGCAGCACTGGTCCTCCTGCTCCTACCTACCAGGAGCTGGGCTTATCCCCAGGCATCTCAGCTGACAGAGCTGCCACAGGTCTTACTTTCACAGGTCTTGCTTTCTTATGTCATGAGATGGGGTCCGAACTGTCACCAACACCACTGGGATTATCTTTAGGTATGTGGAGATGTGATTTTAAGTATTATGCTCTCGAGCATCTCACACAGCAGGGTAAGCAAGGATGTGGGCTGAGGAAAAAACATGAAACGATCCTTGTCTTCTCACTTTACCTGCCCCTGTTATTGTGAAAATAATGTACTGTGGCATTTTTCACAGGAATCTAATGAAAAATTTCTTTTTTTCAGCTACGATGAATGCGTGGGGCCAGGAGCAACACAAATATACATTCCCACAGATGATCCCCCCCCATATTCTCTTACGGACCCTTGTCAAAGAAATGAAATATCTATAAACATTAGCCTGGAAGAGGAAGCAGAATTTGGGACTACAGGACAGGCTGCAAATTACGCAGTCAGGCTGCAGGACTTACAGCAGCCCATTTCATCCATCTCTTTGTCGTCTCTTGCTCTGGAGGCTGCTCCCCGGTATGAGACGGTGGTGTGTGAACCCATCCCACTTGTGCCAATGGAAGTACTGAAAAATTCTTCCACTGACTATCAGACCCTTCTGAACCAAATCATGTGAGTGAAAGTGGCTCTTTCCTTCAATTCTTCTGAAGAACTCAGACTGACCTGAAAGTTTTAACTATTTTATATCTTTAAACAGGGATGCAATGGGATTTTATTTTTTACAGTGAATTTTGAAAGTTTAGATAAACTTCCCTCTTTGTGCTTCAAAATGTTCCACAACTTCATACAGCATAAAAGAGCAGTGACAAGCAGTGCATCTGACCTTTTGGAAGCATTCCAAAATACATCCCAATCAGCCACTCTTAATGTAGATACATGTTACCCGCTCGAGCCTACTTGTTGATTTTATGATACTTCGCATGTTTTAGAGCAGAAGGAAAAAGAAGAGCATTTTGTTGTCTTTGTAGGTGTCACTAGTACATTTCATTCAGTGTCTTGACAACAACGCATTTTTAAATAACTCTTTGTCTCAATATGTGTTTCAGAGGAGAGAGACAGAATGCTGCCTGCAAAACATTACTATCAGTACCATATAGCAGGAAAAAAAAAAATTCTGATAGTCACTTTGTTCCTTTGGAAAGCCTGGCCAGTACCAGGCTTTCCAGAGCACTGCAAAACCTGCTGTAAGTCTTCCTCCAAAGAAAGCAGTGGCAAGGGATGGAGAAGTGGCAGAGGATCCCCAAACACCAACTGGCTTTATCTGTGGAAGCTGTACCACAGCTGCGTGCAGGCTGGGAGCCACGTGCCCTTCACAGGCAGCGTCTGGAATCCCAGAAGATGCTCCATGCCGATTCCTGTGCATGACTGCATTTTCAGGCACTAACCAGTCTCTTTCTTCAGTATGGAGACAGTAGTGTTACAAAGGACTTTGACCTCCAGTAACTGCATTAGTGTGATTCAAATAATAGATGCTGGACTCAGCATGTGCAGTAACAGAGAACCTCACTGTGCAGAAAGAATCCTCTTTTATTAGGCATGATCCTTTTCACTGAAATTTTGCTACCCACAAATCTAGCCTTTGTTCATAAATCTGGACTTCTCACACATCCCTATGATAAATACATACAAATTGGAGACACACACCAGGAGCACAGCAGGGGTAAATGGCAGATGTGAGAGTTTAATCTGACGTGGTACATAAGCAGCCTGTCCCTACGTAAGGGCTAAACTACATCTTCAACCAGTACTAGTTAGCAGAGTTATCAGAGGCTTAACACTACTGAATCTTAGAGGTATTTTCACCACAAAAAATATTTACACTGATAAAATGGATTCCAGTTTACTACCCCCACTGAAGGATATGCAGCAATGACTGTAGTAAATATAGAGTCTTGTCTAAAAGGAAGCATCATCCAAATTATTAAAATTGCACTTAGATATTCTGTAAATACTAATAATTTCCAACTGTAATCTTCATCCAACACTCCAAAGATTGACACAATTATCATTAATACTTAGATGGGAAGTAATTATATGGTTCTTACTGCTGCATAAATTATATCATTACTGAGTCATATGCACATGATGAGATAAGGTAAGTATGCATTTTTTGTTAAGTAGATGAGAATAAACATGTGTTTTGCTAAAATAATAGCATTCTTTTGCAATTCAGCAAGATTTCCAATATTCTCAATACACTATACCCAAAACAACAAAAATTCATTGCAAAACTGCTGGCAGGCATCACTAGAACAAAGACTGTATTTCCCATTTATATTTTTAACAGACAGAACTATTCCTCTTTAAAATACTAGCATAAAGAGTTTTGCAGAACGTAAAGTGCCCTGCAATATGAGAAGCAGAACTCTACACCATTTATTAGGTGTCAGAAATTAAAACCAATGCAGAAATGTAACACTTTGTTTTATGGGCAGGAAAATAAGAAGTGACAGAGAGCACAGAGGTTTATTTATGCAGAATAGGGCACGCTTTCATAGCTGTGTCTTCCTGCGGCTCTTGGAGACCTGCCTAGAACAGGGTAAGGTACTGCGATCAGCCCCGGCTTACTTCAGGCTGCTGCTGGGGAGGTGGAGGGTGAAATCTAATAATTTTTTTTTTTTTTTTTCCTGGAAGTAAGTTACTCTTTCACTTGTAATGTGGCAAACCTGACGATTCTTTTGGAGTCAAGTACAGAGGGTTTTCAGACCTGTCAGGCAAGCCTCCACTTTGTTACAGATGCTTACAGTTTCTGTGCATTTTGGGAAATCCTTTCAACCTGCCCAGCTTTCAACCTGACAGGGATTTCATGATGTTCCACTAACTTTCTGTCTGTGGTTTACAAAACAAGCTGATTTTAAGTAGGCTTCTGATGAAAATGGGAGACTTGTATTTTACCTCATGATATAAACGCATTGCTAAGACACAGAAAACTAATCACAGTCTTTCTTCATTTGGTAACAGTTACACAGCATTGCTGTCTGGATTGTATGTAGCAGCATTACTTACCAGTAGCTGCCTACTCCCTCTTGTGGTGTACCACTTTATAAAGTCAAGTCATCTAGTATCACACTACACAGAGCTCACAAGGGGAGTTGTCCATCAAAATAATTCCAGCTTCTCTCTCTCATGGATATGGAAGCCAACCAAAACATTCACTGCCATACTGTAGCATTTTTCTAACTTACCGCTAAGTGCGTAGGTTATGTCATTCATTATAAACAAGTATCTATATAAACAAACTGTGAATTAAAAGTAGAATACGCTGCCTTCAGTAATACCTTACCACAACCACTTGCAAGACTGGCTTAGAATTTTCTACTCTCGTTAATCTTTTTAACTAGGTGATGTCCAACAATACTGTGGGGAAAAGAGCTTATAATCCAACCCATATACCTCTGCAAACAGACAATACTAGAAAAAGAATTTTATAGCTCTGAAGCTGCTCTAACAGCTTCCACTGCTACTACTGGAACATTGTGGAAATTTCTTGCAATGATGCAATAAGAACATATTTCCTTTTATTGGAGAATATTTAAAATCCTGGATAAATTTCAGCAAAGTCTCCTGATGCTCCTCTTAAGAGATTCATATCTTCCCATCAGATTTTATCCTAAACTCTCACACAATTTTAATGCCAGTCCTAAATCAGGCTTAACAAAGGCCTTTCATTTATTACATTATTAATTTTAAAGAAAATTGTGTGGACATGCTGCTTCTTGCTACGTGATAACAATACTGTATTTCTGTAGTCATCTCTTTTGCTTCGATTTTTAGTAAACCAATCTTTACATAAAACTTTTAGTAAAGAACATAAATGTATTTGAAACAGCTTCTGTGCTTTTTATTGCATCGGTATCACTTTGGAACTACCCACAGCCTTTACCCCCCTGTTAATCAGGCAACCAAGCAATTTTTGACTAAGCAACATCATGCTTCAGCCAGTTCTATGAGGATTTTACATTTGTCAGAGACCACAGGAATAAGCAGCCATCAGAGCAGTCAGGTCTCTGCTGCGCAGGAGGATAAGTTGGTATGCACTCAGGCAGGATCCAGCCCAGCTTCACAAGAGCCAGAAGGGAAGAGAATGCAATACTGCTGCAATGAAAATTGTTACCCTCAAAATACTCTCAGACACTTCAAGAAGCATAAGAAACCCTCATAAGCACATTCATAGGTACCTCTGAAAATTCCTGAGGTCAGGAAACTGGAAAATAGCAATGTTCTGCCAAGGAAAAAAGAGGAAAAACCAGGCCAGTGTTCCCAGAAATAGTCAAACCAGTAATTTTTCATCACAGCAAGGTGAGTAACAATGTAATCCCTGAACGGAAACCAGATTAAACAGATTAGCTGGTCATGGTACAGTCTGACAAATCATTCCCTTCCTTAAACTACAGAAATAATCTCTGTAAAATTGTAACCACAGACTTTTTCAAATCAAAATCATAATCATCATACAGAAAAGTATTTATCAATTGCTCTGTGTTAGTTTGAAAGGATGCATCAGGTGGGATCACCTATGTCCTAATGAAAACACCAAGTGTGTCCAGATTTCAGAGAGAATGGACCTATTAAATCAGCAAACTGCACTAAGTAAGGAGAGGCAGGAGCTGTAGGAGAGCCGAACTGGAATGTGAAGACGGAGAAACACCCTGGAAAGAACAAGATGCAATTCAGTGAACACAAATACAGTTCCAGTACTTGAGGCTCAAATTCACAAACACACAACACACAGTGACCCGTTAGACTGCAGGAGAACATCTGAGAATTAGACTGAGACAAATATGGGCTAACTTTGACCAATAATATTACACTACTAGGAAAAGAAAAAGTAGACACATGAAAACAAACAAACAAACAAACAAAAAAAAAAAAAAAACCACCACACACAGGTTGGGAATAGATACAGTGCTTAAAATATTCAATTTATAAAATATCAGTATTTTACGCACTGTATAGAAAGAAAGATTCCATGTTAATAGGAACACCCTCTGGGAAAAAATGATTCTCTTAGCCCGGACCACACTAGTGACCCACTGAGATCTACACGACTTTTAACTCCATACCTGTGTCACAGCAAAAAGCTCTCAGTGAAACTACCCAACACCACAATTACATCGAAGCACCTACAGCTGTAACTCCACTGATGCACTACCTGTGAAGTGAGATTTGGAGATAGATCAGAAACTAAATCCATTTTTTCCAAATAACCAAAGCATCTCATGCATTAAATCTTCATATTCATTTCACTTTTCTGCAAACTCAGTATTAACTATATTATGCAAATAGGCTTTACTGAAAAGTGAAGCACTCAAAAGAGCAAGCAAAGGAAGATTCTCCCTATCATTCTACTAAAGTGCACCAGGCTTTAACAAAATGCTGTTATTCTGTATGTTAAGAAGATCAGCAAAGGTTAAAAAAATCTAATCACCTTCCCCATGGAAAAATGAAATCCAACCCTCTCATTTGGGTCAATAAAGTTTCACATATGGCGAGCGGAGAGCTGAGCTGCCTGCAGGCACCCTGCTAAGGGCACAGCCAGGCTTGTCTGTATACGCCTGCACATATGGTCCAGGAGGAAACTCAGACCTTGCAGCAGATGGCCAGATGGCCTCCTTTCAACATGTGGTGGCAGGATGGGGATTTGTCCCCCCCCCTTCCCTCTTGGCTAGATCAGCCATTTTTATATAGCAATTACCTATACACAAATTCTACAAATGTATTTCCTAATGACGTTTCACTTGGAAAGACGATCAAAAACGTATGTTTCCAGAAAGCCCTCTTGCCTGGACAGTCAAGGAGAAAACCAGTTTGTTGGCAACACCACACAGTCACTTTCAGCAAGAAACAGGAGTGCAGTCAAGCAAGCCTGAGATTTCCCTTGATCGGGGAAGCCATACATTCACAGAGGTTAACAGCGAGGCAAACATTAATTGTAAAGGCTATCACGTACTGAAAATAAACCATAACAAGATGAGCCATTAAAAAAAAAACATCAAATCATGTTGATAATTGCAGTAGGCCAAGTCAGTGGAGAAGACACCATCCCAGCTGGTCTGCAACAGAAGATAAGGCCACAGGAGGCTAATTTCTGAAGTCACCCAGGTGCACAGCATCGTGGCAGCCATGGGAAGCGACTCAAAAATTGATTTCAAAAATCAAGATTAGCAAAATCATTAGGATCAAAGTCAGGCCAGACCTCCATTTCAAACCCATCCCAGGAAACCCTCCAGCCACCGCAACAGAAAACATAAAGATCGTTACCCAAACCCAGCCCAGGGATTCAAAATACAGAGGAAAAAAAATAAAAAATAATAAAAAAAAAAAAGCAGAACAGGCACAAGGAAGGTGCCCTGTCACAGAGGGGCTGGTTTCACCCCACAGCACAATTACCTCACACCAGGCCTCCAGCACAGCCTCGCCTGGGGCTTGCCCACAGCACACATCTCCCTGCCTCCGCCTGGAGCACACCCTGGGGCGGCGGCAGAGGACAGCAACGGGGAAAGGTCTGGGGAAACCGGTGAGAGAGCGGTGAGAAAGCGCTGGGGGGTAGAAAGCGGCGGCCTTACCTCAGGAAGGAGGCGGCAGAGGCGGTGAGGAATAATGGCGGTGAGGAATAATGGCAGCCGCCACGCGCCACTTCTGAGGCCATACGCGCGCACACCCCCCAGCGCCTTTCGCTTTCAGTTCGCCGGGACGCCCCGCCCATCACTTGACTGATTGACAGGGCAGGAAACCACTCAGCGGCCGGCGTGCCGGCGGAGTTGCCAATGGGCGGCCGAGCCGTGTGGAGAGGGGGCGGGCTGTTTTGTCGGCGCCATGAAGGAGGCGGTGGGCGAGGAGGAGGTGCTGCGGGATTACCTGGCTTTCTACGCCGCCCAGGGGGCGGAGGGCCAGCTGGCGGCCTGTGGGGAGGCCTCCCTGAAGGCGAGGGCTCGACGGCTGCTGGGCCAGCGGCGGTCAAGCGGGCTGGATGTGCGCGGAGTGGCCGAGCGGTGCCGGCGGGCCCGGGGACAGCGCGGGGGCAGCGGCGTCCTGAGGGATCTGGTGAAGGCGCTGGAGGTGCTGGAGCTGCTCTGCGTCAATCTGCTGCTCTCCCCCTGGAGGAAGGAGATCAGGTCGCTGAAGGTAGGGAAACAACCTGGAGGTGGCAGCCTGCAGCCGGCCCTGAGGGGGCCTGGTCCGGCCCTGAGGAGGACTTAGTATTTGAGATGAAGGTTTGATTTGAAACAATAAATTATACCTTTATCGGGACCTTTGAAAGTCCTTCAGTTGGTTTTCTAGCTGTTTCTATCAAAAAGCAAAGCTAGTTTTCTCCCTGTGAATTAAGATACCTGGAGTTGAAGCCTTGCAATGCCACCCGTGCCTATATGAGCATGCAGCTAAACTTCGGCTGTCTCAGCTTCAGAAGGTTTGCAAACGAGTCTATCTGGTTCCCTTAAGCCTTCTCCACTGCATAAGTCCACATCTCCAAATCCTATTAATTTATTAGTATCTACCAAATAGTTCTCCCCTTTCAGAAGGTCTGATTGATAGATACTTAATTGACAAATGTTTGCATCTTTTATCTCTATGTAGTATAGGCAGTCTTTTCATAGATGTCAGCCATCTGCTTTTTCTAGGCATCCGACCCAGGGCCTGGCGCCTGCAGGGCTACGGTGCCTCTCCCTGGAGTGCAGGAGGCACCTCAGAGGTGCCTGCTTTCTCCCCAGGGAGGTAGGAGCAGCGTTTAGGAGCTATTTGGAGCAGATTAGGGGTGTCCCAGGCAGTGTGAGATGTTTGTTAGCCCTTGCAGGACTTGGCCGGGCCTTCAGAGCCATCCCAGGAACACTGAGCAGTGTGGGCATTTGGAAATGGAGGCCTTTGGTTGTCGAGGGGCTAGAGAAATAAAAAGGTACCGTGAAAGGCTTAGTGTGTCATGACTGTGAGTTTTAACCTTAATCTGCCTGTAAGGAGGGGACACTTCTTAGCCTCAGTTCTCACTTTTGCCAACAGCTGGATGCCAGAGTCCTGTTGGGGCAGTGTCTCTCTGGTCCAGTGATCTCAGCAGCTCTGGTGACTGCAGCTGGTGAGCTCCCTCAAAAGAGGAAACGCTGGCGCTTTTTGCAGCAAGGTGGTCAAGGTTACCCCTCTTCCCTAGCATGCTGAACACATCTCATTGCCCAGAAGAGAGCAATCTTCAACACATGCAAAATCAACTTGTATTTAAACAAAACCCTCAAACACCCAAAACGCAAACTTATTTCCCTTCCTACAGCAAGAGGTGCTGGCGAGGAAAGGACGTTTCTTTCCTTCTTGCTGCCTGTAGGCCTTATCTGTGAATTCTCAGCTGTAGATCCCTATTCTCCTCATTCACCTTCCTAAAACAGGCAAAGCATAAGATAGTCAGGCCTACAGTTAATGGCTCAGCTTTTTATAACGTGGGAATTCCAGGCTTCATTAAAATCAAATTTTGAAGACCAGAGTGCAAGAGAGCCAGCTGAAGGCCTGAAATAACACAGCTACAAGGCTCAAGCTGGAAAACAACCAGTATCTTGTGTACATCCAGGTCTGATAAAAAGTTACGTTTTTTCTGTGGAGATCTACTTGACGTATTTCCTGCTTCTCACTCACCCTGATGTCGTTGTCACCCCCAGCAGTGCCTGAGTTCCCCTTTGGAAGGAACAGAAGCTGGGGAGCAAAAGGCACTGTTGTGTGAGCTTTTGGAGCTACCCCAGGCCTGAGGGCTAGTACGTAAACTGGAAGTGGGTTTTGGTTTTAAGCTGTTACCCAGCAGCAGCGTTTTATTGAAGTCCTTGTTTTGCAGAGTCTCTTTGTTGTGCAAAGAGAGCATGTTTTGGCAATATTTCTGCTAGAATAGTCTCCTTTCAGGAAGGTGCTTTCAAAGAAATGGCAACTTAATTTGGTAGTAGTCGAGTTACAGCAGGAGTCTGAACCATGCAAAAAGAACATGTTACAGACTTGTTACCAATTAAGAAACACAATTAACAGTGAGTGCATCATGTCTGTTCCTTTAGGAAAAGAACTGACCTCAGTGATTTATTCTATGAATCTTTATTTAAAAACCTTCAATTCTTCAGTAGAACACGTAAGACTTATTTCTGAGTTTCTCTAGTTTGACTAAAGTGATTTTCTTACTCTCTTCTTTTTTGAGTATGGATGCTCTGAGCCAGTCTCTCAGCGGGTTTAAACTGGCACGGCTTCACTGAAATAATGTGTTACAGCAAAGCGATAATGAGAGGCTTGAAAGGCTGACAAAATAACACTGGTAGAAAAGCCTCACTCGCTTCAATTCAAATTTCAGACTTTCCAGAACATAGCATTTTTAAAGATTTAAGTAATTTTTGAAGTACTCTTGATTCTTAGGAAGTCTTTCACACTTCCCTCCACCCCAGCCCTCCCCGTGTTCATCTGTTTTTCAATGTTGCATTCTGTTTCAGACATTCACGGGTAATTTTGTCTACTATATTCAGTCTGTGCTCCCAGATGACATTGTAAAAGCAGTACTGGAGAAAATAGGTTACATTGCAACGACAGCAACCGAGTTTTCACTTGTCAAAGAGAGAAACAATGAGGAAACAAAGCAGACTGCATTTGAAATATTCCTGGCAAGAATTGAGTGTGAAACCATCCTCGAAATTACAAATGAAGAGAAGCAGGGCAATTTGGAGGCGACCCCACAGAAGAGATCACAAATGCACCAGCATCATGGAGATGAGGACAGAGAGGATCAGACACCCCAGAGAGAAGGCGCTGAAAATCCGGAAAATAAACCAAGCAGTGAGACATCTTTGTGCCTTGCTACTCAACAGAAATCTTCCACTAATAGCGACACAGGCTTTGAAGCTGCTGGGAATCCGAAGATCAAAGGTGACGTGCCTCAGCCGGCAGTCACTCAGTCCACTAACAGGCTCCAGGAACACCAAAGGCAAGTCATTAACACCGTACATTTCCCGGGCAAGCGCTCAGACAGTGAGGACTTCTTGATCAAATACAGTGACATTGTCATCAGACAAACGCCTGTTTTCAGTAAGAATCTTTCTCCAAAAGTTTTTGAAACGAAGCCAAGAGCCAGTCTGGGTGAAGAATGTGTCTTGGCAGTGACTGTGGAGTCGCCGGCAAAGGACATGAGGCCTGTGCCGCTCTCCCCGGGAGCGAGCGGGCCGCCAGCCTTCGCAATATTTGCTGACAGCTCCTGTGACAGCAAAACCGCTTTGCAGTACGAGGCTCAAGAAGTCCCCGAAGAATCAATTGAAGCAGAAATTAACGATGCCATAAATTGCACAGACCCAGACCCCGCGGATGAACCCGCTGAGCTGAAGTCTCTGCCATACAAGGACATTCTGTCTGTCCAAAACTGCGGTGTCTCTAGGGAAGGGGAAGTTTGTGAGCTGTCTTTAACCTTCACAAAACTACAAATCAAGGACACTGGGGAAGACCTCACGTACCCAGTAGAGGAAACTGGCCAGCCTGACTCAGTGTCGTATGCAAGTACAAGTGACAGGCACGTAAGAGAGTTTAATCCCTCCAAAGCACAACATACATGTCTGACTAACACGCAGATACAGAACAGAGCAGCAGCATGTGCTGAGCCAGCTGCAGATCTGTGCTGTGCTACTGGGAAGGTGGAGGATTCTGCTACTGGTTCTGATGGCAAGAGACCATTAATGAATACTCCAGCTGCTCATGTGGCTTCTGAGTGCTTCAGACACATTCGAGAGCCCCCTCACCTCACCTACATCCCACCCCAAAGTATCCATGTCCAGTCCTCACGGGTGAGGAGCACACCAGGCAGAAGGAACCTCTTGCAGCCTGAATGTGACTCTCCCGAATGCAGTGAAGTACAGCTGGAGAACTGTAACTCAAAAGTAAGCGAAATCCAGGAGCCTTATGTCATTATTGACAAAGCTGACCAAGGAATGTTAGGCCATCACACTTGATTCTACCAGTGCTTTATTTATAACCTGCCTCGGCTTTTTCCTCTCACTTGTGGCCTTTATCACCTGTTCAGGGAGATGATTAGCTTGTCAGAACAATTAAAAAAATAAAAACAACAATAAAACACAAAACAGCACTGATTTTGGACAGTAAAAGAGGGGAGCAGTTGAGCAAATTCTTAATGGCCCCTCCTTATCTGCAACCTTTGGCACTGAAACCGGAATGGTCACCTTTCTAGTGCATTGGCAAGTTCCATAATCTTAAATCCATTTAATTCATTAGCCAGATCCCTTCTGCCTGTATTTAATGCCAGAGTAGGGCATGCTGTACAATGATAGAAGCAGGGAAATATTTCTCAACTGAAGACCCAGCTTTCTAGCTGTACAGCTGCTGTACTGGAGGGTACTTCTGTTACCTCATGACACGCCTGCGCATCTGTCCTCTCAACTAACCTTCCTCTTGCTTTCAGCTGAAAACAAGTTTAGAAAGTTTGATAACCTTCCTTTAGGTTTAAAAGAGACAGCCACGTGAACACTTTGAGTATTATTTTTGCATTAGGAGTAACAATTCAGCTCTTCTAAAAGTACTAACCTGTACTACAGGAGTCTCTGCTCCTTACCAAGATGTTTTGTGGCTACCACCACAAACTTCAAGAGAAGCACTGAGCGTGGTAACCATTCACCATGAGCAGAAGAGGGAGATCCAGCTGCTGCCCCGGTTTCCCTTGACCCTGCATCAGCTCTGGAGCTCTCTGGACTTTCCTGTAGCCAGTTCATCTCACTCCAACAATGGGACAAAACTGTCAGTTTCTGCTGGTTTAAGGCAGATGAGAGAAGGATCGCACTGAGCACCAGGCCAGTATAAGGGCTGTCCTGTAGGTGGGAGCACCGTGGGAAAAGCTTTGTGCTGAGAAGGAAGCAGATTTGCTTGCTCAGTGGTAAGCTGGAGTCCTGGCATTGAGAATATCTTTCATACACAGTATTTAATCAGATCTGGAAAAGCCCACGCACATCTTCAAGCTTTATGCAGCTTTTGCCTAGAAAGACAGTTTAACACTGCTTCAAGTAACTTTTCCAGTAGCACTTCAATGCTAAGAATTTTGTGTTTCACACTGAAATTGATTTAAATAGTTTTTAATTTACTTTTATCTCCCCCAGCTTCAGAGGAGCAAAGGGATTCACTAGAACAACTTCCTGAGCTAAAGATCTGCCTTGAGAGCAAGTAATTGCTGATGCGATGCCATCTCCTGATTCCAGCAGGGCAGGAGAAATAAAACTTAGACCAAGCCACCACCAAGTGACAGGGCTGCCTCCTACTTTGGGAGGGAGAAACAGATATTGTAAACACGCACACACAAATTAATACTCTCTTAATTGCAGCCCCTGGGGTGATGTTTTTGGGCTTTACGGCTGTAGCTGTTGATAACACACCCATGTTTGGGCTGTTGCCAAGCAGTTCTTGCACAGCATCACAGCTCTCTCTGGTTCTACCTACCCCCTCGCTCCCAGTGAGTAACTGGGAGAGGACAGAGCTGGGAGAGCTGGCCTGGACTGGCCAAAGGGCTATACTGTACTACAGACCATCACACTCGGTAATAAATCTGGGGTAGCAGAAGGTGGTGGGGGATTTTTGTCTACCAAGGTTGCTGTGGCTGAGACTGCCTGGGCTTTGCTCTGCTTGGGGGTGGTGAGTTACTGCCATTGTGTCACTTGGGGTTCCCCCCTCTCTTTCCTTCACTTATTAAAGCTCTGTCTCACCCCAAAAGCTCTCTTGATTTTGCACTTGTTGTCCCTGTCCTGCTGGGGAAGGGGGGAGGCAGCAGCTGCCTCACTGCTGGCTGAGTCCACCCACCACAGCCTTGTACTTACCTGTTCTTCCTAACCACTGAAGGTTTATAGCTGTATTTTCCCCCTGTGGGGGTTATTAAAATTATGTATTTTAAATCTCATACTGTGTCAATTATTCACGAACTCTAATTTAACACTGTGCAACGCCTTTCTCATCACTAATTAAAATGTCTCCTAATTTAGATGACCATCGGTAATACAGGATTCACATAGTTAACACCCTGCTTTTATTTTTACTGTAGCCATGTGAGGAAAAAGTATTTTAACAGCAAACCAAAGACTACCCCTTGAAAAGACACCCTCTTGGGCATCTAACTGCTCAATGCCGTACTGCTGGCCTTCAGTAAACTTCTCCAGGTAACACCTACTGTGTCTTGTGTCGTTACTAAACTTCCCCTGCTGGGCCTGTGCACAACTGTGTCTTTCTTCAAGGAACCTGGCAAACAGGAGATGGAGATCTTTGCTTTGCCCCGTTGCGAGCAGAGCTTTGGACCAGCATCATCCACACCCAGGAGCTTATGAACAACCTCACATGGGGAAAACAAAACATACAGAGGTTTATTTCATGGTGTAGGCAGCAGTTTTATGTGCTAATTACGCTCATGAAAACAATTTTCAAGGTTTCCTAAGACTTATGGTTTTGGACAGTTGCTTCTGACTTGTTTAATAAACAAAGCAGGGCTCCTCAACATGCTTCCCATGGTCAAAGAAAGTGAACAGAAGGCCAGGCTAAGGGAATGCAGCTGTTAAATGATTTCATTTTTGCCAGTCTGTTTCTAAATTAATGTGCTGGTCCCAGATGCTACTGGTTTGCTAAGATGCCTTGAGCAGGACAAAGTAAATAGCAAAGTCTGGAGAAGACATCATGTATGTGATAAAGAGAAAGCCATTCAGGAGGGGACAATGGCTTCTTACACACACTGCAGTTTAGAAGCGGAACCTACTGTGACACAAGTAATTAAACCTCACAATTCTTACTCATCTCATCCATTCCCACAATATACTCCACAACAGCCAAAATGTACTGCAAAACCACGTTCTGTACTGTTTTAGTCTACAGGTGCAAGCTGCATCCAACTTACAGACCAAATTTAAAAGCCAAGAGAAGTGGCAGCTTGTTTTTATGCCCATCCTGCTGGCACCGGGGTCCAACTGCTTCCGAGACACTCGTAAAACAACGTGTGTATCAGACTCACGCTGATCGCCCTCTTTCCCCTCCCCTCAGCAACTCAGAGATTTCAAGAAACAAAGGCAGACAAATTCCAGGCTTAAAACCAGCTGTTTATGATCAGTGCAGTGTTGTTATCTACAGCAGCCTGTGAACATTTGACATTTATGACACATTAACAAGCAACTGGGTTTGTTCCCAGTTTTCATTAAATACCCAACCCTCCTGTATATGAAAATCTATACACAAAAAATGATAGGAAAACACAAAACAAACATGCTCTCTGTAGCCATCACATCTGTAATTTTTAATAAATAAGTTATGTAAATTATTCCTTCATATTCCATTATACTTAGAGTATCTGTAATCTCCATCCAAACTACTGTTTTGATACAAAAAAGGGGTGGAGAGGGGAGAGAATCTGACCAAAAAGCATAAATTTCTTTCAAAAGCTGAAAGATAACAGCGAGATTCTTTGTACAAAACAATTCAGTGATATTTTCTGGACTGCGTGCAAAATATACATCCTTGGCTTCTACAACTCATAATGAAATTGTAATTAAGAACAAACTGCAGATGACTAAACTTTGAATTTACATTTTCAAAGATGTAGTTCTTTTGGTCTCTTACAGAAGAAAAAAAAGTTGAAAGGTTTAAGCAGTTTCAAATTGCTACTATCCCCCTACAAATAAGCTTCCAGAAGTAAGAGAATTACATAACACATACAAATCTTATTTTAAGCTAGAATCCTAAAGCTGTACAACACCACAGCAGCACAGCAATGTTGGGTTCGCAAACTTCAGTGCAGGAATTCAGTATTACTAAATTGTAATGATTCTGAGGGGGGGAAAAAATCCCACCAGATGGAAATAAGTAACAAGGAATGACCTGCATTTCCTGGCATGGCGAACAGCGCAGTTGTTTCAGCGCTGTGATTTTTAGACATACTGCAGAACCTGCTACCACAAAACTACGAAATAAAAGCAGCAAAGTGATCTCTAGAAGCAGTACCATCGGATGTTGTTCAAAATCAGGTGGAACGTGGAAAAGACAAGTAACTGAAAATATGCATCCTCCAACAAGTTACCTGGAAGTCACAATAAACTGAGCAAGATACAAACCCAAAACATCATCCGTATTTTTCTTTATAAAAAACACATACAATCGAAGAATCCAAAACAGTTAGGTCCAAAATAAGACTTTTTTATAACCATTTGAAAGGAGGAACAAATACAGTTCTGTGCACCCTGTATTTTCACTAGTCCTCAGCTCAGCCACAGCAGCGGCAGTGACTTCAGGAACACTAGAAAGAAATAAGCCCTTTTAAAAACCTAGCTTAAAAAACCAAAAGCCTCGGAGCCATTCTGCAATCACTTATGAAAACCGTCAGTCTTCTTTTACGACTGGATTCAGTGGGACTGCACTAGTGCACAGCTCACTGCACGGCTACAGCTGTACTCTCATCTCACGTAAAGCAGGAGAAACTCACGAATTCAATGCAAGTGCAGCAGGGCTGGTGGGAGCAGAGCCAGCCCCCCTATTTCAACCTGGTAATCAAGCTACTTTAACTTGGTACACTTCACTGGCTTCCTCTAATAATAGTAATGAAGGACTTCCCACCTCTTGTTTGGAACTTTCTTCCAAATTACAAAGAGAGAGTTGTCCTTGGGGGGAATAAAAAGGAAGAAACTTTAGTTATGTTTAGGAGGCAGCAGTGAAGTGGGAAATGGGAGAAATAGCTATACTTTACCTGAATAGAACTGACACAGAAAACTACAATGGAGAACCTAAAAACATGAAAGGGAATTGGCTTATATTCTCTTCATGACTTGTATCCAAATGTTTCATAGCACTAAGTCTGTAACATTCTATAAAGCATAATTCAAATGCAAAAAACATTTAGAAATACTAAAAATACTCAAAAACGCTGAGAAATCAGACCTCATAAACATGTTTTCTAAAGTAGAGCAACCACAGGCTCCTATAAATGGTGTTGCATGTTACACGGGTTCAGGATTTGGTCCCGGTTTTCTTCGTACTTCTCTATCATTTTCTGCATGTCATGGTCAGCTCCAATAACCTTGAAAACAACAACGCAGACGTTAGAAATAACTGGCACCTAAAAAACCAGCATTGTTGAGCAAATCAGAAGAGGGCCATCAGCGAGGCCAAAACAACACACTCCAATTAGCTGTCTGGTTTGTTTGGCTTTCACTGAAAAGCTCCGTCTGATCCTGCAGCCACAGGGAACAGACCCAGAGCCCACCCAACCCATGGAGGACCAGACTTTCACTCTACACGCTCTGGAGAGCTGCAAACATTCTCCTGAGGTTGGCCTTCTCCAAAGGTTATGAGAAAAGCAGATTTATTTACTTTTACCACTAAGTAACACTTAATATTTGAAAAGTAGAAGCCTCCATGCGCTTTATTGGTTGTAACTAAAATAATACTCACAAGCACTGGGCAGGAAACTTTAAACAGTGTATGTTTAATGAGCCACTCTTCATAGAGCTGATGAATAGCTTGTAAATATTCCTAGAAAAGAGGTGATTGAATAAAATACATGCCCAGGGATGAAGCACACATTGCAATTCGTATGTATCTGGCAATTAGTTAAGAATACACACATTTTGGCAGCATCAGGTATTTCCACTAACAATAATAAAAAGCATCAGAAGGTTTCAGAGAAAAGTTAACTCCCAGTATGAGGTTTTACTCCACAAAGAATCTCAAAGATAGCTTATGGGACCACAGGGCTCCCGGCAACTTTTAAGAATCAAGAACCACATTTCTCTCCCATGGGTATATTGTGACTCAAGATTTTACAGAGAAAAACACAACACAGAGAAGTAAGGACAGAGAGGGCCAACCTGTAAACTAATAGTTTATTTTTGAGCAGTCTGCCATGCTAGGAATTTTTAAGAAGCTGCTTGTTTTCAGGCACAAGCAGAGATACTCCTAGGCATAAACATCCTGGCAACAGTTGACAAGAGAAAGTGCCCATTGGAATCTTGGGCACCTGCATGCAGAGGTATTTGTGCTGCAACTGGGTGCCCTCACACCATTTAAGGATGAAAAAGGAATTGCCTTTTTACATCTTATTGGAGATTAACAGTCACTCAATACCTCACAGTCAGCTGTAGTACGCCAATGACTAAAACACAGCATTTGGGGAAGTCAGTGCACATCATAGATCATTTTTATAAAATAAATCAAAATTAAATATTGATGGTTTAGTTTAGTTTGTAATGGAAACAGCTGCACTACATGCTGGCAACAGGCTCAAGATATGATTTTAGTGTTTGGATTGGAATCCTTACGTTTTTAAAGGTCAACGTAACAACATATATTGAAGGCACTCCTTACCAGGGGAATGATCTTCTCCTCTTCTCTGCATCTTCTCTTTAACCTCTCGTAACAAACTTCAGGAGAAGTCTGCAGATAAACTGCCGTATCAAAAATTAGAATCATTATATTCAAGGATCAGCTTTAGAAGCAAAGCAGAAACTTATTTCACAACTGTAGAAGGAAGGAATCCTGGCCTGGGTACCACCACTGACCCTCCCCTTGCATCGGGGTTAATCAACCCATGAACCACCCCCAAATTCACGCTGCCTGACGTTACACACTGCAACCACCACCTTATTGAAGAGCGTGATTATTTATGACCCAAGAAACAAGAGTAATTTTTTCTCCCCATGAGAAAACCCACCCACAAACATCCCCCTCCAGATCCCATCAGAGTTTTACCTATCAAATCAACCGAAACATCCGCGTTGTTCTGGATCCAGTCAAACCATTCACTCAGGACAACGTAATCCACCTCTGGCATTTTTCCGCTGAATAAACATAAAAGCTGTCACTCGCTGAACAGCGCCCACGATCAATTCCAAACTCATCTTTTTTTCACTTGACTAAAATTACTCCCAATTTACTTCAGCATGTATGAAATGAAAACATGACCGATATTAGGCCCACCCAAGTTCAAGGCCTCAGAAAGCACTGCTCATACAACACAAAGACCAAATCTTTTTCTATTTTTTCAAAAAGGCCTTACTAACACAAACTTTCTACTATTAAATTACAAACATTAATTATTTTTCCCCAACAGAGTTAAAAATTAACAACTCAGTGACGAAAAACATTAGCACGTTGCCATTTACACAATAACAACAAATTAGTGTCAGTGGTATTTATTGCTCAAGGATCATTTCAAATACATCTGAATCACTGCCCTGCGCGGCAGCAGGGAGGCTGGATTTACACAGCAGCACTGACAATCCATTACAGCAGCCGTGGTCCAGAGCAGTGGAAAAACAACGATGCCACGTAAATAAAATTTACTACCACAGTGAGAAATATCTGTGGCAAGAGCATGGAAATATTCCACACGCTTTGGCTGAACTCTGCATTCACAGAGTATGCACAGCCTCGGAGACAACCGTCCCAAAGCTCTCTCAGGAAGAATAATGGAATACCAAACAACTCCTGTAAAAGGTAATCTACAGATGACATATTAAGAACTATACGTTATGGTTTTACTACTGGTAAAACTGAGTTCCTTTACTCACAGACTGAGCTCTGAAATTCTCATGCAGCAGTTGAACAAAACCCACGGGATGGGAAGGACTTTCCCCTGCCACAGGGCGCTATTACCTTCTACAAAAGGTATCAAGCATAAAGTTTGTATCTTCCTTTTGTTTGGCTAAGACACCACCTTCTAATTTTTACCCCTTAACGTGTTCACAGCCTTTTTGTATCTAACTATTTTCCTGTTATTATAGTCCTCCAGTTTCACTAACTCTTTTCCCATTCAGGTGACACATGTACACTCCCAACTATTCTGTCCAACGATGCCAAGCTGTTTTTGTCTCTTTAACAAACTTTCCATTCTTTTCATCATTCCAGAACGTCAGCTTCACACCTTGTTCCAGTTTTAGTTCACAGGTCATGAATGCGCAGTTAGAAGTGTAAAAAGCTCTCATAAAAGCTGTGTAAAAAGCCCCGAAATCTCCATCTCCCTCCTGGAAGCCCTTTGCCAGATACTTCTAAGACTCACATTTACTCTTCTCTGGGCTACACAATACTAGGAGCATTTGTTAAATTATGAACGGATGGATGGATGGATAGATAGATATTTCTGCCTCTTTCTGTTTGACTCGTATCTTACTGTGTCTCTCGACTTCCCAAGCAGTCCCGGTAAGGGAACAGGCGCTGACACAGCATGGATGCCACCTGGTGGCATACAGCCATTCTCCTTTCAGACAGAGGCAAGAAATTGTCCCTTAAAATCACTGAAAAATCGGTTAAAACAACAATCTGGTATATACACTTTTCAATAGAAAGTCCACATTCTAAACAAAAAAAGCAATCAGTGCAGATTCCTGCACTCCTTCAGTTAGTACGGGATGGATAACATATATATACATTGGACAGGTAAGAAATGCTTTTTCTATCTCAGGCCACAATCTTATCCCCCAGAAGAAAACAACCTGGGTTAGGGTTGCTCTGCCTCTGGCCCACACACACCCAGGGGTGGCACCTGACTCAGAAAGTGCCATTTTTCAGACAAACAGCTCTCACTTTCTCCACTCGCTCTCCAGCCAAGGCTTTCAGGCTGTTTCAATGCTGTGAATCCTGATTTTGAGCAACAGCACGCGAGGGCTGGAACGCTCCTCACCCCAGTTCCCACTTCCCAGAAACACCAACCCTGGATGCTGGGCTGGATAACGCTGCCTAGTTCTCTAGTTATATCCTCATGGGTTTTGACCTGTTCTGTAGGCGTTTGCTTTGCTTTAAGCAAGACTTTTGTATTCAGCTGGAAAGCAGGTAACTTTAATAAATGGTGTTTGAAATAATATGATGCTCTGAATACCCGGGAGCACTTCTGAAGAAGGCTCTGGGCTGGTTTTATTCTACCAGTGGGCACCACATCCCGTACAAAACACACTGTCACTCCAGCACAGAACGGAGAGATCTCAGACTGCTTAGATGCAAGTTACCAGAGATTAGATTGATTGTTTTTAATCTCATTAAACCAAGAAAGTAAAGCAGAAAACCAGACACTGTACCTTCGATACAAATTTTCTACAAAAATGTATTTAGCGCTGTGAATGGATCGCTCCATCATGCGGACGGGGGAAATCTGCAAAATAAAACTTGGCTGTCACTGACCTGTTCATATTTCTCAGTGCATTGCTTTCCAAGCTCATACTGCACACCATGACCTCCACATTACAAAATACATAACATTTTCTGTTCCTCTAGATCCTGTGATTAAAAAGAAAAAATCTACCGGGAGGACGGGAACCGCAAAAGCCAAGTATTCCTGATCTCCCTTATGGTGACTGCACTATTAAATACCTACGTAAGTAATTTGTTATTTGTCTGCCAGTTTCAAAGGTAACTGCAGAAGCATTCAACTGAGCAGCTGAAGGGAACAAGGATAAAAAGGCAGCAGTCCAGGATGTGCAGAGCACCAGGAACTATTGCTGCCTGAATTGCTGCCACCTCCAGGTGTCACCATGTCAACAGCACAGGCTGTTGGCACCAAACTCTAACAAGAAAACAGAACTTTTTAAAGAAATAATTAGAACTGACAAGTACTGCTGCCTTAGCCTGGCTTGTACATGCTCCAGCAGCGCTTTGTGTTGGAGAAGAGATTCCCTGGCACTGCCTGGCCCCTGCAGCGCACGGCAACCCCGGCAGAGCTCCTCCCAACCAGCAATTCAGGACATTCATGACCACAGAAACTACAATTGCTCCAACAAGGCTCAAAGGGCAAAAGACAGCAAAGCACAGATTAAAACACAGGGCGATCCTCAGGGATTTTTGAATGAACATTTTCTGCATCGAATGAGATGTCTATTATCTTGAAAAAAAAACCCTTCCAAGAATCTAATGAATGTATTTGTGGTATCACTGTCATACATGGTACTTCTGGGAGTTTGCCCTGACACAAACTCAGAAAATGCTCAGTGTTAGTTTGGGGCAGGAGCAGTTCTGAGCAGTCAGAAAGCAGATGTTTTGCCCCAGGAGCACATGCTAAGCACATCAACAACACCTTTGCATCATGAAAACTCATACTCAGGTCATGAACAAAGAAAGAAGGCTGACAGCATCTTACATTTTGGATAGAAAATATAATTTTAAAATATTTATTACTCATAACCACATCTAACTCCTTATTTAAATGAAAAGTATGTGTATTTACCATTGGCCTGGTGTGCTGCTCCAGCATGGTGAGCTGTATGTAGGTCTGTAACGTTATTCCCCATCGGGATGCGTCCTGGTACATTAAGCCCTGGGGTAAGAGACAGGAGACAGAGAGGGATTCTGGTCAGGTCACACAGCCCAACAAGAGCAATTCCAACTGCTGCAATTCCACACAAATGCATTTACAAGCAACAGTCTACCCTGAAAAGCAGGGGAAAGACCTGGCCCAAAACAAGACATCATTCAGTGTCTATTTGCCGAGGTGACAAGCTTTAAGACAGCTTTGGTCCACAGACCTGACCTCTTCTTCTTCTCCTTGTATTCTGAAGTGCCCAGATGTGTGACACCCAAGCACGCCCCATTCCTTCCAATTAACAAGAAAGTAAAGCATCAGCAACTGCTAGCGGGGAGAATTTCTTTCTTCAGAGGTCCCGTGCCAGCAGTAACTACGTCAGGGACACGTTTGGACACGTGTGGTTTGGGCTGGACCCACAGAGCTGTGCTGACAGCAAATTCCACACACGCTGGAGCACAGGGACCCACCTCAGCCAGCAGTGAGGCTTCTGCCATGGAGCAGGACAGATTGATGTCAGAAACCACCTCAGCCACCCCAGCGAGAGTGTATGTGCCCCAGCTCCTGTCCCCAGGCACTGCTGTGACACAGGGACATGGTCCCAGGAAGCCACGACTACCCAAAAGAGAAAAGAAGTTCTCAGCACCTCACGGGACTGACGTTCTCATATCCTCAGCAGTCAAAGAACACCAGCCCCTAAGATCTGCCTCTCATTTTCTGAGGCAATTTAATATCAAAGACATTCTTCCCTTCTTTGAAATAGGCATAAGTAGGTTTAGAAACAACTGTCACACTCAGGGCTTACCACTCCGTGGGTTTCTTTAGCTCACACACAGTCCCTGCTGAAATCCCATTTTATATGCAACAATTCTATCTTAATCACAGTGAAAGATCGTTAGCATCTCGGATCTCTACTATTTGCTGTGTGAGATTACCACCACACCTTTCCCAACAGTTTTGCTGATTGGTAAGAAGTCCTCACGCACATCTTTCTAAAAGAACACTAACTGTAATTGCAGAATGAATTTCTGCCACTCACCAGGATATTGTGACCACGAACATTCCTCCACTTCGACACCGGTTCCGTCAAAACCTGGTTAAAAAGAATTATTCCATGTTAAACACATTTTAGATACTAAATACCTAATTTGACCCTACAAGTCTAGAGCTATTTTTAATGAATACTCGTTAAGTCAGAGTATTTAGGTCTTGTAGTGGAAAGCTCATTCCTCTTCAAAAAAAACAGCACTGAGTCCTGTAATACTAATGGTAATAATGAACACTGTTGTATAATGATACTTCCCTATTTTTTAACATCTTTTTAGCATTTCTTAGCATTTTGAAATGCAGCTAAGATTTAAGTATCACCAAACAGCAAAGCAGCACGGCCAACCATGCCCAGGTTGCTGTTCCTGTACAGAGGTGCAAACTGTAATCCCCAAGTTTTACTGATATTTTGGCCTCCATGACTACATTACATATGATCTAAATTCCTCTTCTACAGTTGGATTGCAGATAGCTGGGGAGGTGCCCCGGTAAGTGCACGGTCTCACAACCTGCTGCTCCTCTCCCGTTCGCCTAAGAAAGGACAAGCTTCTAAACCAACTGCCAGTTTTGCCCAGACAAGCAACTGCTCAGTGATGTAAAGGAAGACAAAGAAATCAGCATCCAGTACCTCAATGCTGCTGTTCTGTGCAAAATAATCCAGGCACGTTGTCTTTCCACTTGCGATGTTCCCCTCGATACAGATCTGATAAGAAACAGGATCACCTTTAAAAACCCTGCTATTGCAAAGGAATAAACACCGTATGGAAAAAATACACTCTTTCAAACATACTATTTCCTTACAATGTAAATAATTGGGTTTGGGTGAAGTTTGGCTGCTGCGACTACCTGCCCACTGCCCCGAGAGCTGCAGGGAGTTGCTGCTGGGCTGCTGCCCCTCCACGCCGCCTGCCACAGCTCCCTCCCAGACCTCACTCCCCACTTAAAACAAATGCCAACTGCAGGAGTAATTCCAGCATCCAGTAAACAGACAACTTCAACCTTAAGAGGCATTACATTCTTATTTTCAGAAACCTGCACAATTAAAATAAATTAAGAGGATTTTGTTTCACCTGCCTTAAAATAAATGCACACCAGCTTTCAAACAGCCCTCCCAGGCAGGGTTCCATGGGGTGACTGCAGTGCTACACACTGAGCCTGGCCTGACACCCGTCCCTACACAACACCACGGCATTTGCACAGATCCCCCGCGACCTTATTGCAATCTACAGAATGGAATTGACAGAGTTTACAGCAAAGTGTAGGTTTGCTCCGCATAAAGCCCAGTGACGGAGCCACAAGCTGGGCCACCCATCAGCAGAACAGCCAGACCAACGGTTGCCAACACACATACACTCAGGTCGAGCACGTTTTATACCGATTTCTGAACAAAATGCAAGTACTTACAACTGTCTTCCTGTCATCTTCTTTGATCAGATGTTTATCTAGAACGGAAACAAACAGGAATTACAACTGAGGTCTTCACAACTTAGTTACACTGAGCCTCTTCATGAAGGGTTTGCTATTGCTTAATATAAACATTTGCCAAATTAACAATCCTTAAGGTTTTCAGCAATCCCTGTGGCACGTAACAGATGCCGTGTCACACAGACATGGTTTTAGCTGGAATTCATCCTTGCCCCTGACACTAGAGAGCCCAGCAGCAAGTGCCACTGTGTGCCACCTCTGCTGCCCCTCACCTTCTTCCCAATGGGNGGCCGGGCCCGAGCCGCTCCCAGCCGCCACATCCTCCATCCCCGACCCGCTCCCAGCCGCCGCCGCCACTACTACTACCACAAACGCCTACTTCCGTCTTCTTAGGCCTCACTTCCGCCCGCCATCATGGCGGTGGACAGCGCCTTCCCCCGCTCCCCCCGGGGAACCCTCAAGATAGCCAGAACGGTAAGACCTGAGAGAAAAGGGACGGGATTCCTTCCCTGGGGGACGTGGGGCGGCGGGGGGGGCCCCGGGGGGGGGGCGCCCCCCCGCGC
>VXBW01006793.1:861445-877106 GCA_013400375.1 Thinocorus orbignyianus
CTTCCCAATGGGCAGAAAAAAACACAGTTTGGGAAAAAAACAGTCAGGTTGCAAGGCCCACCGACCCCACAGGCCTGGACAGGACACCCCCCAGAAAAGATATTTTGATACATTACACCACAAAAACGCGTATATAAACCTTCTGTAAGCAATGCCAGGACGGCTGGACCTTTAATAGCAATAAAAATGAGGTTTCGGTGCCCCAGCACGGCCTGCGAGGCCTCACCGACACCAGATTTCACCGAGAACCGACCAAGGCCGCGTGGTNTTCATCTGCTTTGCCGCCTCCAGCTCCCCCGGAGCCTACACCTCCCTGGCGGGCGTGGAGGTGGTCGTCACCGGCCTCTTCTTCCTCCTCTACCTGCTGAAGCTCGACCAGAAACTGAGCTGGCTCTTCTGGCCCTTGGCGGTGAGTATCAGCCCTCAAAAAGGGCGGGGGTGTGTGTTCCCCCCAATTTTGTCACCGCCTGGGTTGGCGTCTGAGGTATTTTTTTCTCTAAATTGAAGGAAAAGCATGGATTTTCATCACAGAATGCAGCTTTCTGTATTAATTTCTAAATTATATCCATTAACAGCCCCTTCTCATCTGCTCTGCTTGACAATACTCTGCTTTTCTTCGAGATCCTTCCCATCACTAATCACATCACTACACATCAATTAATCGCCAAAATGTTAACGAGTTCTCCTCCCGTCTCCCTTTTTTAATCTCCTCCGCTGCTTTAGTAGTCAAATTACATAAAATTGGCTGAAAAAGGTAAAATGGGGAAGTTTTATCACAGATTATTTCTAGCATGGCACCACTGGGTGTCACTATGGACCTGAAGTGGGATATTATTTCTATTTTCATCATAAAACAGCAACTTTTAACGATTTGTACAATATCGGGCACTACTCACGTTCTTCAGGGGTGTGTTTGAGAATAACTCCAATGCTCTCACCGCTGTTTCAGGATGTTTTCAACTCGGTGATCGCGGCGTTGTTCCTCCTCATCGTGTGCCTCTTTGCCGTAATAGTCAGGACCAACAACGGGATGCTGGCTGGAGGAGTAAGTAGGAGGATTTATTAAGGAATTTCAGGTCGTACAGTAAACGTGGCGTGAACCTCACGGTGTGCTTACCTTGAGGTAAGGCTGGGACAACTGACGTGGAAGAATGTCCACAGAAGCCACAAACAGAGCAGGGACACCTCCCACCAGACCAGGTTGCTCCAAGTCCCATCCAGCCTGGCCTTGAACCCCTCCAGGGATGGGGCAGCCACAGCTTCTCTGGGCAACCTGGGCCAGGCTCTCACCCCCCTCACACCAAGGAAGTTTTTCGTAGTATCTCATCTCAATCTCCCTTCTTTCAGTGTCAAACCCTTCCCCCTCATCCTGTGGCTCCCCTCCCTGATCCAGAGTCCCTCCCCAGCTTTCCTGGAGCCCCTTTAGGGACTGGAAGGGGCTCAGAGGTCTCCCCGGAGCTTTCTTTTCTCCAGGCTGAACCCCCTCAACCTGTCCTCCCAGCAGAGGGGTTCCCGCCACTGCAGCATCTTCATACCCCCACTGAAACCTCCTAGGCTTATTTGAGTAACCCGCATTTGCTTCCACAGCTTGAAATTCTAGATGGGAGAATCCACAGCTCTAGGACTGTCCGGTTTGGTTACACTATTTAAGAATAAATGCCTACAATCCTGCTAAAATGAGCTGAAACATTTTAAGGGACGTAGTGTTACCTCCCTCCTGATGCGTAAATTATTTTTTCGTGACAAACTGAGAAATAACTGTAGCAGAAAGGAGTTTTTCATACTACCATTGGAAGATTTTTGTGTACTTAAAGTCAGACCAGTTTAACAGCTTAAACAACTAGTATTTTTAATTCATGTGAAAATTAATTAATATTAATAAACAATAAGGCGGGGTGGAAAACTCAGTTTTGACAGTATGTGAGTCTCCTGAAGTACAAGATAAGCCAAAATGTGACAAGAAACCAGAGGAGACCCAGAATCTCCTACACAGGTCTTTCAAAATCAGCTTAAGAGACACCAGAGCAGAAATCTGATGTCTTCCCTGGCAGTGCCATCCTTAAGAGAAAGTGACTGGCTCTGCTAGAGTGGAATTTATATCCTCAGCTTTGAAATTAACAGGAATTAAAAGTCAGGTTGGACACAGACAGCTTGGAAAACAAGTTTGGGCAGTAGGTATGACAGCAAGAGACGCAGAGCTGCCACGAGGCCTGTGCTCCTTGGGCACAAACTGCCTTAAACGATGCCCTCCCAAAAACAGCTTCCCTGAGCATCACATCATTCTGGCGTAAAACAAGCTCAAAAATTTGTGTTCACATGGGATGAGGCTGAAGGACAAAAGCAAGTTTGCAAAGCGGCTGCTGAGCCCACACATTTTTTCTGGTTGCCTGAAGTTGTGTGTTTTTTAGCTACTTACATTTTCTCCAATTTGGAATACATTTCTTGTTAGAGCTTCAGAGGAGAGCAGCACTATATTTTCTCCCTGGTAGACTTGTTTCTGCAAACACTGACTTTTCTTTGGGCGGATACCATGAATTAGGAGGGTCGTCATCGAGGCTGGAGGCGTTGTCTGGCGCCTTCCAAGCATTCCCTTGGCTTTCCAGGAGAACCATCAGCTCCCAGGCTTCACACACATCAAAGAAAGGCAGGGTGGGGACTGCTGATGGGATTCAAATACGCACAATTTAATTTATCCGCTGCCTCACATGATGTGTGTATTTAGAAGGGCAGAAGCAAGTTGGGAAGAGGCGTTTGCTGCCGCTTTGGGGAAGGGGAGATGGATCACTGCAGTAAAAGACAGAGATTCTACGGGGAAGTTCACGTTGTTGTTGTTGTTTTTATAGGTAGTGGGTCTCCTGTTGCTTGTTCTCTGTGTTGTCGACGCGGTTCTCCTTTCCCGGAAGATCAGCATTGATGGACCAAGAGGGACAAACACTCCTGCAAACTGAGATTTACCATGTTAGTAGTAAAAGAACAATTTCCCCACTGGTGACTGTTCTACTGTTCTCTTTCAAGGAATTTGTATTTTTATGTGTTCATCTCTGAATTGATGTACATTTCTGAAGGTATCATTCCTAAGTTCTTAAGTTTACGAATGCAGTTTCAGTGCTGCAGTTTCACCTGTCTGAGCTTCACAGAAAACAGTCCTGGTTTTCTAAACCGGTTTACATTCTTACCTGTATGAAAACTTATTTTCACGATTGCCTTCTTTCTGTAATAAAAAAGAAATACAAATGGGCCTGAATGTGTTATTTTTAATCTAACTTACTTAGTTAAGACATAGACACCATTAGGAACGGGTTTTTCTCCCCGAGGCACGTTCCTCTCGCCACCCAGGCTGGTGCCTGCCCCCCGCCTTACTGCCCAGGGGTTTTGAGCTCTTGACTTTTCATTAAATTTTAATTTTTATGCCGAGAAAGCTCTCCCCCGGCCTCCCGCGCCGCAGTCACGGCAAACAAACGAGTATTTGCAATCCCGGGGGTGCTGGGAGGGCAGCTCCCCCCACCGTCCTCCCTCCCCCCACAGATTTGGGGATGCTGAGACTTTTTTTCATGTTTTTTTTTTTTTTTCGTTTCCCCAGTGTCCCGATTTCCNTCCGCTTCCCTCCTTCAGAGGAGAAAACCCCCGCCCCGTCCCCTCCCGTCCCGTCCCGCATCCCGCCATGGAGGAGCCGGGGGCCGCCACTCCGCCGCCCGGGCCCCGCTCCCTCCTGCCCCCCCGGGACTTTCTCTGCTCCCGCAAGGGCCAGCTTCTCATCGCAGAGTCGGTAAGAGCTTTGGGGAGGGGGCCGCAGGGCTCTGGGGGGGGCGGCCGGGGCCGGACCCCGCAGCCCCAGGGGGCTCCGGGCATCCCCCCATGCCCCCCGGGGCGAAGGAAGGGCTCTCCCCATCCCGGTGTGCATCCCTCGGGATGGGAGTGAAAGGGGGGAAAAGGAAAGATGGGAGCAGCCCCCCCCATGGGCTGAAAATCGAGTTGTGCTCGGGTTGAACCAAAATACTCCCCTAAATAATCCCCTCTTTAACAGAACCCCTTTTTTTCAGCTAAAAAGGGCTGTGATTTCATTTTACCCCCCGCCCCCACCCCCTGTGACCGCAACCGCCCAGCCCTGGGGGGGACTCCTCCACGGGACAGCTTGTCCCCAGGCTGTGGGGAGAGATCTAACTCGTTAATTGATGAGGGCTGCTAGTAATTACAGGCTTTTTGATTTCGGGGATAAAACTTTCTGGTGTTTTACTTGTGAAGGCATTAAAACTCGAGAGATGAAGCAGCCCCCACCAGGTAGGGAAAGAGAAAACCTACCCCACAGGTAGCGGGTATTCAACCATCAAAAAGGTAAATTTGGTGATGGAAATTAGACTTCCAGCATCATTTACACTAGAAATGATGAGAAATGTGAACGCTTAAGTTCCAGCACTGAGTTCTCTGTAATTTTAGCTGGAGCTTTGACAGCGGGCAGTCAAATATTGAGACAGCCTGAAGTAGGAGTCAGGCAGGTGGAGTGATAAAAGGTCTCTCTGGCCGGCACCGGTGCCAGTTCGGAGAAGGAAACGGGGACATTCCAGCAGGAGAAAGGGAAGGAACAGACAAGCTGGCTTTGGGGGGGAAAACCATTCCCTGGGGAGAAGAGGACACTGCTGTGGTGGGAGCAGGGGCCTCGGCGGCCCTCAGGCTGCATCAGCTCCACCAGAAATGCTGCAGAACTGCCAGGTACCCCCAGTGCTCATGGAGAGGACAAAAACACACATTTAGAAGGTGCCAGAAGTCCAACCAACCTCGCTCCTTGGGCACCTGTTTTTGTTACGTGCTGTAACATGGACTAGAATGTCCTACACAAGCCCCTAAGCGAGGACTTTTGGAGAGCCTGGCTTTTTAACATCTCCGAATGATGACATCCTTGAGGAATACTGATCTGGTCATGGGATGAGACTCACCCTTTTGTTGTCATAGATAAGTGCTGATCAGCCCTCCTTGGAGTAATAAAAAATGCTCTGTTTTGACAAAACAGGGATTTTTCCTTTGCAAGGGCTCGGCTGGCCAAGAGCAGCTCCAAAATTCCCCTGGCACAGCTTCCTGCGTGCCCACGGGCACAGGGGGCAATTCCCGGAGGGTTCTTCTCTGGGCAGAGGGGAGGCAGCGGTAGTTCCTCTCCTGTTGTCTCAACTTTGCCATGGGAAATCCTCAGGAGGCAACACAGGATAAATCCAGCCTGTGTACAATCAGAAACACGGTGCCAAACAGCTGAAGGCGAGTCCAGGTTGAATCTACCCTCATTAAAATCCATGTTTCATCTTCAGCTTCCTATTTCTCGTCTTGAACACACTTGATTTTTTCCTCTTGGAGGAGTGGGGTTGGGTTGGGTTCTGCATAAACGTATTTTTCAGTAATATTCATGGGATAGAGATTGTAAATGGTGTCTTTTGTTCAGATACAGAGCGGGGTCTCATTACTGTTGCCGAATTATCTCTCCTCACATTATTATTCAGCAAGTCATGAGAAACACGCTCTGTTTCTCCATCTGTAGCCTCATGCAAAGAAGCGGTGTCTCCGCCGGCAGATCTGAGTTTTCTACAGGAAATGCTGGGTCAGGCTTTTTGAGTTTTTTTTTTGTTTATGTTTTTTTTTCAACACTTGAAAAGCAAACCAGCACCTCCTGAAAAACACATCACCGAGGCAGCGAAGCAGCGCGGTGCAAACACATCTCCTCCAGGGCGGGTGGTTGCACTTCTTTAGGTCCGTGGCAGAGAGGGCAGAGGAGCTGGCCCCGGGCGGTCCCCAGTGGTGCTGCGGAGTGCTCGCTGGAAGTAACCGCGCTGAAAAGCCTTGTTTTGCCCAGCAGAAGTGGCAAATGATAGGTTCAGCTGCCAAAAATTACAGGCAATCCGCTCCCACTGCTTAGATGAGGGCAAGTACCGCAGCCGCACCAGCCCCTGCCCTTCTCTGCTTTGCTCAGCATGAAGGAACTGCTAAACCCGCTTTAAAAACCAACGTTTGCTCACTTTTTCACAGGAAATTACAATTTACAACGTCCAGGTGTAGTCTTCCTGCTGGCACATAAACTGCTCCGTGGGCGATCGGGTCTGGGCTTTCTGGTGCTTCCCCCAGAACAAGTTCTGCTGGTGATGAAGCTGATTACTGCGAGAAGCTTAATTATCATCTTCAATTTCATGCAGAGAAGGAAGTCCACCCCCCTTTCCCTTTTGATCTTCCTGCCTTATTAATTTTCTATTCCACCTGGGATAGGTACACAGCCACAAAGCAGCAGTGACTACATGTAGAAGCTTTGCTGTCTCTCTTGATCCCGTGTATTCCCTCTATCTCGCTCCTCCAATTCCCAAACACCATTTTTTATCTGCCAGGTTTTTCTCTTTTTGGCTTCCTATTTTCTCCCCCTACCGTTATTTCTTCTATATATTTTAACACTCCTCTTAAGCTACTAGTTTTTTCGTAAGTGATCCAGTTTCTGTCTTGAAGGTCAGCATCTTATCCATGCTCTTTTCCCCCTTAAAAGATGCATTTTTCAGTTCCCTCCATCCATGTCGGAACATTTAACAGCCGCTCTCGTACTTGCCACCAGAGCTCCAGGCAAGATCCACATCGACACATTCTGCTGCTCACTGACTATTTCGGTCAAGCTTTTGTGTTTCTCCCGGTGACTACTTTAATTGGCATCTCCTTAGTCTGCTGAAGCCAGCATGCAGTGGCACTACCTGTATTTTTAATAAAAACTAGGGCTGAGAGAGTTGGAGGGATCAGCCTGGAGAAGAGAAGGCTCCGAGGAGACCTTTAGAGCCCCTTCCAGTCCCTAAGGGGGCTCTGGAAAAGCTGGGGAGGGAATCCTGGTGAGGGAGGGGAGCCATGGGATGAAGGGGAAGGGTTTGACACTGAAAGAGGGAAGATTGAGCTGAGATCTCAGGAAGAACTTCTTTGGTGTGAGGGTGGTGAGAGCCTGGCCCAGGTTGCCCAGAGAAGCTGTGGCTGCCCCATCCCTGGAAGGGTTCAACGCCAGGTTGGATGGGGCTTGGAGCAACCTGGGCTGGTGGGAGGTATCCCTGCCCAGGGCAGGGGGTGGTACTGGATGAGTTTTAAGGTTCCTCTCAACCCAAGCCATCTCATTATTCTATAGTATGAATACATAAGGCTCTGTATACGTTTGTCACCTTTACGGTGTCACAAAGGGTGTAGAAATTGTTGTGCCCGTTTTTTCTCCTCTTTTCCTGCCTGTCTTCTCTCTTTTCAGACTTTTTCTGACCTTTATAACTGGAACTTCCAGCTGCTCTCTGCAAAGCCTCTTCCCAAGCTGAGCCCTGTGCCTTCCTCTGGGTCTGTAGCCAGGAGGTAACCCTTGGAGCTAATTCTGGGGGAACCAAGAGAACCAAGAGCAAGGAGTGACTGAATAGCAGAGACCACGCAGTGAGACGCTGTCTCTCTCTGCACCCATAAACAGTAACAAAATGCACCTTTGCCCAAAAGAGATCACCACGAGCCACTTTTAAGCCTCTTGAAGCAAACCTGTCCTGTTCTGCAGCAGGGCAAGAGGAGCCTGCCACGGTTCTATGATAAAACTTCATCACACCCAGGCAGTCTAAGCAGCCCAGCAACACAATATCAAATGATAATTACACAGGAGAAAATCACTTTTTGAAATACAATCCCAAAGAAGTTCCTTAAAAAAATAATAAATTAACACGTGATAGTTCTTTCTCTGTTCTGTGCATTCCCATTCCCACCAAAAAAAAAGGTGCTGAATGAATAATCTGGCCTCTTTTTTGCCAGGGTTTTTTTTAATCTTACCGCTGCCAGACCATGGAAGGATCCTGCCCTGCTCTTTGCTGCACTAGAGCTTTCTGCATCCAAATATTCCTCCTCAGTGGAGCTGGCAGGAGTCACGTCAACCTTTCAGCAGCAGCTCCCAGCTGCCCTCCATCTCCCAAAGGAGAAAGGAACACCCTCTGTAAATACAAATGGACAAAACTGATAAAACATGACTACTTGTTTTGAGTTTTTACCCCCCCTCCCAGAAACAGAAGTGCTTTCTGAGCCTGAAAGCAGTAGAAGGCAACTCACAGCTGCTTTAAGCCTCACAAGCCTCCTCTCTGCCTGGTTTTGGTTGCTTTTTTTGTTTGGCACAGGCACAGAGGTGATAGAAAAAAAAACGAGATCCCATTGCTGGACCTTTCTCCAAAAATCACTTCTAAACACACAGCTTCAGGAAAAAAGGTGCAAAACAAGTGTGATGCACAGTGGATCATTCAAGGGTCCTTAGAGGGGCCAGGCTATAAGCTGAAGGTGGCTTCTAAGTCCCCTTTTTAGAGCAAATTTCAGTTTGCCAGCTGTTTGTCTCAAAGACTTGGAGTCTGGAAAAGTAAGTAGGTAGGTGATTGTTATTTCTGGGTACAGACTGGCACATCAGTGTTTGTGCTGTGGGAGGAGAGGTATGTTTTGGGTTTTTTTAATTAAATTTTTAGCTGACACCAGGTGCTTCAGTTAGTGGCACAAAGTCCAGTCCTTTCTGGATTACATCCCCTTCTCCTCAAACAGTAGCTATCACTTTCCATTCAGAGCAATAAAATGCCACGTTAAGGGTGAGACACATGGACTGAGTTCCCTCTGCTGTATGACAGCTCTAGGAAAACCTGCAAAGATGCTCTGTAAGCAATAAGCAAATAAAAGTAGGATAAATAACAACAAAAAGGGTGAATATTAACAGGCAACAGGCCTCGATGCAGAAGTGAGCTCTCTATATTGCACCAGATGGGTTTCTCACAACCCAACGCATGGAGAACAATGCATAGGCACTCTAAGATAAATATAGTACCTTACTAAAAATACCACATCCTCTCAAACTTAGCCACCCAGTCCTAATGGATCAAACAATATACTCCACTTATTAACATCCTGGTCAAGAAATTGCTGCCCCCCAAAACCAGGCTTAGAATAAAGGCTTGCTAATTAATTCAGTTAAGAAATTATTTCACTAAAACTGAACTGCTTAGTTGCCCCCTAGACCTAAACAGGCTCTTGAAACGTGTAGTTGAGGGTTGACTAACCTCTCAAAGGATCACTCATTAATTAAGAATTAATTATAGGAGCCTTATCTTTCAAGTATAATAATGATTTTATATTTTTCTGCAGGACAGGTGGTTCCCAGGAACACAGGGTGGCAGGAAAGAAACTCGTAGATCTGCAATTTAGTGAGGGAAAATCCCAGCACATCATTTGACAATTTTAGGAAGTTTCCCCAGGGTTCCCTCCCACTTCCACAGACTAACACAGCAGCTGAAAGCCCAGAGGGGCAGTGCAGCACCTTGCTTTAGGTGAAAGTGCATTTTCTGTAGCTGTTTTCCCATCATGAAACTTTCTGGTTTGAGCCATAAACTATATTCTAAAAGTACTTCAGTTGAATGGGAAAAGAAATGCCATTTTTTGCAGAGTTAGGAAACATCACAGAGATAAAACAGATCTGTGGGTGTTCTCTATCCTGTTACCCTCCAGAATAGCTGTCTAGGCTGGAAAACTAGCGCCAGAGACTTCCAGAAATCACAGAATAATTAATTCTCAGCTTTATTCTATCCATCAAGAGCAGCCTTTCTCCTGCTGACTCTAAGAAGATTACGAAGGCTGAGTTACTTTGGGCTGTCCGAGCAATGATTTGGATTTCCAACGAGAACTGTCACGCTTGGGAGCTTAAAGCTCTGTTCACTTGGCAACACCTCGCTCTATTTTCAGAATTATGTTGTCAGAACTGTTTACAACCCAAAGCAAATTACTGACTGGGAGAGCAGCAAATCCACCCGTCTCTCTGCAAAGTCCATTTCACACGCGTTGACATAAACGCTGTTACTTCAGATTTATTCTGTCCTAAACAAGATCATTCATTTGGCCCAAGGAAAGGGGAAAAAAATAACTAGGAAGCGAGATCTGCCACCGCTAGCAGCACTGGCAGATGGGGAGAATAAGGCTGCAGAGCTGCTCAAGGCTCCTATTCCAGGCAAGTAACTCATGTTTTCCCTTTATTCCAGGTGCTGTCATTTATCATCTTTATTTGCTATATCGCATCTCTAGCCTCCTCCTTCATGATGGCACCGCTCATGGAGTTTCTGCTGGCGCTCTTTCTTTTTTTTGCCTACACCTTCAAACTCAATGAGAAGTTCAAGGGACTCTACTGGCCTTTGTCGGTGAGTGACACATGTGATACACAGCCACGGATCTAATTCTGTGGTGTGACACGAGTAAAAGGGACTACAGGCGAGTTCAGGCTGAGTATTAACAACCACAGCTCATTAGAAATGTGTCAGTATTGCCTGTCGTTCCCAAGGTCCCACAGGTCTTGAGAGTACGCAGTGCTACATGCTACAGCTCTCCTGGTGCCAACACAAAGCATGGTTTTATCAAAGCAGAGAATTTCAGAAACAGGCAACATCAGCCCAAGTAGCTCTGACCACAGCTGGGCTCTCCTTAATATGGAAACCCCCTATATCCACCCTTACAAATGGGGAAACTAAGGCACGCTCTGTAGCAACGTATATACTTCACTAAAGCATTGTAGAATTCCCAGGTGGGTGCTGTTGGGATGCAGAGTCGTGCTCACACAAAAACAAACTCACAGCTACAGTTTTAAGCATCTCCTGCCAGCAGATGCTCCTCCACCCAAAGGTAACCTCTGGCTCATCCTCATCCCCGTGCGCCAGCCACTGGATGTCTCTCTTGCTTCAAACACGCTGCAAAGGGAGCATTTGTCTAGCAGTACTAATACTGCAACAGCAACAAATACTCCAGTCTGTTTGGCTTCTCTTTTGGTACAGCCTAGCGATAGTTCTGTCACAGCGAGGTTTGGATTTGAGTTCTCAAGATACAAAAATAACATTGCCAAGGTCACTGCAGCGAGCGTGGCTTTCAGATGGTGATCTCAGTCCTCTCCTTTGCCTGTTTTCTAAACGCATCCGATTCCCAAACTAAGGCCAAAAAAGCTTGTCTGTTATGATGTCCATCACCAGAACACACTCCAGCCGCAGAATGTAGATAATCGACCTCGTCCCGATCTCAAGAGTCATGTTTCTTGCGGGGTTTGTGTTTTGAGACAGTATCTTCTTCACCCATCTGTGAAGGCAGAAGACTTAATTGCGAACAGAGGGCTCAGGATACCCTTATTCCCGCTCCCATGATTCCTGCGTGCCCTGGGGCATCACAGCTCTCTATTTAACATACAGCTCAGGGCGTGCTTGTGTTACAGAGCAGGGTCCCTGCCCCGCACTGCTGCCCTCTCAGCCACAGAACCGCGTTATTTCCATGACAGCAAGGGGTACCTTCACTTCAGGCCAGCTGCCTGTTACAGGTGTACAAACTAGCTATAAATGTTTAGTTCCTAAGTGAGGAGTTTCTGCAGCCAGCCTGCTCCCCACGGAAACCAGCACTGTGGTATTGCAGGAGTTGTGCTGAAAAGTGAGACTTTTTAAGGCAATTTGATTTATTCTCCCATTAGAGCCCTCTCTCCAAGTTAAATGCCACAGAAAGATCGCCCTCCTCAGCCCGGAGACAGCTCTGTCTGACACAAACACATTAACAGTAGGATTTGTGCCCCCATCTGCCAGAGCAGCAGCTAATGCCAAGGCTCTGGTCATCTCCGATTCAAAAATATTTCCCAGATGAATAAATCCTCACGGGCTGCAGTCACGCTCTGGCACCGGGCAGCCCCGCTGACACACCACCACCAACGGTGGTTTTTAACAGTCATTTAGAGAAGTCTGTGTGTTGGAACAACACAACTAACCCGGGAATGCCACACTGCCTATCTTGCAGGATTTCTTGCGGTGCGTCACTGCTGCCATTATTTACTTTGCCATTTCCATCGCTGCCGTCTCAAGATACAGCGACGGAGCATCCAAAGCAGGAGGGGTGAGTAGACCTGAGCATTCCCCTTGGGTGTTTTGGGAGAATCCTGTTTTGACCCCCTTGCAAGTAGAAGTTTCTTCAGTTAACTAGATTTGTCTTTTGTAAGGAAGAAATAGTCAGTTATTTAGAAAAAGAGATTTTGACTCAGTTAACAGTTTTTTTCATCCCACAGCTCTGCTCAATGTTAACTGTACTCCCCGGGGAAGGCACCTATTCTGTTTTTTAGTGTCACCAATTGTACAGGGGGAAAAAAAAAACCTTCTCTGTTCCTGCAAAGAACATCAAGATCCTTGAACAGAGACAAAAATAATAAAAGAAATCAATCCTTTCACTACTACGGACGGTCTAAATAAAGTAATTTGAACCTCCTGCCTCTACGGCTTAATTTTACTTGGATGAGCTGAAACAAGAGCAGTGTCATTCTACCCTCCAATACAGGCACTGCCCAGGAGAGAGCCCTCCTCCTCAGCATTTTGCACTCAGAAACACAATACAGCCTCTCCATCTGCAACCTGACCCCGAGCATCAATAATGTATGCAACATAAATAAAATCTGCATCATAATTTTTAAAGATGGGGAAGTGACCACCACCCAGTAACATCACCCTTACCAAGCCAGCCCAAGCCACGGACCATTTCCAAACAAAAACCTTGTTTTAATCTTTGTCACTTGGTTTGGACAAGGAACAAGGCAACGTGGCATTTACCCGAGCTCCTCGGACTGAAAAGCAGCTCCTTGCCACACTGCTGCTCATTCCAGGCTTATTTTGTTGGGTTTTTTCACTGATGGACGTGAACTGTTGCTAAAGAGAGTTTTATTTTGCCATTTTAGGTGTTTGGATTTATAGCCACGATAGTGTTCGCCATTGATTTCTACATAACCTTCAATGAGCTGGTGGCTTTTCTGAAGCAAGGCCGTTCTGAATCCCCTGAGGAGCGCAAGTCAGAAGGTCGGTAAAATTCCCTGTTTTGCTTAAATGAGCCTGTAACATGAGATTTTCTTCTCCATTTCAGCCTTCACAGGGGAGCAAGAGCCCTCACTTAATAGTAGCAGTTTCTATTCTTGGTCACCTTGCATTTATGTCCTACAACAAGACTGAATTATGAAGCTGCTGAGTCTTAAAATACAACAAGTGGAATTTCAGTGATTTATAAAGATGACAAGCAAGCCAGGAATGTGAAGTTTCTCAGAGTTTTGTGCCATCTAACTTTGAAAGGCCCCAAAGGAATTATAGAAATTATTGTGCAGCACGTTTTTCCTCCCATCATAAACACCTAGCTTTTTTTTTTTAGCAACTTAATAATTAACATCTATTAGTCCACATTTTTTTATGTCCAATAGGGCTTTTTTCTTTATCATCTCTATATAACAATTACCTCTTGTTCAGGGTCAAGCTTGGATTATCTGTGGGCAAAATGGCCTTGAAATCTGAAGGCCACGCTGCATAAAATTAACAAGATTGTTATCAAAATTTCTTTCTAGTAGAGGAGGTTCAGTCTACCTCAAATCAGACAGATCTACTGAGACAAGGGTAACAAGAGGGACCCACTGCTGGGAGTTCAAACTGGTCACCAGTTCACAGTACCCCAAATAAGTCAGGCGTTGGGTCCCTGTGAGACTCACAGATGACAAAGTTTGCTCCACGCTTAAAACACACACAGAAAAATCCCCCAAACTCAAAAAATCACCCCACACAAACACAAAACCTACGAAAACCCTCAAAAACAAACACCCAAGATGCGTTTATAGAATCCTAAAAGGTATATTGTAACACCAACAGTCTTTGCTAGGTATTTTAGTAGGCTGTTAAATGTTTTGCAAGCTTTAGGTCAGAGAGAGAGACAAAGGAAAAGGAGAATTAAGGGGACATCAAAGGAAACAGACTGTTAGACAAAGAACTGTTTATCCCCACAAACAAACAGACCTCAGGAGAGCATCAGGTGACAAGGGGACAAATTTAGGCTAAAAATTAAATCCATTTTCCCTGGAGATGGAGGGAAAAATATATAAACTTACAAATCCATAGCCACGCAGCTTCATGTCCATGATTTGACCATGCCAGAAAGGCCCTGCCCTGCAGCTCTGTTCCTCCCACACCAAACCCACAGTCCTGCTGTAGCTCTCAGTGGCCGAAGCCAGACATCCTTTGCTTGCCTACAAGCCCCTCTGGCAACCTGTTCTGTTACAGGGATTTTTTTTACATCTTAAAGCTTCTGGTTTTCCAACACATTTAACCAGCAGCACATAACCGTGACCCATGGGGAGCAGTGATATTCAAGCAGAGGGAGCAGCAGGCTTCTCTTGGTGGTGACGTGATGATAATACCTGCAAATTCTTTCATCCGAGCCGTTATCTACCTTGTAGTGGTCCAAAAGCCTCTCAGCAGCCTTGCTCAAGTCCTTTGAAATGCCATTTAAAGCTCCAGCACATCAGTAAGAACATCATTTTACAAGCCTTTTCCTAAATATCCTTTGAAGCAGCCCCCCGCTGAAGAGCAGCGTTATCTCTCCCAGCAAAAGCCAAAGCTGACGCGGAGATTGCCGGGTTTCATTTTCACTCTTCCTTGTTTTTCCAGATGAGGACTCTGATTCCGACTCAGACTGAAGAACCAGACACCAACCAAGCATGAAGGGAAGACGATGGAGCAGTTTCCTCGCTGCTGGGTACACTGCCAACTGAAACATCTCTCTCAGTCCAGCCTCGGCATCCTCTTCCCCCCACACCGTTCACAGAACCACCAAAGCGCAGGGAGGGCAGTGAGGAAGGAAAGGAGACAACTCCCAGTGCCATCAGACATTCCTTCGGAAGTACGGATCTTACAACCTGCCAGAGAGGTCTGTATCCAAACAGCATATCTCATTTCTCCGTTGCCTCTCCTCACTCAGCACCACAATGTACTGAGTAACCAGGAACATAGTATTTTATACACATAAGCTGAGCTTTTAATATGCTTTAATTCCAAATCTTTTACTTATAGCTTTTATACTTCCCGCTGTGCCAAAGAAGGACGGCTCAGAATGACTCTGTATTTTATTTGTATTTTTCTCGATTATCTAATGGTATTTCTTTATCTAACAACTGAATATTCCACTCTCTTGAGCACTGAAGGCATAGATTATAGTCAACACGTTGGTTTCAACACATTTCTATCTCCTGCCTGTCTGTGACAAGGAAAAGCCATAACTGGAAATCAGCAACAAGAACAAACCTCCAAGTACAGTAGTGCCACAGGGCAGCTGGCTCATCAAACATTCTGTCATCACTTTTTTAGGCCACTGGGATGGGGCTGCAGCCCATCTTCTGCAATCTCACCACAGATGTGAGGTAGAATACATGAGGCATCGTCTCACCGGCCCACTTCCTATGTGTTTCCGTGGAAGTCCTCATATGTTTGCACCCACAGGTGAGGAGGGTTTGCCAAATGCCATCCAACAACCCAGCATCTGCCTCTCGAAGCCTGCAAGCAGAACAGTCTGCAAAGAGATCGCTGTCTGATCTCCTGCACTGTGTTACAAACACTGGTCCTCCCAGGAGAAGATGGAAGTTTATGGTCCCTTCCAACCAGAACCAGCCCATGATTCCTAGTAGCGCTGGACTCCCTCCGCTGGGTTCACAAAACAGACCACTTGCTGTAAAACTCAGGATAGCTGGGCCCCAGGAGGGCAATACACCCATCCCATGGTGAAACGGCAGAAAAAACACTTCCAAACCACAGAATGTCTGCAACGAAACTCATTTTCCCAGAGCCTTATTTTGCAGGGGTGTGCTGGT
>VXBW01006793.1:885693-908400 GCA_013400375.1 Thinocorus orbignyianus
CAACAACAACCAAAAGAAAGAAGCCATGATTGGAATGTAAGTCGACTGGGTGACAACCCCTACTGTGCCCTTTAACCCCTTTCCCCACCCTGACTCCCAAGCACCTTTTTTTCCCCATTTTGGAATGAAAACCAGAACGTATCCCAGCTTTAGCAGAAAACCCTTGTACTTGATGCGTTCCAGTGACCCTTCAGCAAACATGCTGACTTTGCACAGGTTCAGATCTGGACCGAACTGCATATGGCAATTTCAGAGTAGCCCAGAGGGTAACCAACTCACCGCTACATCCAGCCACCAAAACTGTGCAATTGCTGCCCATTTCAGCCCTGCAAGTGCCCCAACAGCGAAACTGCAGGAGATCTTGCAGCTGAGAACTGAGCCGTGCTGCTAAGGCTGCGTGAGGACGGATACAGAGGGTTTGCTGGACAGGATACATGGCTAAAGTTATTGCTATTTGCCCCTCGCTTCCTTTTTCAGGTGTATTGAAATTTACTTTTGGTGGATTGCTTTCTCATATGAAGCCAAACGATGTAGTGCTGGTCTTAGTGTTTACGACAGATGAAGAAACAGTGGCAGAACATGTATGTTCAGAGCTTGCACTTGGGAGAGGGAAGGAAAGTACTGTGCAGTTAATCCAGAACAGTAACATACTGCAAAACATATATATGTTATATATTATATAACATATATAATATATGTATATATATGTGGACGTCTTAAACTGGATCTTGCTTTGGAATGACCAATATTTACTGCCTTCATGACAACAGCTTCTGACTCAATGCACCTCTGCACGTGTGCAGGGCTGGGCACTCTCTGCCACCATCTGATCTTCCTTTTCTTCCTTAAATAAAGAAAAAAACCACCCCTTTATTCCACGAGGGAGTTCGGCATTTCTTTTCCCTTTGCAGTCCCATTTGAACGTTGCTTTCACGCATCCAGACGCTGGATCTCAGGGCGATGATCTACTTCTCTGGATTCTGTCCGAGCACGTATGTAGTCACTCGTCTGCCGACTACTTTGTTGTCTGCTGTTCATTCGCCACTTTTTAATAGCTAAATATGTGTTCACAGCATACACTGCCATTGCCAAGAAACCAAATATCTACAAGAAGTAGAAAGAATTGTCAAAGACAATTTTTGAAAACAAGAACAATAGCAGTTTCACAACAAATTCCTTCAGCAACTTAGTTTCCTACTTCATTTGCACCAACAAATCATCATGGTCTGTAAAACTGATGCTTTCCTTCTTCAATGTGCAAAAGCAACTAAGACCAACAATCCCAGAAAACAAAGTTCTCTGTCTACAAATACAACAAATAAATCCTGCAATGCAACTTCAATGGAAGAACCTCTTGTGAAGAAGAACAGAGCTCTTCATCCAACAGTTCATTCTTCTTGGTGCACAGAACAGCGAATAAACAAGAGAAGAGATGACCAGATCAGATCCTCAGCCTGGAGAAGGAGCTAATTTCCAGTTCTTCTTACATGCTTCAGCTCTTGTCTGATTTTTCAGTGTCTAGAATTTTTTTTTTTTAAGTTGCCAGCTCAAGCACAAAATTAATTTGCTTGAGCTTATTGTCCTATATTTTAAATCTCCCAGTAAAGTTCTACTCACTCCACAGAACAAAACTGATCTGTGTTGAGCAAGAATAACTCGTAAACTATGTGTAAGCAGCTCCAATTTCTAGGGGCCTAGAACATCTCTCTGATGAAGAAAGGTTGAGGGACTTGGGTCTTTTCAGTCTGAAGAAGAGAAGACTGAGGGAGGGGATCTGACCAACACCTATAAATATTTAAAGCATGGGTGTCAGGAGGATGGGGCCAGTCTTTTTTCAGTGGTGCCCGGCACAGGACAAGAGACAACAGGTACAAACTTGAACATAAGAACTTCCATCAGGAAGAACTTCTTCACTTTGAGGATGGCAGAGCCCTGGAAGAAGCTGCCCAGAGAGATGGAGTCTCTTGTCTCTGGAGATACTCAAAATCCACCTGGATATGTTCCTGTGCAGCCTGCTCTGGCAGAAGGTTGGACTGGATTATCTCCAGAGGTCCCTTCCAAGCCCATAGTGTTCTGTGATTCTTGTGAATTTTCAGCTCTATCTTTTCTGTAGTCTTGCCACACAGAGCAGCAGCACCTAAGCTAGCTCTAGAGAAAGGAGGAAGCCTGCAAGTAATTTTTCTGGCTCTTCTTGCCCTAAGACCAAGAACTCAAAAGATGTCAATGATTTTAAATCAGAATTAGCCTATAGCCAACTGTCAAACTCTAAGTAAATTGCAATGGCAAAGGCAACAGGAGTATTCAATGAACACAAGGGGAAAGTTATTCTTCGTTTTAACAGAAGATAAGAATATATAAAGAAGTTCAAAATATTCTTACCACAGCAGCAATTTCTGCTCCAGTTTTATGGTTTAAAGCAGCAAGTACTACAGAGGCAATGAAAAAGAAGAAAGTGCTGAGTCCAGTGTTGACCAGATCCTAAAAAAATAAATTCAGTAGCATTACTAAACAGTGATTCTTTCCTTGCTTTGATTAGAAGCAGCCAAATAGAAAAAGGTTAGAACAAGAGCTAGAGCAATTCTTTCCCACTTTCCCTGCAGTTTGTCACTTATACAAAAGAAGGCAAAGATTATTACCCACGAAACCTAACATGTGCTCGTTTGTTTGTGAATGAAGTCAAACTGTGTGTACACAGACGGCACCAGCCAGACTCTGGACCTGCTGCCTCAGTTTCTGCTGGGTTTATTAGAAAAGTACCATCAGCACAAACAGCGAGTAAAGCTGCTCTACCTCAGCTTAGGCTGAAGTAACCCCAATATCCAGCTTTAGCACTCCAGGAATTCCTTTTTCTCTTTTACAACCCAACAGCACTCCATGCACTGCCCAGACAACAGTCAGACTTTTACTACAAATTCTTTGTGGACTTTATCGTAGCAAACTGCATGTCCCATGCTATTTCTGTAACAAGCTGTCCGTATTGGGAGAATACACATATTTTCATGTATTTATTGCATAAAATTGATGTCTGAAGCCAACATTTTAGAACTCATGCACAGCAACACCCCAGGAGCACCTACGTTCACTGAAAATTCTCGCTTTTAATTAATGTATCACGGAAACACAGGTAAGAATTCTGAATGGCAGCTATTAGCACAAGAACAATTACATCAATACATCAAAGACTTCGGGCTCAGAAAAATTCTGGAGTTGGGACTTTAATAGAATAAATAGAATGCTAGATTCATTAGGGACTAGCTCTGCAGCACATTACTTGGGGCATCTTTTGCCATTTTTGAGAACATTTATATGTATGTACACTGCTCTATATGTACAGTACAGAGATGCAGGAACTCTCAGATCAATACCATCAGAGCTAGAAGAGCTGGAAAGAAAACCTGGACACAACTTTGCCGTGCAACTTACAGTTTTGAGTTAAAAATAAAAATAAAAATGCACTCAACATGCTAAGTCCCACCATTTAAAAAAATCCCACCACCCCTTAACGAGAACTCAAGGACAAATTTGTTCTACTTGACTCTCTTCTTTTTCTCACACAAGTCAGGCTCACTTCCTCTTCCTGCTTCTCTATTTACTACAAGCATTATTTTATTCTTTTATTGTTTTTCCCCCCAAAGTACAGTTTGTGAAGTGTTGCAAGAAGTCAGGCTTCAAAAACTCAAGATATAAATCTAGACTTAACCCCTGGGTATGAGTCCCTTGACTAGGTTCCAGCTGCATAGCACAAAGACTTTGAAAAGACCATTGTCATGCAGCCACCCATTTTTCTAGCCATGATTTGGGAATGGTTTAGAAAGTAATTGTAAAAACTGAAAGTTTCTGGCACCGTGTCATTTACAGGGCAAATTATTTTGAGGGTAGTGACTCAGCAACAGCTAGTTATCAAAGTGAAAGTACCTGGGGATAAATTGTGGGATTCCTTTGGGCATACAGAGAGGATAAGTGTATGGTGGTGATCTTACCTTTGCAAGGGACACTGGAACACTGCATCCTGTTCCGGTATCCAAATTTTTAAAAGTATGTTGAAAAAAATTGGACAGGGTACAGAGAAGAGCCACAGAAGTTATTTGAAAGGAAGAAAAAGTTTCTCACAGTATGAATCAAAGAACCTAAACTGCTTTGAAACTTGAAAATATTAAGCTGTGTACATGAAGACTCCAGTGTTCAAATAATCAAAAAACACTAGCTGTTTTTAAAAGTTAAGCATAGAAAAGCACAACAAAATTTATAGTATAACAAAATTCAGAGCTGCAAAGTTAAGACAAAAGTCATACTCAAAACAAAAGAAGCTTATTTTAAGGGAGTTAATATCAGAACAACCAAAGATATGCTTAATTTTCCACCTTTTCATTTCTTATAATCCAGATTATGTTTTTTCAGACACATTTAGTACTTCCTTAATACCTTACTGAAAGACTAAGTGGATGACACATAATGCTCTATGATTTATGGGGGTCAGATGGGCTTATTAATGAATCCTGCTGATCTCTGACTTCTTGGATCTGTGAGCTCGATCACCCTGCTGAAGGAGAATAGTACAAGCAAGACAGCTAGATCTACCCACAGACACTACCACCTATCTCCAGGCTCCAAATTAACTTGAAGTCTTCTTGTAAGAAGCTTGAGATACTTCAGAATATGAAATACTGATGAAATGAGACTGCTGGTGCCTTTGTCATGATTTTTCCAGATATAACGCGTGCTAGAAACTTTGTCATCATCACTGGCATTTAAATTTTATTGTACTCTTCACAAAGAGTACCAAATTTCTCTTCGCAAAGAATCAAGCAACTCAAATCTAAAGCCCCAATTTCATCCCAAGGCTCCAATCTATTAATTTCTGCAATTCCATTTTGCCTGCTTAGGTGAAAACCTTCTAATGCAATTCATAATTGATTCACATAGATACAGTAAGGCTGGCTTCTGAAAAAGCTAAAAATAATACAATTTTTCACAGCCAAAGATCAGATTGCTTGGAGCTTAACAAGCAGTAACACTTGTTAATAATGTTCTCATGCAACAGAAATTTCACAGACACAAATATCGGTGGAAGTTTTTAATCCAACATTTAGTACCTCCTACTTAGAGCACAAAGATAAAAAGAAACGAAATACACCAGTTTTGGAGGAAGTCAGAGCAGAAACAAAAGAGAAATGAACTACAGCAAGAATTCAACCAGTAAAAGACACACCCTAAAATAATGTAGCTTTTTTCTTTCCACGTAAGAGAAAATGAATAATCGTGACAATAAAACGAAGAAACTAATTGAAAAAAGATGAGCCGTTTCAAATCTGGCCATGTTGTAGCTGAAGTTCTTGCTATTATATTTATAGACAAAGTAAAAACCACATCACACAGAAGAATTCTGCTGAAATTACAGCAACCTCATGAGACAGAATTCTGTGCCATAAAATACTGTACAAAGCTGCCATCCATAACAGAACAAAATCTACGAGCCGAGTCAAATCCACTCTAGGCTGCTGCTGCTCCCTTTCTCCTTTCCAAAATTATTTAAAAATGAAAGATTGACTTCTGGGCACTTGCTAGTTATTCAAAAGTCATTCTGTTCAGCCACCAACGGCCCTGTTAGTTCTAAGGAGACTATCCAAGGATGTGTTCTTCTTACTGCCACCACCAGCTATCTGTCCCACGCAGAGGAATGTAAGGCAGAGGAGGCATCTTAACTTGGGGATGAAGATGCATTTATGCCAAACCAGCATTTTATACTAAAATAGATGGTGTGAGGCTTTTGTTCTGCTCATTCTGCTGTAAAGGTGGGAAACTCTAGGAAAGAAAAGTGGACAGCATCCTACGGTCTCTGTTTTTTAAGGGTCTGGGCAGGTAGGGTTCCCGGATTAATGAGGGTGAAGAAGCTGAACTGGTGCTGTGAGTGGGAGGTCATTTAACAGATCTGAAAGTTCCCATTAACTCCTGAAAGCTCCAGGGGACATCCGCCTCGAAAGCTGCCGTTTAGTCCTCCAGTTTGGTATAATCACAAGGAGCTGGCTCTGATCCCAAGGGAAAGCTTCTACGATCCCCATTGCATTTGGATTTCTTGAAGATCGCCTGCCTCCTTCCCTCCCAATTCTCTCCTGGCTGTTCCTCACTGCTTTCCCTGCTTGTTTTAGCAATAAGCGGTTCTGCACACAGGCAGGACCAACAGTTACCATCAAAAAACAACAGAGCTTACTAAAAGCAGTTACAAAATCATGTAATGTTTCTTGTATTTAAAATTCATACTTGTATTTCTTACAAAATAACACAGCCTTGTTTACACTGTGCTGCACCAAATGAGGACTGCCCATGAAGAGCACTAACCCAGAGGAAATTAATTCTGACAATTTTATAAAATATTCATTTTTATCCTTAATAGGCATTGCTATTTTGACAGCAGTAAACATAAAAGCAAAGGATGACTTACTTAATTTCTCATTCAACAGCTAAGCAAGCCAAAGGAAACCAAGACGTCTTTTCAAAACAGAAAAGGAAAATAAATAAATAAATTCCAGAAAAAAGAAGTCAAGATTTCCCTGTGAGGTCCTTTGAACTACAGCTTTGTAACTGCACTCATCAGAGCCAAGGTTAGAAATAAAGACAGTTTGTCATCCTGGCACCACATCAAATTTGACAAGGTTTCATCTCTGCAACAACTGGAAGAAAAAAAACCCCAACCCTGTAAAGATGATGAAATAAGTGTTCAGGCAGCACAAAATCCAACCACTGATCTGCGTCTTCAAAGGGACACACCTGACTCCCCAAGCTCCCTCCCTGTAGCAGTGCTTCCCTGGGACCCAGGCCAGGCTATTAAGCCCAGTAGAACTCTAATTAGCTGCTCTGTGCCTCATTTTTGAGGCTGTTCTGGGCTGAAAAACTCTGTATTCAGAACTGAGCACACACTAAATACACTACCAGAGCTCCAGTGGATGTTTTTTAAAAAAAAATAATAATAAAAAAAAAAATCAATGGTCAAAATCTATTTTCCCTACACACAGACACAAACAGTCCATTCTACTGGCTAATTACGGCATGATTTACATCTGTAATGACTCACATTTCTCCCATTATACAAATTCTCATCCAAGAGACACTGTAAAATTCTAATATTCTCAGCTATTTACTATCACTTCTCCCCCTCCCCAAGTCATCTCAGTTCTCAGCCCTGAAAAAAAGGTACTGCAGCATCAGGGCTTGCACCTCGCAGTGAAAGCACGTGTCAGAAATCCTGGCAAATCACAAGAAAATTCACCAGAACCCCAGAATTACTACAGACACTTTGTCCAACCCCGTCCCTACTTCTAGAGGCTGAAAGACCTTAAGCTCTCGCTGTAGATGGTGACACTCAAATAATGAATTTTTTAAAAAGGATCATGTAGCCAAACACAAAATTACAGCAAAATCAAACATTTCAAAGTGGCAGCTGATCAGTTCAGCAGGATCTCTGCCATGGAGTGCTCCCCATTCCCATATTTCCCTTCAAAATCTCTTTGCAGAAAAAGCTCCCTTTGAGCTGTGAAGGATAAAGGAAATGGAAATTTCCACTGACAGGTTCTCCAGCTTTTGCGTTTTTGCATAATGTGTCTAGTGCTGCACAACACAGACAAGCGACTATTCTTTCATCTGCTGTAACAGACCTGCCCCTTTCCAACACAACCAAGCAAGGTGCTTCTCTGCCCCCACCATTTCCATGGTTCTTTCACATTTACCTCAGGAAAATGAGAAAATGGTTGGCCATCCTCTAAATAGGATCAAAACAAAGCTCTTTTCCACAAGTGACTAAAAATATATATTAAAAAATTACTTAGTAAATCTGTGTTTCTGTTAGATGCTAGTATATACTGATCCACATTGTCATTCCAAACAGGGATAGCAGACATCAGACAACAGTCACAATGCATTAAAAAAATCTAATTTTAATAAAACTACTAAAGGAGACAATTCTGTATTTGACAACAGCAGCTGATGGCACGGTACTTTCTAGTATGTAAGATCACTTGAAAGCAGATGCTTTTTGTAGGAAGTTTGTGTGAGTACTGTGTTTAAAGAAAAGCTTCTTCCTAAATTTAAGGCTATGACATTCTTTCAAGCACTGTAATAGCCTCTTCTTCTTACACAGCTTCTACAAGCAAAATTTAAGACTTTTCATAATGGAAATACTTGTTATAAAGTCATACATATTTTTTAAAACATGTATGTTAATGAATTTATACAGAAGCAGCAGTGAGTTCCTCCTAAAGTATTCAGGAGTGTGAAAGTCTGTTACTCTGGAAGCAGCTCCTGTGATAACTGTGTCATATAGAGACTGCAAAATTATCAAAACCACCACCAAAACACAAGGAAGTATAAAATACTGAAAGGGGCAAATAATGTATGAATATACTCCTAAGCTGTTAAGAATAAAATGCCAAAATAAGCCAAAAAACACAAGCTGGATCTACTATTCAGAGTAAAACCACTTACATCACACCAGCAAAACCATCATGTATTTTGTGTGACACTGAAGCACTTACACACTTGTGACCACGCTCCTGTACACCCCACGAGCACATAAAGAACTGTGCAGTATAAAAAGACAGGCTTCCCTTGCTGGTGTCAGCTGTCAGGCTGCTGTGATGCTCACTGACCAAACAAGCTGGCAAAGAACAGACCAGGACGAGACCACCCTTTGCAGTCACTGCTCTTCAGCTCGTCACAAAGATGACTGGTGACAAAACTGGCAGAATGGAGGCCCAAGGAGTAAAGGCCAGGACAAACCAGTAATATCCCAGTGGTTCCACTGGTTTTGTTGTGCAAGTCACCTGGATCTCCCCCACCTACATCTACCACCCACAGTTCTCAGTCCCTCTCATCTACCAAGTACCCTTAGGAAAAGAGTTCCTCAATAGATGGTACATCCCCAGGGCACTAAGGATCCTCAAAATTCCACATTCCAGTCTCATTTTAGACAAGTCATTCAGGCTTACAAACAGTTACTGAAAATACTTAAGTTGCAACATTAACAAATTACTTTAAAAAAAAAATCACATAGAAACCTCTGGGACTGGTCTCCCATAGTACTTGTAAACTTGCTGTTATAAAATAAAGCACAGCACAGGCACACAGATATCCAGAGAGGCTGATCTAAATACTGTCCTTGAAGCTGACAGCTCTTTTGCTGGAGTGACAAACATGTTCATTTTGTGCCCCGTGTTTATGCAATGTAATCTGAAAGTTCCACTCAAATACAGCATGGAAATGGAGACTTGTACCAAAGGAATGTGCTCTGCCAGCAGTTCTCTTCCCCAAACTCCTCATATTTGAAAGCACATCAAGCATTGCCAGGCAATGTTTAATAGTTTTGTGCGTAAGCAATTCAGAACACCTGATTTTCACCAGAAAGCACATAATTTTTTTACATTACAACATGATGATTATATTAATCTGTGTAAGAAAATATATGTAGCACGGCTGTCCTAATATAAAAAACAGCTTAGGAGAGAACAACGAGCTACTGTAAATACAGCATCTGTCAAAGTTAAGTAACTACAGGCTGCATTTTTATCCCCTTCATGCACAAACAGTAATTACTGGCATTAGTAGGAAGTTTTTCCTTCCAAAGGGAATCTACCAGAAGACAATTTTAGTTCTATTTAATGCAGTTTAATCTTGCTACACTTCAAAGCTCATTCTACCCTTAGCACTCAAAATAAATACAAGTGAATGTATACTTTCTCAGCAGAGAGAACACTCATACGCAATCTTAAGCAGAAAGCAGAGTTCAAAGACCAAACTTTAAAACAGATTTGCTGCTATTTTTAAGAGAGGGAGGATTCGTATGAACTTACAGTAAGATTCCAGTTGATCTGCGGTATTCTTGTGTGAAGATTTAGACTGAACATAAGCAACAGAACTCCAGTAACCACCAACGCGCTGCAGCTCACAAACTCAAAGAAATAAAGGCCTTCGCAAGGGGAGCATTCCATGATGGTCTCTATGCAGATGAATGCAATCAGTGCCAAAACCTAGGAAGAAAAACAAATGGAAAAAAAAAATATAAATAGATTTCCACATTTTGAAAATAGCCACAAGTATTCCTGAAATCTCCATTGGGAACATGATCAGTTTGCACTCAGGAATGTGAGATTTCAGTTTGTAACAGGGCACTGTCTAAGGAGCAAAAACAAAGGCAAATTAATGCAAGACTTTCTGGATATCTCCTGTTCAGCCAAGTATATTTTAGCAAAATTACAAGGAGCCTAACACAAAAATCACTGACACACCCAGAAAAGCGTGAAACTCCTTCAGGCCATTGGCTTCATATGCAAACGGCACCTCAAGCATCTTATTTCATTTTTCACCCATGATATGCCATTCCAGAACTCGGGAGATGGAATGCATTTGTCTAGTGGACCAATCTCAAGCTCAGTTATACAGTACAGCGTGGTTTCATTAAAGCTATTATTTAAAATTCACTACTGACTCAAGATCTAAATCAATTCAAAACAGAATCAATTCAGGATCTCTACCAGTCTCCAAAAATGCCTGCCCTTCTGACTTTTTCTTTTTTTTTATCATCAGTATGCTGTATTCCATATAAAAACATGTTTTATCATTCCCTTACTAATGAGGCAATAAAACAAGCAGCTAATAGACGAAGATCATACTCCTGGTGCTGTGAACACACACATCTAACTGGGATGATGGCTCACGCTGAATGCAGGAGGTATCTTGGTGGAGTTAACACAAACACAACCTATCACAAGACAACAGTTTATTATTTAGGATAAAACAGTGAAACCCAATACACTTCTAAAACAATGTGCCCAATGGATACAACTAAAATACATCATAAAACACATAATAAATAAAAAACCATTCACTAATATTAGCTAACACCGACAGCTACCACTTAGATACCATCAGACACCACCAATCAGCTCCCACAGAGTATACACTTAAGTCTGTGTTTCAAACCAATTCCTCTTTAAATGTAACTGATAGAAGAAAAACAGTTGCATGGACAGTTTCAGTCTGGTAGTTGGTTTTTGTTTTTTTAATCTTCCATGGCAAGCAAGGAAGGCCATAAGAGTGTTTTGCTTTGGTTTTCAAGACAGCAACCCCCACACCCACCCACTTACATTGCAGAAATAATTCACTTTCTTGCTCCGCCATAAAATTCTAATGAGACTGTAGTAAGTCACTGCAATTTGGAGAAGAACAACTTGGGGAAATAGCCTCCCCAGAGCTAAATACTCCGTAATTTGAAGGTTTTGCACACATAAAACATAAGTTTAAAAGAATGACAGAAGCCACCATACAAATCAGTTTCTGCTAAACCCTTCTTTGCCAAACTCAATAATGTTTTGCAGATATACTTTATTCCAGCACTTTTTATGCTTCATCCATTAATCTCTTTGCCTCCTACAGCAAAACTAGAAAAACAAAGAAAAAGCATTTTGAAAGAAGTTACCATGTTTGTCACTAACATCAGCTGTAATTCTAAGTAAAGGACAATACCCCACAAGCTTTGTTTGCCAAATACCTCAGAATACAGTAGCTAATTTAGTTTAAAAATGGATTAAGACAAAGCAAAATCTTTTTAATCAAAAACCAACTCTCACCGTTCACTTAGTGCACTCTCTTTAAGAGAACACATATCATACTAATTTTGCCAGGTAATGGAGCAGACCAGTTCACATTAAACAAGAACCCAATGACTAAACACTTAACTTCAGATTATATCCTTGACACTGAATAGCTTGGGGGGGGGGGGGTGGGTGTGGAAAGAATATGCAATGAAACAGAACAGTCAGAAAAACAGAAAGTCAAGCTATAATTTCAGCAATGACACACACAAAAAATACTGTCTGGAACACAGCTTCATGTTACAGTACTAGCATGGAATGAAATCCACCTCTTCTGTGAACACAAGCCTCATAACTGAAGATGACACTGAATACAACTCAAAGAAATATCTGGATCATCTGAAAAAAATAACCTTGAGCTGTTTCAAGCAGGATCGAGTATTAATGCTAAATGTCAGCTGGCAAAACTTTGAACGTTCACATGTTGCAATATAATAAAGTCTCCATTGTTCTTGCCACTGTTTTTGATATATTATGACAGTTCTAAAATTTTTATTCTTTCCAAAGAAATGGCTTTGTGATACTCTCTAGAAATACTGTAGTACAGCCCCAAACAGTATTAGGTTTATTTTCCAAAAGTATGAACAGCTCTGAATTGTGCCACCAACATTAGGCTGAAGGAGTCAAACACTTGGGTGCATCAGTCCTTACACTGGGCAACTGCTACCTGGTGGATGGAGTCTCTGCTGCTTCACTGATAAAAATCTCACACTGGCTCCCCCTCCACACCAGGCAGCACTGCTTCTGCAAGGCTGATGGACCCATCTCTGCAGTCAGAGCTCAAAAAAGATGAAAGAGTTTCTTGCATACAGGATTAGAAATAAATTATGTACTCAAGAGGCACTTGAAGCAATGAACTCTCATCATCGCATGTTACTTACATACTCCCAAGCTCAAAATTAATAATTAACGAACTTCAGAGCAATTCTATCTCAAGACTTCATTTTATCCCTGAAGAAATTATAAAAGACACTCATCTGCAACACTCCCTTGTAAGGAAAAAAAAAAAAAAAAGTGTTAGTTGTTTACACTTAGGTTTGACTTAACCCAAAGCATCTCAAATGGGAGTAGAGATGAAGATGTGCCAGGGTTTAAGGACAATGCACTGAGTGCACCCCAGGGCACAGCAGCCTGGGTTGGGGCAGCCCACGTCCACTGAAGAAGTCATCGAAAGCTTGGGAACAAACCTCAATTGCTTCAGTTTATGACTTATTACTAATTTATTTGTTATACTTCAGTATTTCAAATAAGATTCTAACTAAATGCATTACTTTTTTTTTTCCTGCAATAAAAAAAAATATATTTAACCCTTCCCAAAGACTATCCATCCTCCCAGTGGTACAGACAATACATTCCTGGTAACTGCCCATTATTCATCTCATGATGAATCCTATGACAAACAATAAAATCCAAATTAATCACCACATCAGAAAAAAAAAAAAAAAACTATCCTCCCACAGGAACTTCCCTTTTCGTAAACACAAAAATCCTGGTCTTTAATAGGAAATATTTTCTCTTTGAAACATCAGGGTAATCCTCCTACACACTTACAAACTTGCCAGAAGCATCCTTCTAATTAACTCCAAGTAACATGAATCGTCTATAAAAGCACACGAGCACTGCTTTCACCGTCCATTCCACTGAGAGAAAAACCTAATTTTGTTTCTAACAAAAAAGTAAACTACTCTGAACACATGAAATTAAACACATCTAGAATCAAACCCATGAGTGAGGCAGCTACATTACTTGACAGTGTTGTGTAAATGCTGCAAGATGAGCCCTGCTTCCTTTTCTCTGCATTTTTAAATGTATGAAATAGGTAATTTATGAGACAGCATATGAATTAGACAGCAAATTAACAGTTTTGCCACCCAGAATATGAGCTGGTTGACACGGCCATGAAGCCGAGTGATGTGATCCTCACATTCTCTTGGGAAAAGGGCAGAGGGACAAAGACCCTTTTCGCTCCTAGAGCCAGGGAAGTTTTTCCCCAAGCAGAAGTTTCAAGGTTGGTTCACTGAGGAAAAATGAGAAGCTGAACATGCTGGAGATCTCCTCTTACATGAGTTATTACTCTCTCCCACAAACGACACAGCTACAGCTTTCCTGGTCAGAGGCAATTGAGAAAACTTCCTCTGATGGATGAAACAAACCTTTTCAGCTGGTTCTCTCTACACTGAGCACTTTTTGAGGGGAGTTTTTTATTCCACCCTAATCCCTCCAGTACTCTAACATCTGTCTAACTCTTTTATCACTCTTTCTCTTTTTTAACAGTTGCTTTTGGTTTCCCTTCTACTTCCAGTCATCTTGAAGTGAATTCAGTAGATATTGCGTTGAGATGCACCTCAGTCACTATGGAAACCTCTGCAAACTACTGGAATCTCAGGTTCATGCAGAGGCATCTCGTTCTAGAAGGTGGGCTCTAACCCTGAAGCACTCCCCTGCCCTCCATCCCTCATCTCCCACCACTGCTTAATACAAAGGCAGAAGGAAAAAATGTGCAAGAAGAGGATGAAGTATGAGATGTATTTCCCAATAATGACTTTTTTTTTTCTTTTTTCTGCTTTTTGTCTATAATAAACTGGCAAATCCATTGTTCATGAGTGGGACATTCAGGCCCTTCTGTCACACAGCACTGGACATCCCTCCCCCCAGTGCATAAAAGCTCCATTCAGAGCCAAGCAGCCCCTCACTGGAAGGGGATGGAGCAACCACAATTTAATTCCTGCAAGAGAGCCTCTACTCCAGGATCCAATGTCCTTTAATTTAGCCACATTAGCCTCCTACCATTTCTGCATTCATCTCAACTTCCCTGTAAATTCCCCTGGAGAAGGGCCCTTAATGAAGAAATCATCTGCCTTTGGGCTATGCAAATGGCTTGTATTTACATCACTTTCTTGGCAAGAGGGGTATGTCAGACATAACACTCTGTATTTTCCCAAAATGGAGAAAATGTGCTACGACAGGCACCGACACTGAAAGAGAGCTCTTAGGAGGTTGCTAATGGTGTGTTTTTCCTGTCAGAACATGTTGTGTTTTATTTTTGAGGAAAATAATCAAACAACTTTGCACTAAAAATAAAAAGAAAGACGGTTCTGCAATGAAAACAAAGTAAAAAATGAGTTTTCCTGTTTATCTAAAAGGCTACCACAGAAAGCCTTATTGTGTGGTTAAATGACATAATTACGCATGATTTCCAAAAAACCACAAAATGGTCAGCATTTTTTCTGCCTGAAAAATACCCGCAGAATTTTAGCAAGAATGTCACACTACCAAGACATTTTTACATCCAGACTGTTTAAATTAATGGTACAGCACAATGCATATGCGCAGAACAGAGAAGAAATAAATTGCTTTTACACCACTTAAAGTATCTGAAGACATTAAACTTTCTTGAATTAAAATGGAGATTTATTGTTCTCATTTACTCGGCCCAGCAGTCCCAACTTAAACGTATGAAACCAAGTGGGTCTCATTCCTCACAAAGCACATGCACTTCCCACATCTAAAACAGCTGGCACAGACACGAATTTTTGGGATCATATGGCTTAAACTTGCTTCTCCAGCAGGAAACCATCTTTTACCCTGTGCAGAAAGAGGACTGATTTCCCACCTGCTCCTACTCTGAATCCTTACCACTCAAAGAAAAGCGTTATTAACTCTGGTAATTGTACTGCAAGGAGCCTTAAATCACAAATGAGTACTGAGCTTTTCTTACAGCATAAAAAAACGTAGGATTACTGAAGAGGGAAGCTGAAGAAGCGCCAGCGATTCAGCACCCTGGATAAACTAAATGATGCCCCTATGGCAAAGCTACGACTCTGAACAAATCCACAGCAACTCAACCAGACCTCTGAATCCAACTCTTACGTGGCTTTGGTGGTGATGATGGAAGTAACAGCAGAATACTTAAGTTTCAGATCTTCATGGCCCCTCTCGGGCTTTACATGACTCTGCCATCCTTAAGTTCTCAGTATTTTTTAGTTCACTTTCGGATACAACACGGCAAGGCTTCAGTGCGTTAAATACTGTGGAATCTTTATTAAATCAGCTGATCGTTTGCTACCTCCAGCAGCTTTCTATAATCCTTGAAAGACTCAGCTACTGCTGACTTCCCTTTTCTCAACTTAGGCAAAAGACCAATTCTAAATACAGAACGTATTTCTGAGGCCAGAAAGATTCTGATGGCGTAGTATGAGAAAGGGTCATATTTAAGACCGAGGGTAATCAACACTCCCAGTTCACAATAGAATGCTGCTTGTTTTGAAATGCTAGGTACATCAAAACTGATATTTATTCTAAACAAAATAATTAACTGGACTAAGGTGAACAGGAGAGATTCTCAGCTGGCTGAAATAGAAATGCATCAATTTTAAAATGAAATTACTCAGTCTAGATTAAAAAAAAAATGCTGCAGACATGAAGTAGTAACTTATTTCCTGTTAACTATGCATTAGTGCAGTGCTTAGCTCATTGCTTGGACACACCTATTCAGTGTTCTTATCTGCTAGACAAATGCAAAATCAAGTCCACTTCAAACACCACTAAACAAATCATACTTCACAACATGGAAATATTTCATGTCTTAGGTAGTCAGGTCTGCAAAGGAGGCAAAGTAGAGATGAACATGTCTTATTTAGTCCCACTCAACCAAAACACAACCATCTTCCTCACTAAAGAAACAAACCATTTCAGTTTTTATCCAACCAAACAGATGCTCGAAAGAACTTTTGACCAGAATTCAAAGCCAAAGCACATGGAGAGGATGTACTAGGTTTAGGCATATTATATTTCCTGCTAGAAACCTGGAGAATTTCAAACCTACCTTTCCAATATATGAAAAAGCAATGTACCACACCACCGGTGCCATAAACAAAAGCCCATCAATAGTTTTGTGGCAACTCCAGCCTATAGGAACATTCATTTGGGGATCATAGAGAGCCACACTTTAAACAAAGGCAAATTAAACATGCAAAATATAACCAGTTTCTCCAACTGATTTCTTTACAGAGGAACCTGTGCCTCCAGTTCCCAGAAACCACAATTCATCTGTCTCATAATTCAAAATATTTTCATAAGCAACAGGTCCTGCAAGACAGTAACAAACAGAACCACAACATATCAAGTTATACATTTCTAACTTTCCCATTTATATGGAGATAATAACAACAACCACCATGCAGGATGCTCAAGAGAGCATCTCTTCAGTACATTCTCCGGCTTGCCATTTCCAGTCTTCCAGTAAGGGTACAGCATCCTCTCCAGTCCATTTCCCAGGATAAAGTCAAGGTCAAAGAACTCATAATGTATCATGTCTTCACTATTTAAACTAAATGGATAAATGCAGTTATCCTATTTTTGTCTCCAGGCTGCACACACATGTTCTGGATGGTACATACACACACGCTCTGCTGGGACACAGCAAGTTGCTGAGAGTCTGTATGAATTTTTAAACAAAATGGGGAAAAATTGGCTATTGCTTCACGTATGAGAATTCTCTTCTCAGCTCTTAAAGAGAGAGACAAATCAACATTCTTGACCTGGCTTCATGTTCCCATTCATGTTCACAGGCCAACCTGTGTTAGAAACCTGGCTGGTCACAACAATATTAAGACACAGAGCCGTAAACCTGTAACAAACAGTAGGATAAATTAATTGGGTTTAAGAAATAAAGGTGTACTCATAAAATCTGTCAAGTATTTGATCTGCGCAGCCTCCTGCTTAACTAACCTGTTAGCACACTTTAAAAAGTGAAAGTTCTATTTTAAGACTATCAGAAATGGTCTGTATCCCTTAAAATCTCATTTAATCCCAATTATGAGTAAACATCAAACATCCCACAAATACTAAAACAAGAAAGGAATTTTAATGAGAAATCAACCAAGAATTTAAAGTAGCCCTGCAGAATCCATGAAAGTTTGCACCATTTCCTTTAAACACAAACAACCTCCAAAAAATGTCCTTGCAATCCCAACGCTCCCAAGATCGCAATCTGAAGGCCCCCTTAGATGCCATGCCTTAAAAGGCAAAAAGAGTCTAGACATACTGGTAAAACAGAACATTAAAAAAATAGATGTAGGCCAGAACATTAAAGAGTGCTGCCAGCTGTACTGGGGAATGCATGAAACCTTCAGCCCATCCTGCAGTTCAGACTGTCTCAGAAGCATTATACAGTAGTATCTCATCCAAAATAGAAAAGAGCCCACAAACTCTCCTTGCATAACTTCAGATCCACCTACTCCTGCTTTTGTAACTTGGGAACAGATCTGCCCAAAGACTGCAAACAAACTTGGCAGGCTGCAAACTCAGGATTGTAAAATGTTGTTAACACCAAAAGCCCTAAGACTCTGGCAAGAAATGCCTTTGCCTTCTTGGTCACCGTTCCTACTGTCCTGTCACCACAAACTAAACACAGAGAACGTCCCCAAAGACTTTGGACACTATCCTATACATTCTTCCAAAATGCTTTTAAAAGTTACTAAGTGATAATCATATAAAAGATCCCAATTTTTAATAAAAGGTTTCATCTACATTAGAGAAGAAGCTTCCAAGCATTAAATACAGCAGTTCATTTGTTTTAGAAGAGTATATGATCAGACAACTAACTAACTTATTCACGACATTCAAGTGTCAATACCAGATCCTAGCAGGAAAATAATTTCATAACACAAAAGTTACTGAAGGTTACTAGAGACTTGTAGCACTTAAGTATTTCATAATATTCACAGCTGTGCTTGTTGCTTTCTTCCATGAACATTTCAGTTTAAAAAATACCGAGGTAAGGAAAATGACTAATATGGAAAGGCTTGTAGTCGATCCAGAAAATAATTTCCCAAAAAACCTGCCAGCACTGTTAGGAGCAGTACTGTATCACCGGCAGATTCACAGCATTTGAAAATAAGAATGTTTAGCTTAAGTGGAAGTTACAGCAGAAGCACCACCATATGCAACTCCAGATCCAAGCACAGGACATATTTCCACATACTGGGTCCACGGTTGCTGTGGTTTTAAGCTGTGCTGCAATAAAGGGAACTACGAGGAACAAGTTCAGCTCACTTGCAAGCTGAACACCTTGTGAACTTATATACAAGCTAGAGAAAAACTAAAGCAGTGCCTTCAACAAGACATTATTCAAGCATCAACACCTGAACATCAAGTTACATGTTAAAAAAAGTTTAACTGTAGACAATGCTGAAGATACTTGTCTGGGCAAAAACACATCATGTTCTTCCAAAAAGCATTAAATACCAGAGCCTTAATTATAATTCATTAAATACAACAGCCAGAGATGCAATACTCAGAGTTATAGTTCACAGTGTAATTTGCACACAGTGAGATTAAAACATCAGAAGTCACTTGGCTTACCTGAAGTCACCTTTCAGGCAGTATGGACTTCTAGGGACACGCTGCAGCACCACTACAGGTCTCACTCTGGACACGTATGAAATCAAACAGCACTTAAGGCACCCCACTGTAACAACTACAGCATTTGATTCATGCTGTTGGCCTTCTCAGCACGCAGCAGCCCATGGTCAGCGATGGTTCTGACCCATCTGTCCTCTACAAGTGGTTGTAAACTCTTACACCTATCCTACATCAGGTTGATGCTATCCACCTTTTGCTTTCCTCCTCTCATATTCTGAAGAGTTGATGGTAAGAGTTCCAGAGAAACCTAAACACTACTGCCATGTTTTGGAAGCAACTGACTACACAAATCACCTGAGAATTAGGTGACTTATTTAAAAAAAAATAAAAAATAAAAAAAAAAAGTTCCAGTTCTAATTTAGAAGTAATGGCTGTCACCACTACGGAATAACTACAGTTGACCCACTGTTCAGATGTGCATGTAGTCATCCTCATATACAAAATTTCAGTATAAAATTATTTGCTGAGGTCTAGAAGGCAGGTATTTCCAAAAATGTCATTTTAAGCACAGGATAACAACTATCAAAAAGCCTGCAAGTAGATGTGAGAAAATGATGCATTAACTCACAGAAACTACAGATTCCTCCTATACTGGTTACGTTACAAAAAAACCACCACCTTTGAAGTTTCTAGTTCTTTTAACATCAAGATGATCATTAAATCATTAAGGAGGCTCATCAACAAAAGACATTGCCAGAAAGTTTACAAGAAAAGAAGGCTGCTTTCCAAACAATAATCCCACCAGAACTACAGTTCTTAATGTAGCATCTTTAATTACTATGGTGTATCTATTACTATTACACTGGTTCACAACGGGAGGAAAAAACAGAGCACACTTATTGCAGAGATTATAGAAATTTCTTCTGAAAGCAGAATTTAAAACTATCCACCATCTTAGAGAGAGATCTGTAACAGGAATTTGGAGTTGACTAAACACAGGACATCAGCCCCTGGAAGGGTGGTAGTGGAGATACACCATGAAAGAGACCCGAACCCATTCACCTTTTGGTGGGAAGCCAAGCAGTCTTGTCTTTAGTTGCACACAGAAACAATAAAAAGCAAAGCAAAACAGAGTTATCTCATCATTCTTCCTTCTATGGTAAATGTCAGTATAAAAATATCATCACACGGCAAAGCAGACCTTTAAAAAGAGAGCTTTCCAAACAGAAATCAAGTTTCAGAGACGCTGAAGAGGTATCATTTACCCAAAGAGGATTTCTAAGCATATTTGTGTATTACAGATTTGATCCTTTTAATATGATACTACAACAGCCATGGCCTCAGACCCAGATGCCAAAGGTCCACTGTCACACCTAACATTTTCCGAACAAGCAGTGACAAACACCACTAAGAATCAAAGCTGGGTACACAACACACAAAATCACAAGGATTTCTTACAAAAACACACATTCATTGTGTGGAAATTATAAAAGAATAAAAGATGGAAGATGCAGTTAACCACAGGAAACCATTGCCCCACCCCTGTACGAGGTACAGTCTGATCGGCTGTAGGTAGTTAACAGCCCATTTACACAGAACCAAACTTCACAATAACCAACATGAAAAATGTCCATTTATTCACATTGCATTCAGCGGCCAACTAGTTAACAAGGCGGCAGCGATAATTATATATGACACTTCTGAACACCCCACAATAGTTTAACAGATTCTAACAGTTAATTAGCCCACTCCTTGGAACATAAGTGTTATTACTCTAATTTTTTTTAATTAATTAACATTGAGAAGTCTCTATAGTCTTATTAACCAGGTAAGTACGTATTACAGGCTGTTTGAATTTTGTTCTTCTTCACTGCAATACGTCCCAATAACAAAGAACTTTACTGTAGCCCTGGCCTTCACCGATTTCTGGATCTGGAAACATACAATGACAGTAAGCCACAAAACAACTTTTTCCAATGTTCAGCTACTCTCCACCAATGAAGACGGAACTTTTTATTCAGAAAATTGTGAACATATGAACTGCTATTCCCACCAGATTTCATTTAGCTCAAAATCTTGCCTCCACTGACAGGCAATAGCACATGCTATAGAGAACAAGGCAAGAGTGAGCATGCAGTGATACTTCCCAGCGCACTCATCAGCAACTTGTAGCTCAGAGACCTCCCAGGCAGAAGTATTATCTTCTCTGAAAGCACTCTATGATGGATTTCTGTAGCATTTAGAACAGAGAGATGAAGAAATGAAAGTCTAGCGCTGTCTGAGCCAGAGAGGCCATCACTAACCACCAAAAACGCCATCCTCTTTTTAAGACAGCATGGAATAAGGGTCTTTTGACACCTGTTACTTCCATCAGAAGGTTTCTCTGATCTTACTGCTCCAGCTAAAGCTTTCCCAGCCACCACCGACATCACAAGAACTGGCCAGGCACAACTTTTCACAACTGTCCCAGCTGTTAAAGGCCATATACGTTACTTGATAAACCAAGTGCCTGTGAAAACTCAGTAGGTCCCAGGTGAGAACCAACAAGGCTCCTACCAGGGTCCTGCTGGGTTTCCTCATACCTCCCCCATTGAACAGCCCACCTGGAGCTATGGTTCCCAAAGAAGCCGAGCAGCAGACACCAGGCAGTCATGATTCCCCGCGGGAATTTCAGTGGGAAATGCAAGTCTACACCCAACTTTAATGGTAGAAAGATCCTTGAAGGTGCAGAACTACAATCAAAGTAATAGAATAATGCACAAAAGCTGAAAAGAAAAATAAAGGGGGGGAGAGTGAAAGCACACAATCTTATCAGAAATGAAACAATTCCCAGCAAAGAGGTGGCACCTGCTAACCAGCCTGTCTCTCTTGGAAGCCAGCAAGGATTCCTCTCATAGTAAACACCTTTCTTCAGCAAGCACACACAGGAAAAGGAGACTCTCCTTCGCAAATTCAGGGGAATGGGGAAAGAAGTACTGAAACGAAACAAACCATTTGAGGATGTCCATAGGAAAGTTTTCCAGGGATATCTCTTTGATTATGGCACAATAATCTCCATGGGAAGTATTAAAGCCCCCAAAAGCATGAGAAACATTAAACCATGCCAAAGAGTAATGAAAATAAACTCTAAAGAGCTTTTCTGCTCTGGTCTCCAAGGACAGCTATCTAATCTCTTACATCTGCCGCATGGCAAGGTACTGCTCCATCTAAATGCTGGGAAGTCAGCCGAGACAATTTCATAGAATCATAGAATGGTTAGAGTTGGAAGGGACCTTAGAGATCATCAAGTTCCAACCCCCCTGCCATGGGCAGGGACACCTCCCACTAGAGCAGGTTGCTCAAAGCCCCATCCAACCTGGCCTTAAACACTTCCAGGGATGGGGCATCAACAACTTCCCTGGGCAACCTGTTCCAGTGCCTCACCACCCTCACAGTAAAGAACTTCTTCCTAATATCTAATCTAAATCTCCCCTCTTCCAATTTAAAACCATTACCCCTTGTCCTGTCACTAGACTTCCTGACAAAGAGTGCCTCCCCAGCTCTCCTGTAGGCTCCCTTAAGATACTGGAAGGCTGCTATCAGGTCTCCCCGGAGCCTTCTCCAGGCTGAACAGTCCCAGCTCTCTCAGCCTGTCCTCATAGGAGAGGTGCTCCATCCCTCTAATCATCTTGGTGGCCCTGCGCTGAACCTGTTCCAACAGTTC
>VXBW01006793.1:917793-961373 GCA_013400375.1 Thinocorus orbignyianus
ATGAGACGGGTGCGGGCGATGGGGGGGAGAGAAAAGGTAGTTTTCTTAATTTTCTTACAATAAACCTGTAAAAAGACAGAGATCTGGAAGAGAAAGTCAGAAACCAGCAGTTGGATGGGTTTGTAGCAGGAGATGGAGTATGTAGGGCACAGCAGCACCAGGAGGGAAAGAGCCTGGTTGTAGTTTTGGAGGAGGTGGGAAGCTGAAGGGGAGGATGAAAAATTGTATAAAGCCTGTTTCATAAGCAAAGTTTTAAAGGTCTCTTAGCAGACTTAAGAAAAAAAAAAGAGAAAAGATGAAGCATGCTCCCTGCACTCACCACGTTCCTCCTTTCCACGGCAGGGATGGGCCAGCGAAAACAACTGACCTCAACCGCTTCAGTGCCGTGCTCCTCGGTACCGTAACCAAACCAGGGAATTGCAGACATTAAAAACGTCAATTTTTTAATTATCCTTCTGAATTTGTTTTCCTTACAGCTGTTGCTAACACGACAAAAAGTTTAAAGACTATTCCTGTTTTTATCCCACCAGCATTCCCTATGACAGAACTTCACCTTTGGCTTGTTTGGCTCCTTCCCTTGCAGAGCACTCCGTTACTCACACAGGTTTTCTACATGTAAGGGGAAAAAATTGGCTTTTCTTTTTTATTTCTTTTCTTTTTCAACGGGAAAAATCATTTCAAGTCTTCCACCACGTGCTATAAATTCAGGGCAGGAACACGGCCCCAGCTCTAAAGCCATACGCAGTGGAACCAATAAATCCCGACTCCTTGCGGACTTGGGTCTTCTCTTCCCCCCTTCCCCACCCCACCCGTCCCCCCGAGCCCAGTGGCCCTCCCGAGGCCCCCCCTGCTCACACCCAGCACATTTTGCTCCTCTTTGCATCCTCCAACTACTGCCAAGCGAGAGGAAGCACAGGCCACGCCAGGTCCCATCCGTGCGGAGCGACGGATTTCTGCTTGGCCCATCTTGCCTGGGAACGGGCCAAACTTCCTTGGCAATCCCCGCCTGAAGCAGAGGAAATCTTTGGATTTACCGTCTCCATCAAGCCCCTGGCTCTTCATGGGACAGCTGGTTAGGTCAGCGATGGGCGAGAGCTGTCCTGTTACTCGAGGGGGCAAAAAAATAAATCAAGTTATTTACTGGGAGGGGGGAGCAGGACAGAGCACCAAGGCAAAAGCAGATGAAACCAACCTAAAAACGCTTTCCGTCTGACAGTTGTGTTGTTCCCCAGCTCAAAGGTGACCGAGGCAGATTTTGACAAGCTTTTGCTAAATTTGAACTATTTCAGATGGTGCCAATTTCAGCAGCAACTTCTCAGCTTGGCAAGGTACGGGTCAAAACACCCTCATGGTTGCTAATTCCAGCTGCCTCCTGACAATCCAGCACTTTTCTGGGGCACATCCATGTTTCCCAGGAAAATAAATTCGGGTAACACAGAGGAAGGTCAGTATTAGTGCAGCAGCCCCGAGCGAGGGCCAGCACAGCGCTGGGCGGGTTCAGCCCCAGCCCCTCAGGACGCTGAGATCTCAGCAGGATGAAGAAGTCTCCATTGCTCTCCTCACCCAGCCCGGATCCATCCAGCTCCAGGTTTGGCAGAGGCACCCAGAGCCTTTTCCCTCTGTTTCAGATTTAAGGGATTTTCTGTGCAGTCAGCGACTGATTTCTAATAAAATGGATATTTTATTTTTTCTCCTACTGCTCCCTCCCTGCCTTTGGGCACAGCAGCTTGGTCTTTTACACCATCTGAAAGTTTCTAGTAGCTTCACTTTCCAATAATCTCCAAAGCATAGTCAGTACGAGTCCTTCATGGGCAATTGTTTGATCCCTCTGGAAAAGAAAGGCTCTGATAGTATTTGGTGATTTATTGTCAATGTAAACCAGTTTTTATTAATTACCCAAGGAAGTAACATTTATCTCCACCTTTCTCCTACCATTTCAGATCAGCATAGGCATTTAACGGGAGCAGAACCTCATCCAGCTTCCTTGTGCACAGACACAACTGTTCCCTTTTAGTGCTGACATCGCTATTTCAGCTTTTGTTCCAAAAGGAAGGAACCAGAGTGTCTTAATTAAGACAACTAAAAAATAATAATAAAAAAATCTTAACCCACATTAACAAAAGTCTTAGAACTGAATGAAACTGCCTTTGTTTGGGAGAAATAAAGCAACTCCCTCTTTGAAAGCTACTTGGCCTCAAAACAGATCAATTTGCCCAACGAGAATTCCCAAGGGCACATCCCAGCCAAGGCACTGGCCTCTGGTCACGGGAGAGCTCGCAGTGCGTCCCACAGCACCCATCCCCAGCCTGCCACCTTCTGGGCTTGGAACATCCCAGCTCCAGAAACCTTCAGCAAAGCATTCATCATCAACTGCCAGGGAGAGGGGAGTCCAGGATCTTTTCCTAGAGATAAAAAGTTACAACTAGCAATGCTGATTCTGCCAAATAATCTGTAAACGAAGGCAGCAGAGAAAATCCATCGCTCCCCTTGTTTAGGACATTATCTTGCAGACCTGAGTCACCTTCAGGGTGATCTCAGTAGATGGTTTTCCACCTGCAAAAGTTCCTCCCTGAGCAGTTTATTTCCTGACACCCCCTGCCGTGCCTGAGAAGCGAGCGGGGTCACCACCACCCTCTGGCACCACACAGGGAGATTCCACTTGGAACAGCAGGTGTTTTCCACACCAAAACCTTCTTATCCCTTTTTTGTTGTTGTCATTGTAAATCTGGAGACATTTTGCTTTCAAGAAACCCTAAATTTACAGCAGAACAAGAGCAAAGTGAAGTTCCAAGGGAGCTCTTCCATGTCTGTCCACTGCTACGGCCTTTCTGAAGAAAGTATTTTCAACTTCAGCACGTCTGAAGATGAAGTTGGCATTTCGCTCCCTCTCAAATGAACATAATCGATAATTCAGTTCATATATTCAAAAAAATTTTTTAAATCCCATCTTAAAGGACTAACATTAATTTATTACATTAATGAACTCATTAAAACATCATATTAGAATTGCCATAAAGCTTTATAACTGTTTCATGGCTTCATAAGTATTTCCCTCCTAAAGAAACTATTTTCGAAACCAAAAGCTGAGCTGGTTTGGATTTCAGAGGCCGGGTGACCTAAGAAACACTAATAACTACAGCTTCAATCTGCGCAGGGGAATGTATAAACCATCCAGGTAAAGTAACAGTGAAGTAAACAGAATCCTAATCCAATCCTCATCTGCTGTGCTCCCTGGGCAGAGCTCTTTGCACCCAACGAGGAGGAACCTTTGCTTTGCCACTGGCAGAACAGAGATATTTCCCCCATCCAAGCAGTTCCTCCTTCAGTTTCTCAAAACCTGGGTTTTTAATCCTGCACACTTGGCACCAGCGCTCTGCTTGGAGGCAGAACTCCATGAAACACACCAGGTGGACACCTTAACCTGGGGAAACCAGGGGCTGCTGCCCCATTCTCACAAAATACTTGGCACAATAACTTTGTCCCAAGCGCAGTCCTTCGCTTTACTTGGGGTGGATGCTCCACGCTCCGGAGGGCAGTCATGATCGCAAAGGCTGGGATAAGAACTCCAAAAAATAAGCTGTCATTAAGGTACAAGACTGTACAAGCCAACTTAGTCTTTCCCATTCACACACCTCACCAGCATCCTGAAAGGGTGGTCCTAAAAACCAGAAGAAAGCACAGCATCAAGCAGTCTGGATTCGTGTTTATTGAAGCCAGTAACTAAAGACGTCCTCGTTTTGCCAGCACTAGAAAGCAAGGTTCCACATGACTGCATACTGCACCTGGTTAAAGCCATACACCTGGACTAAGGCTGGTTTCATACATTTGCAGTCCTAATTGTAAGTTGGAAAAAAATAAAAAAACAAAACAAACCAAAACAACCCCGAGAAACTTAGTGTACAGGACAGTGAACTTTCATTTACAGCATGTATATTGTTAGGTTCATGATGTACAGAGCAGTCACTTTCAACGTAGTTAAATTAAATAAAATACGAAATTCTGTTCAGTTTAAACAGGTTCGTTTTCTTTTTTAAAATGCCAATAAAAAATAAAAAGTGCAAACATAAAATCAAGCAGCATAACCACAGCATTTTTATGGAGGGCCAATCTTTAAACTTGTCCGTTTGCTTCAAGTTGAACGCTTTCATCTTTTCTTAGTTTAAACATGAACAGTAGATGCAGTCACTAGAATGCATATAAATATAGTCATAGAATAGTTTCAACAGTCTACCATACAAGTGTATCTGCAAAGAAAACCCAAGTTTCACTTGAAAAATAAAATAAAATAAAATGTAAAGGCTGTTTGCAATTTGGCCTTTGGTTCCAATGCTTGAAGACACCAGAATAACGACTGTGCAGCTCACCAAAGCCCAGGGGACTCTGGCAACCATGGGATGCTACATCACTTCCAGCTTCCTTCCCAGAAACTAGGAGCATTCACTTGCGCTCACAGACCGGAATCTGTTCCTCTTTTGGCAGAAGCATCTTTCTGCAAAGCTGCCAAGGTACCACGCAGCAGCACTCTGGATCAATTTGAGTAGATTTAACAGTTTTATTGAACTGGGAAGTACGTCCGTTTTAGGTTTTAGCTGTATTGCTAGAGAAAGTGCTCATCAGGTTAGGTGACCAAAAAAAATACAAAATAGATGCAGTTTCAGACTGAGGTTTTCAAACAGACACATTTTTGATGTTTCAGTCTCCATTCTCAGTGTCAGGAGGACAGCCTGTCACTAATTCTGGTGTGGGAACTTGCCACTGGCAGTCCTTACACCAGGAAACACATCCACGTCACCCACCCACAGTCCTAGTCCAACTGTGAGCTGAACAACTGTGTAACGTCAGGTCATACCGTTTATTTTAAAAAAAGTAAAAAAAAAAATAATAAAAAAAATTTTTTTTTGACAAAAAAACTGGCACAAATAACATACTCATGTTAATGTTTGTCAAAGAGGCAAGTAAATACTCTTAGCTTTCTAGATAATGTTTAGACAGAGGCAGAAGAACAGCCTCTTGATGTAACAGAGGGTTTGGAGTTAACATCCAGTACTGTGTTAGTGGTCAATCTAATCCTGTGTATCTCAGTAACAATATATATTAGGGCAGTTCTATCCAGACAGCAGGTTTAGTACAACAAGTTCATATCAATAAAAAGTAAACTCTGCATAATTCAAATTGTGGTTTCTTCCCTTCAGCGTTAAGAGCACAGAAAACGCTTGGTATTTGTTTCCATTCCTGGTAGTGTGAACACGTACAACAAGCGATACCGTAGAGAAAATCAAAGTGCCATTTCAGTCACCAGAGCAGTTTTGTTGTTGTTTTGTTTTTGTAGAGAAGGATGGTTTGATGTGACCACGGACAGAGCTCCCTTAGAGCAACGGGGACAACCACAACCCACCTTTCCCAATGAAATGCTACATCGAAGGAAATAGAGAACGAGTTACGATGCTCACCACATACATTCATACTCTGCAGGTCAGAACTGGAGTTGGCTGCACCTGCAGCGGTTGTGGCTGGAACTAGGGCCTTCAAAGTTTGCTTTTTTTCCTTTAAAAACCTCCACAGGTGTAAGGCAGGAATTCCTTTTAGCTTGGTAGCTAACATTTAGTTACAAAAAAAGTAAAAAAAAAAAAAAAAAAAAACAACTGAGGGTTCTGTAGCACATTTCATTATGGGAAAATGATACATCCCCCACCATTCTTCATAGGCTAGCCTCTTGGCATTGGAAAAAAAAAAAAAGGCAGAAGCTATCAGAAATCAGGATTTAAAATTAAATACAAATCGCCAAACTACTGATTTTAAAATAAAACCAAACAGTGACTGTTTGTACTACAGCGCACAATAAGTTCAAGCACCTTCTAAAGACACGTCACACACTGTGCCAGGCACTTGGATCTTAACAAGGTATAGTTTCTCCCTTTGTCAGCTACACCAGAAAGGGCACCCACACTCTCCGACTGTTTTTAAGAACTAAAACAAGATTTATAACAAGAATAAATTCCCATGATGCTTAGTGTTTGGCCTGGAATTCTCCCATGTAAAGTAGCCTTTTGAAAACAGTGATTATTTCCCCCCTGGTGTGAACCACAGGGTGTAACGACATCGCTCCTCTCCAGCCAACCCAACATTCTAGTTTCTCCCTCTCCCAAATCCCTTTTCCCCTTGGAGGGCTCCATTCCCCACCTGGGTGCCTTTCACCTAATCCATGCTCCGCTCCACCACTACCCCTCTCCAAGCAGAGAACGCCTTTGCAAACATACAAGTAGCCAATTCCAGTAACTCTGAAGGAGGATTTCAGTTCTTCCTCTCTCTCTCTCGCCTCCTGTGCAGTCAGTAGTAGTATTTTAAGAAGAATTCTCCCATTTTGCTTCTCTTCGCGACAGGAAATGCAGCTGCACCTCCAAACCCAAAAGAATTGCCCTATATAAACTCTAAATGGTTATCATTATACAGAGGGATTTTATATGCAAACTTCCTGAATGTGCACTTTTTACCGGGACAAGGCAATGATGTAGTAAAGCTCATTTCCCCTGCCCCAAGAAAACTGATAGCATCTGCCATAGCAGAAAATTTCTGGTCTTATCAGATCAATATACATAGTTATTTGGTCATTTACATCTGCGGGTTTATATGCACTATCAAGCTTCGTTCTCTGTTGGAGGAGAGTTTGTTGTTACCATAGAGTCTGGCTTGCGAGTCATCCTGTCCAATTCCTCTTGAACGTTTGTCAAAACTGTTTTTTGTCCTAAAAAAAATACAAAGGACCAGGTTAAAGCAATCAAATTTTGAGGAGACGTTTTTAATCAATGAGTACAATCACTGTTATCTGACACCAGAGGATTTAATTTCTCACTATTTCACCACTTGACCAGGACCATGGGGCTCAGCCCAATGCAAGGGAATGTCTGCAGAAAGACTGATAAATGCTAAGGTTTGATTCATTCTAAAGAAAGGAAATGCTGAATTTTACAGCACAAAAGTATCTCTGAGATGTTCCACAGCAACTAGCATTTTAAAAACAACCACATTTAGAATCTTCTATAAAAATGAACTGTACCTAATTCTCTTATCAGTATTCACAGCAAAGCCTTCATTTAGAGCCAGAGTTTAACCTCCGAACACCTGCTAAAAACTCATGTTTGCTTGGTCACACTCATACTTGCCACGTTTTAATATTAAACAACTACCAGGAAGAAGCCTTTTATGTCTGCAGACAACGTTTCCCTTAAAATAAGGGGACAGGAATTGCATATTCATGTAATCTCTCCGAGCAGTCATTTCAAAGGACTTCAATTGGAACCAGACACACCAAAGGATTTCATGGAAAGGCGTATCTTACATTTTTATATTAGACTCAAAACTTTTCACCAATTCTCTCACCGAACCGTCAGTTTGATTCTCTCTTTCTGAGAATTTTAAGCCCACAGACAAATTAATCACTAAAAATTGGAACGATGTATTCTAATGCTTAGAGCATACAAGCATTTAAGATTAAAAATTTGTATTTTTAGACAAAAAGTAGATTATATAACCATGTACAGCTTCCTTACATAGCCAAAGAATTTAACAAGCATCTGTTTTCCAGCTCAAATGTGTGTGAAATATTAGGTGGATTTTTTCCAGGGTACATGCTGAAAACATTAAGGCGGCAAGATGGGACTGCTGGAGATTTAAGTGGTTTTGTCTTTGTACTTTTTGGAAAAAACCAAGTGAAAAGGTTACCTTTAATCACTATAGAGCTTTAAAAGCTAGTCACAGGCCACAGTACTCTTAATACTGCCTATCCAATGGATGAATATTTAAATAAAATTTAAAAATGAGTATGTTCACTGTAATATAACTTACAGCACAGACCACTTTACCTGTAGACCCACAGTACCTCTGAGTTAAAAAACCCTAAACCAACAAAACCCACACAAAATTCTTGCTGAAACAAAAGTAGGTTGAAACAAAAACTGGGTTGTTTGTTTTTTTTAATGCTAGATGAACTGGGTCCCTGAGCCTCCAAAACACCACCAACAGCACCGAGCACCTGCCTCCTGCAACCACCTCAGAGCGGGCAGGAAAAGCATCACCGGGCGGTTCAGTGATCCATGGGTTCATCTACTCCCCTTCACCACCACCAGAGGTGAACACCAAAGGAGAAGAGAAGAGTCCCTTAAGAACAAGGGGCTGTTCTTAAGAAAATACAGACTTCCCCTCAGTTCTAAAATAAATTGCTACTTGCTTTCAGTTTCCCTACAAAAACACTGCCAGGGCCAGTAATGGTTTTAGTCAATTAGACACACGCTATACAGTCAGATGGATTATCCTTCCCAGGGAACTCGAGTTCTTTCTTCACTGCACAGGAACAGAAGGGTGAAGGCAAGCCTTAGAACCTGCAAGACTCTTCTAGTGGATATAAACCAAGTAAATTTTTAAGAAGCCCACGCAAAGAAAAAAAATAATCCACCACAGAACCCACCAACTGAAGTTCTTTGAAATATCATGATCTACACAGTGAAGAAAGTCCAGAAACACCAAGGGAAATGACATGGTGAGGAACTGCGGGGTCTGGGCCCTCCAGGCATCAGACACGGTGGGTTTGGCATCACCATCACATTGTAAGTGATTACACAAGTCAGAAGCAGATCATCTCTCAGTAATTTAGCAGTGAAATAATTCTGAATGGAAAGTTCCTGAACCTAAGTATGACGGGAATGTCAATTTCAAGAAGAAACAGTTAAATAAAGTAGTGATTTCCAATATGGAGTTTCAGAAGGAGTTCTGTACAGATATTAAGGATCCTGATGGGTTTCTTCTATCTTCATCTAAACTCCTGGAATTACTTCTCAGCCAATCTCTCATCTGATGCAGTCACAGGCATGTACCCACCCCAGTGACATCAGCTGTGCTGGATCCCAATCAAATACTAAATAATTAAGAGAACAATTTCAAGGTATCGTAAGAACTCATAACTCATTTAACCTTGAACTCTGGAGACATTTCAGTAGTTTGACTGGAAACTAGCCCAAACCCCAATAAACTGCATTTCCTTCAAGCAACAGTTATGGAAGGACAGAATGTTGAAGTTAAATAAATCATCACTTTCTGAACATGATCAAGACTCAAACATTATTTCTATCCCAGCAGTGAAACTTCACTCAAAGAATCAAGTTGTAAGAGGCTTAACAGAAGCCCTGGAGTTGGGAAGTTGCAGTCGTTTAGCTCTTTTTTTGTTTTTTCAAAGACCACACACCTTGGCACTACCATCAGTGGAGCTCCATCACCAACGAGTTTAAAAGACAGACGCGGTTCGACCAACATGGGCCAAATAAAATATTAAAGCCAGGGAAAGCAGCCCGCAGCACAAGTGCAGTACCTGATTTCTTGGCTGTACTTTGTACTCCTCCAGCACCAGGACTCCCAGGAGAGCCAGTCTTTTTGCTCAGGAGACTGTTAAAGAAACTGGCCAAGACACCTTCGCTTGCAGCATTATCTGAATAAAAACCAAATTAGAGAGATCACTGAATAGTTATTGCTGGTAAATGACAGAACTTATTGGTTACATATATACAGAACTCTCACTAACCAAGGAAATAAACCTCCAGCATGAGAGAGTCTCTCCTCGCTCAATTTAAAGATACTCATCCTTTGCACAATTTGGCAAAATCTGAGATGCCTGGAAGCATATCACTGCTCTTCTGCAATAAGGGCAGTAATCTAAAGATTTGAAAAATATTTGATCTACATACTAGAAAAATACCAATATTTGAAAAAAAGGGAGGGGGGGGAAAAACCATCAAACTTAAAGCTACATCATGAATTCATTCCTCTTATTAAACAGGCTATACCACTACTCCAAAATCTTTCTACAAAAGACTATTTTTTTTAAAGGGAAATAACACGTGATTAAAAAAAAAAAATGACCCAAACGGTAAAATGCTTATTCATACTTTTAATATTTGGATCTGGTTTCTTAACTGATGTTATTGGTGAGGCACTGGGTACGTTGGCGGGACCAGTTCTGCCTTGAGTTCTTGGGGATCCTGCAGGGCCTCTTGCAGGAGATTCCTTAAAAAAAGTCCAAATCACACCAATCAGAGAACTTAAATGGGTGAGTTACATAAAGCAAATGTAATGTTACATACAAACTATTTTTTAAACCTTTATACTGGCATTGTAGAGTAAGCACACTGGGGAAAAACACCCCAAAACCTCACTGGTTATTTTGGGCCTGTGTCTCCACCCAAAGGGAGGATGAATTTTCAGCTCAATAACCCCCAGATATTTCCATGTTCCCACAGCGGATTAGAATGAAGTAATTTGTAAGCAACACTTCAAAAATATTGCCACTTTTTAAAGTTTACTCTCTGCAGTTTGGGGAGACTATATATTTCACATTTACAAAATGAACCTGTGCAGGTTAGAAACATTCCCTCTTCCCGAGAAGGAAACAAACCACCTCCTACTCCTCTTTTGGATCTACTTACTGATGCTCTTGTAGGCGTCGCTGGCTGTTTGGCAAGGAATGACTGCAAAAACAACAGATTAGAGAATATTAAATATATTTCAGAAAATATAAAGGAATAAAATACAGGTAAACTGATTAACCATTGATGTATTTGATAATTTTTTTCTGGTATTCACACACTTCCTCTTTGGTATTTACATACTTCCAGACTTTACCACTAGAGGACAGAGTTGAAACGAGTGAATAAACTTCAGTCCTGTCTTAGGCAGCAGTTCCAGCAGAACTACAGGCCAGAAGCACAGACACCCAGCTCTGTAACCTCTATGATATTTATAATTGGCCGTGCAGGAAAGTGTTATTGGCCGTTTTAAACAAGAGCAGTTAAAAAAAAAACAACCCAAGATACAGCACAGCCAAGTTTGACACCTTAGAAGTCCTTCAGACCTCTGGCTGTAAGAAAAATGCATTGCCAAGATGTTATGTTTTAAAAGTATTTATATTTTACACATCAACGCATCCAGGTTCTGAAATTTCAAGTTAACTTCTTGCACTTCTCCCTTGAAATTTAAATTATTCCTGTTCTCAGCGTATTGTCCTTTCAACATGACAAGGTAAGTGGCTGCATTTTCTACTAGTATTTGTTTAAGGAAAGAAAAGTCTTATTTCACAACTACATCCGAATTCGGAAAGCTGAGAAGTGGCTATTCTGGTGGTTTAAATGAGGAATGAAAAATCGAAGGCAGCAACAATGGAGAGCTTGAAGTGAGATCTTATTTCATAAGGACTTATTTTCTTTCTTCCATTCTTACCTGCTGCTTCATAAGAAATACTTGCTCATCTTCCGCTGCCAGCTCTTTGTCATGGACTAACTGTTGAACAAAATAGTTTGTTATTAGAAGTAACAGCTGAAATTACTGTAACTCAAGCAAACTGCACTTCTTTGCCAAGGAGCAGGGAAAAGATTACCCCTTCTTACCTTTCTTACAGGAGGTTTTACAATGAAGTCCTCGTACGCATCTTCTGGTTTCACTGTCGTGAAGTTTTCATGTAAGATGGCAATTTTCTTTTCATTGTCCCAACCAGCAGGTCTATAATGAGAAGGAAAGCAGAAAAGCTCTGCCTTTTCAGTTGCAAAATGCACTTCTACAAAGACCACTTCTTTACTGCCCCCTAATTGAATAAGGCAACTTTATTATAGGTCAGTCCTAAACCTCAGCTAAATTCCACAGATACTAAAAAGCCAGTGTTTCTACTCAGAGGTAAGTAACCCAAGTAACATGCACTAAGTTGATTTTTTAATACAGCATTTTAGAATATGGACACACGAAGCTTTTGAACAACACAGACCATTCAAGTTCTATCTAAGCTATATGAAGTGTAGTGTTTAAGAGAAAAAAAAACCTGAAACTGTGCAGCTTATACAACTGACTTACATAAAAACGGCATCCTTTTCTACCACTAAGGCAGGTGTGGTAAACTGAAAACCGTATGTTTTATGTACAATGTACTTATACAACAGATCAAGGTTCTTTTCCTCCTTAACCGATGTATAAATCAAGGCAGCCCCATCTGATTATGTATTTAAGGAAAATGATTTAAGACATAGTTTTTCCATTACAATATGAATTTGAAAACAGGAGCTAACAGACACACGTCTACTAGATGTAATTTTGAGAAGCAGCTGAAGGCAGAAGTGATGGCTATTCAGAATTCAGGGAGGAGTGAAACAGGAGAAAGTACACACTACTTCTCTTTATCATACACAAGCTACTACCCTCCCTGGGCACTTAACTCTGAAAAAGTTGAAAAAACTTAAGGTACAGCTGAGATCTCACATTTACAATGGAAATTACAAGATTTGAAGGGAAAATCTAGAAAAATCACTTCACAAAACGCAAGACAAGTCCTTTGTAAAGGAACAAAAGCTCCAAATCCCACACACAATTTGAAATCTGTAAGAAGTTCTACACATTTCTCACCACTTTCAAAACAACAAGTGCTACAAAGTAAATACCAAGCAATCTTGGTGTGCAGTTTCTCATATTTACTTCATGTGCCATTCAACACTAAAAGGTATTTTCTCTCTTCCAGACTATAGGCAACCTCTGCGGAGCAGGAAAGGATACACTGTAAGCAGAATCGACGGATGTGTGACTGAATGAAGTCAAAGTGTTCTTCTCTGTAATCGTGCTCCTTCTCTAGTACACTCACCGCGTCGCACTGGAGGAAAGACAGGAAAATGAAACCAGAAAAAACACAGTTCTTTAATCCCAGCACATCTTAAAATGTTTTCCTTAACATTATATGTGCATCATATTTACTGAGCCTTTGGTTTTAAAATGCCACTGATAAATCAAAAGATAAAGTAACTAACACAAAATTGATATGGTTATTACTCTTCTGCAAAACGAAGAATAGACACCAATGGCAGAAACTTAGCTCTTAAGATAAATCCCTTTACTACTAATCCAGAATTGGTTTTGCATGTCAGTATAAAGCATGTCTTCTAAAAGAAAAGAGCTAGAAACTCACTTTTGTACACACCACCAGCACAGGAATCCCCAGGTTGTGAGTCAGCACGTTTTCTCCAAGCGGCAAAGAAACATGTTCATCCTCCTGGCCAGACGAAGGGCCTCGTCTCTGCGGTGACCCCTGGTAGCCTTCTTCAGGTTCTACGTACTCTTGAAACTCCTTGATAACTATGAAGAGAGAGATCTTCTTAAGGTATAACAAAGGAACTAGTTCTTCTTTTCAAACCATAATTAATCTATGGCTAACTAGGTATCTTGAGGGTTCTTTCCTTTTATAATGAGGCCCTAGATGAGAACAGAATGCCAGCCTGTTGTCCCTTCAGACACAAAAGTTCTCCAAAATTTTCAGCAAGACAAAGCGCAATTTGAGTTGTTAGAAATACTCAAAACCAGCTGGGAGAGCTACACAACACACAAATGCACCTCCCGCAACATTATGCACTTCATTACAGGGGAGCTGACAACAGAAAATGTAAATGCAGTTTAGCAACCCAGCCTCTGCTCAGGGGAGTCAGTGCCTGCTGCTGGAAGACAGCAGGGTGAAAACATCAACGGACACAGAAACCACTAAGCTGAAACAGCCACCCTTTCTTATAAACTATTCCTCAAGTTTCTATTACTCTACATTTCCGTTGCAGGAGTCCAGTAATAGAAATATAAAATAATACACTGCATAAATACACACTTGAGGACTTCTAAATGTCATCCGAAGAAACTCATTATAGGCTAGAAAACTACAGTGGAGTCCAGAGGAAATCGGATGCTTTCTATGTTTCAGTGTTTTCATGTTCTGGTAGCAATGAGTGTTCCAGTAATACTGAACACTAGCAAACACTAAAGCACCTATGAAATACTATTTTTTTCTGCACACTGTGACCCCACACACACTTTATCAAACCCAGGCTGCAACTTCCAGCTTTAACATCCTTTTTCTGGCTGAAAGCCACAGAGCAGACAAATGTGGGTGCTGGCTGTCCCTGCTCTCCCTGGCACAGCACTTCCCTCCTGCGACACCCACACCTGGAGCCTGGGGTTTGCCTCCCTGAAGGCATCTTTATTTCAGAGGTAGTGGGAGCCATCTGGCTGGATGCACAGTAAGGAGATCTCTCTGAAAAAGCTCCCCATCTCCAGAGCATTCACAAAGAGAGCGTTGTTCATCCATCTACCCACGTGCCAGGGGAGGAACTGCCCCTCTGCTGCCGGGCAGCTGACACTGCTGAGGCTTAGGAAGCGGTAAAAGCTCAGAAAACCTTATAATACAAATTTGTAAAGTGAAGGCACTGCACCTTTCAGAACAGAACCATTCCCGCCACAGAACAGGCACAGAGAAGGAAGAACAAAACAGAAAAACACTTCTGCTCAAAGCTGCACAGTCTATACTTTTTATTAGAAATATAAAACCCTGTGATTCTTGTGAAAAAGTCTTTTCTTTCTCTAGTCCAGAGAAAGGCTTACAAAACACCAGAGATGACCATAAGACTTTCAAGCGCCCATTCAACATATCCCAAGGTCCAAGGAAATAAAAAAGAAGCTCAAATGCAGTTGCTTTTAAACTTGGAGAGGCAGTGCCTTCTGGTAGAGAGGAAGCAGCAGCGCTTTCAAAGATGCTTTCCTCTAGTACCACTTCATACTCAGCAACTGGAAATCAGAACTCCATTATACATTCTGCACATTAAGTACAGTTACTGACTATCTTACAGAAAGCAAATTAATTCCAGAGCATTTAACTAGAAAGAGGTTTAAAGAAAGTACTGATTTCATTACTTGGACTCTTCAGAGCTCAGGATAGAAAAAAACCCTACTGAAGACAAGTATATTAACAGCAGTTAGAAGAGCACCATTTACATCCACTACAATCATTCAGAGAAGTCTCTCTGACTTAATCAGATGTAAAAGAATATTTGACAATACTGCCCTCAACCTGTTACAGCACCAGAATCAGACAATATCCATTTCCTAGATTCCGTTCATATCAAAGCAGAAAAATCTTTTCTTCACTGAGATAAACCCCTCAAATTGGGGCAAGAAAAGCCTCTCTTGAAAACAGTATGTCTTTGACAGTACAATACAAATTTCAGCCCCCCCCCTAGAATTTCCCTAATATAAATGACAGCAAATGCAACATAGAAATGTCAGAAATCTGATGGCACATCCTCATGAATTCCTGCTGTGTGGGAATGCAGACCATCGTCTGAGAGAGCCGAGATTCCCAGCTCTGCCTCTCCCAGGAGGAAGCGGTACCAACACCTGCATCCCAGATGGCAACCGACGAGGCCGGATCACTCCGGTTGATCCAGGAACAGAGGGAGAAAACACTTCACTCTGGAGCTGAACTGCTGCTGTGGATCACTAATAACAATGCTCTGAAAAATGATACTCTGAGAAATGCTGCAAAATGTGCCTGGTTTTCCCTCCACATAATTCCTATTAAGAAATCACATTTTATATGGTACAGGAAGTAACTCTCCTCTTTATCAAGGAGGAGGAGAAAATTACTTTGGTTTATATTTTTTTTAAACAGGAAATATAGCTAAAATGATGCACATAAAATAGGAAGCCAGAAAAACAACTGTTTCTGACAAATCACTAATATTCTGCTACCTCTCAGTAAGGTCAAGTACGAGGAATGGCCTATTACACTAGGAAAATTACCACCAGGTGATGCTATGTCCAAAAACCTCCACTGCAGTGTGCTAATCCATCTACCAGACCTGTGGCTTATCTAGGTAAAAATCCATTTATTTAGCCTTTTGCTGAATAAAACAGCAAGTTTCCAGTTCAGTGTTTGGGTCCCGTGTTCCTGCTCATTTACACGAGCTCCTGAAAGCCAACTAGAACAAAATGGGATGTATCTTCACGTCCCAAGAGCAACTGACTCAAGTGCCACCAAGAAAGGGATCCACAATTACTCTTCGGTTTGGTTGTTCTAGCAACAACTAAATTCTTGGTCTTGATTAAATGCAGTAAGGAAGTAGCAGAAAACCAGCACAACTCTTTGATCTGGACAGATCACAAACGCACTGAGCAGCAGAACAAGAAAAATGCAGAGAAATTTTTGGAGACAATCATTCTACATTTACACTCAATTTCACATCCAGTTCACACAGACTTCAACTTGTTTTGTGCACCATCTTTACTGATCATAAATTTTAATCTCGTGAAAAGAATTCCTAGACAAAAGATGACAGAGCAAAGGAAGGCTTTTTTACCTTTTAGCTTAAGATTTTTCAGCTGTATGTCAGGAAAAAAACCAAAAAGGCAGAGAACTTGAAACTAATCCAGCTTGAACAGGACACTACTTAATTTTCAGAAAAATATTACTGTGTTTCGTGTCTTTAGCTTCCAAGGCTCCAGAGAACATTAACAGAACAGCCATTTTACCAGAGTACTTCCTTTCTGCACTTCTTGATTCTTGATAGTTGTCTTTTCTGCTTTGCTGTTGTAAACAGGGAGGCAAAATTTAGAACTTCCCTGAAATAATTCATCAAATGCGTCCTGTATAAACAATGATTCATCATAACTGAGATTGAATTAAAATACAACATTATTTATCCGAATCTATGTTAATCAAACTTTTAGTGAGGAATTTCCAGAGCAGCACAGTGACGGGAGTGAGTGCAGACAAACAGTGCTCTTGGGATACTCTAAATAATTCAATTTCTTCCAAGGTAATCTGTTGCTTCCGTAGGTGTGTCCTGCCTCCCATTCTGGGAGCTCTTTATCACAAAAGGGAAAACTCCTCGCGTGCCAGATGGAGCCCCACGTCACCCCGCCAGTAAAGTCAAGAACCCATATATCAAATAGCAAACACAAGACAAAGGCTGGGTGGAGAGAGGCCATGAAAATTTTGAGAGCAAAGTTCATTCCATCGGGAACAGTCAGATAACTACAGGATTTCTGAAAAATGGTCCTAAGATCCTAGTAGTGGAGAAAGAGCAACCCAGCAGCGCCTGGAACTGGTGTTAGTGGGATAACGCTAGAAAACGCTTCCTCGGGGTCAGCCAGACTTGCTGTGGCCCGGTTGCTGGTCATACTGGGAACACTGGGCCTGGCCCACCTGCCCCAGCTCACAGCCAGAAGCAAGCGTAGGGGAATATGGATCTACACACTGAAGTCAAGGAGCACCCAACTCCTTGTGGCGTTACACTGCGGTGGGGCTTTACTGGAATGAATTGAGCACATCTCTTCATCCTGCACCTTCCTCCTAGGTTTCAACTGCCTACTTTGCACATGTACTTTATTATCCCAGTTTTTCCATATCCAAGCTATTACAACACAGAAATTCTCCTTTAGCTTAGCTTGGGAAGAGGAAAAATTTACCGGTGTAGTTTTCTTGACGGCGTTCTTCAGGCACCTGTGCTCTACGCTGTCTGAGCAGTTACACCGATATAATTTGCTGTTAAAGAGAATTACAGCTACGATGGCCAGTGCTTTAAGCACAGATCTGGCCTCAGGGCCAGTCTGAAAGAACTCAGAAGACAAGCATCTGAGATGACACACATCCTACACGGTGCCTGAGAAAAGGAGTGCAAGGTAAGTTTGGGAACGGAGATACTGAGGCCCCTGTTCTCCTTGCACGCTGATATGGGACTGAACTTCACCTCTATTTTCCATCACAGGATGGCCACAGAGTCCTGCAAACATGGGAATTAGGGAGCTCTCAAATTCTCCTTTTCCCTTGACTCTATTCAACACAGTAAAACAGAAATCAGGAATTTCTATGCTAATTTAGAAATAAATTATTTAGGATAATTTAGAAATCTCAAAGACAATACTATTAGAATGTCTTCTTAGTTCATGGTGCTAACACTCTGCCATAGCCATAACCAGCACTTCCACGCAGTACACTCTCAGTAAAGGCTGAAAACACTTCTCTTCCAAAAGTAAAATTTAAATGCATTAATTTGGCGTTTATTTCAATTGCCATAAAATTTAGTGTGTCTCAGGAAAGTGCAAATTGGGTCAGCTAATGTATTTTGAGACTGGAACTACCCTTCCCATCTCCCATTCCCCAAAAAAATCTCTCACCTATACAAAATAACGCCCAATTTTTTCCCCTAAAAATTGTCAGATTTTACTTTTTTTTTTTTAAATAATATAACCTGGTGATCAAACTCAGGTGGTGTCAATCATTACGTTTAAACTCCAGGTAGCACGCTGCAGGCACAAGCCTTTTGGGAAAGTAGTATTCAACATTCAGAAGGGAGATGAGCTCTACAAATCCATGTGAACACCCGCATGCCAAACACATTACACTGCTCCCGAAAGTGAATCTAAGCAGCAACGAGACACTCTTTGCAAGGTTTAAACTCTCCAGTACAGCAGTCACCTGCCCTGAGCAAAAGGAGCAGCCAGCAGGGATGAGGGTGGATCTACACTGCAGCTGAAAAGGAATGCGTGTTGCTAAGGTCTTTTCCACCCAAGGAATTTATTCTGGATTAATTCAATATCAAAACAGAAAAAGAATAAAAACAAACCCCAAACTCAAGAAACATTCGGAACTATTTTAGGAAAGAAAAGAAGCTGCAGGAAACAATACTGCGGCGATGAGTGCTTGCCAAGTGCCAGATTCTTTCCTGACACAGATATGCCAGGAAAGAAAGTTAATTTATACAACGTTCCTGAAGTCACAGGGTAGGCATGGCTGTAGCGAGAGACAATCACATGTACCAGGACCACAGTCTGAGGCTCTGGAAAAGCAAGGGCAGAGAGATTTCCTGGAAGACAAACCCCATACGGGAATGGGACCTGGCTTAGACAGATAGCTCCATGTCACTGGATTTTGTCACTATTTTAAAAAGTGTGATTCTGTATGGAGTTAGTTTTCTAAAAATTGGCCTTTTTAAAAATCAAATTATCACAATCTCATTACCACAAGAGATCCAGACTGTTAATTCACCTGACGATGCATTAGCACAGCAAAACTGGAAGAGTTGGTTTAAAGCCAAATAGCTTATTTGAATTAGAGCTGTAATCACAACGTCACAGTAACTCTTATCCAACCCATTCTCAAAATACTGATCTGAAGAGATTCATCATTACAAAAGAATGCTGTGAGAGCTAGTAAAGAAAAAGAAAGAAAAAAGACAAGACTGTATAGATGCACAAAGACTTACACTTCTGTTCCATGTCTCTCATCTCTTCTGGGGGAATTTTCATCTTATCAATATGTTCTTGCAAGACACTGGCCCATTTCTGTAAAGACTCCATAACAGTCCAAGGTCTAGACATATCTGCCACAAAGACAACAATGGTGTCCTGCAGGGACTCTGCAGAAACCGCAAACTTCAACAGCCCTTTATGGTATAAGTCTCCATCCAGGATCCAAACATTGCAGCGAGTGTGATCTGAAAGAAAAAGGTACAGTTGTAACTCAAGAGATGCCAAACTTTTGCTTTCCTAGAGTAAAGAGATGAGCACCTTAGTGTCAAATGAAAAGCCAAAGCCCAGCTTCCAGCACATCTTGCCCGTTTACTTTTAATACATGCATAAATATCTACATTACTCAGTAGATGCTTTCATTTAACAGGATTTTTTCTTGGTTGAGAAGCTTTCAGTTTAAAAAAAAAACTTCCGTTCTTTGCCTTTTACTAAAGACAGCTGACACTGGTTTTTAGTCACTGCACAGCATTCCTGAATTTAAAATACATATATCCCAAGTAAAATTAGAGTATATGTGACACACATGTAGCTGCAAGTTCAGAAAGGGGTGGTTACAGCCGAACCCCACAGAGAAGCCCTCGCTGTCCCTCAGACACATAAGCTGGTTTAACATCTCTCAGCAGAAATAAGCCACAAACAAGATTGAGGCAATAAGCGGCTTAGGTTCCCAGCACAGGAGTAGGAGCAGCAATATAAATGATAAACCACAACCCACCAAACTTTAAAGTTGTGCTACCTGCTCTTAATTCACACTGACTTGGCTCCTACTTGCTGACTCCTTATGGAGACTTGGACAAAACATCTGGTATTTTAGTTTTCGTGTTCCTGCCCTCCAGTCTTTTGATAGCAATTAGGTATTTTTTGCTGAAATGCAAGGTGGGGAAGAAGGAAAAATCAGCTGGGACAGACAGCTGGCAGGAGAAGCTTTACCCCAAACATAAGCAAGAACAGAAGAAATTGAAAATGGAGCATCATCCAGGAATGATGTGACAGATATTCTGAGCAATTAATTCTGTCCAAATTTAAAAAAAAAAAGAAAATTACATTATCCTCAGCCTTCTGAAAAGGAACAACTCCATTTGCTTCTACCTTCTAGACTCTTTCTAGTACCTCTTTCAAAGTATTCCCTTATCCCACTACAGTTGTCCAGAGGGAGCAGGGTGTCTCCACAGATATAACACACTAACTATGTGAATTCAGAATTACACAGATCAGCAAAACAAGCCAAGATTTTTCAAACAGCCACCGAGCTTCATAATTATTCCACCTGTGCTCCAAACCTTTTAACTTCATAAAATAAATCCAGTTCCTGTCAGCTTTCTAGGAGTGAAAGGTTAACAACAGACATCAACTAGGTCTACGGACAACCGTCTCCTTGACACAAATAAGTTCGGTTTTCAAAACTTTCCTAAATCTACCCGTGGTTTATGAAAATTTACAGTCCTCATCAGCCCTTCCATAGTTTGTCCCGTGGCAAGTGCTTTGATCGCAGAGAAGACTTTCACACCTTAGCAAATAACAAAAATTAATAAATATCCTAATTCATTCCTCCTAAGTTGCTTTCTTCAGGTTACCAAGGTTTTGTTTGCTAAACAACTTTGTCCTACTTAAGGATTTAGTTTCTGCTTAACATCTAGAATACAGACTGGAACTAGAATAGAGGTGGGACCAGAATGCAGTTGGAACTATCACTCAAACAAAATCCATCTGCCAGGGAGACTGGGAGCCTTGCACTCGCACTTAAATGTACTTTAGAAAAAGATAACACCATACGAAAATGAAAATTTTTCCTCCTTTCCAACTCTAACCATTCTATGGCTTGTGACTTTTATTTGTGACAAACACAAGTCACACCTAAAAGTACCATACTGGTGGCTCACAGTTTGGCAAGGACTCAACGGCAAGTCCAGCTGTCAGCACCAGCTCAAGCTCCAATTAGCCCAATGATGCGAATGGTAACGGGGCTTTTCATAGCAGCTACCACACAAGACACCACACCAGAGCAAAGAACTACCAGACCCTGTTGGAAAAGGAGGTGCTACCTACTGAAGTCTACTGAAATAGCTGCCAGAACTACATTCTAAATCCTGTCAATATTTCACTATCCCTTTAGCCATGAGTTTCCAGTTTTGATGCATTTTACTGCAGATGGTTGATTCTGTGAGCTGCATCTCCTGCATCTATTCAAAACCTATCAGTGCAATTAGATATCCATCATCCAAGCTGTCAAGAGAAGAACAGCAGGGAAAAACAATTTAAGAGAACTACTTTAAAGACGTTCATTAAAAAAAGCCCCAGTTTTCCCATTAGAAACTGGTGTACCGGTAGCACTTGGCTCAACCTGGAACAACCAGTTCAACTGGAATATGCATACAGTATCACCGAGGCCAGTCCAACCCTGAGGCAAAAGCCATAGACTTGGGTTTGTTACAAGAACGCAACAAGAGAATGGCTCTGCTTCGTTGGCACATTTGGTGGAGTCAGGAGAACTGCACTGCACTGGTAATTTGAGGCTTTTCACCTCAAAGTTCTCTACAGCGTTTCTAATTGACAGGTAACCCATACAGCACCGCCACAAAACCAGCCCACGGAGTTTGTCTCACTCTACTGTCTCACTGTAACCCTGCCCCATCACCATAAGAGTCTGAAAGCTACTCCAGAGATATATATTCTTTAACAAAATTATTCAGAGCCTCTCTGCTGCCTCCAATGAACTAAGAGCCTCAGCTCTCAAAAATTAAGATTCTTAATTCTCTGAGAACCAGTAGAGATACAAAGCATCTGCTCATCACAAAGAAAGGCATAAAACTGGCATAAAATGCAGTGGTGATGAGCCACTCGCCATCTGAGCTGGGTCCCACGAAACAAGCAGATGGCAGTGAAAACCAAAAAAGGTAGTGGGTGCCTGTGTCAACCACGGGCGTCCTTCAAAAAAGGGGTGTTTGCTACTCACTGGTTTAACCTTTGTGTATATAAAAACCGAACAATTTAATCACCGACCTCATCTTTAGGGGAAAAAGACAAAAGTAACTACGACACACACCTAGCAATCAAGAGTAACTCCAGTGCATGAGGAGCCAGATTCCAACACCCCTTAAGGAGGAAGGGGTAGGGGAGATAAGAAGCAATACAGATTTTTCCTGATATTTCCAAAGTGGGATTTAAGATAAGACAGTGACTCGGCGCTATGACCAAAATATTTCTTCTGGACAGTATAAACTCTTCTGAAATGAGGAGAAAACAGGAAAAGAGAGCAAAGAAAGCTTCTGGCACCTGGGAGAGAAGTTGCAAAGATCTCACTCCACTGCAGAGTTTCAGTTACTGGCATTGATTTGACACCCCTGGAAAACCTTGTGGTTTGCAGGTCTTAAATAGGTCAGGGTATAATAAAAAGCAGATACCCTCTAAACTGAGTATGTGACAGTGAGCTACACCCCACACCTATTTTCTGTGCCTTTATGGCTTTCAAGAATCACAGGTCAATTATAAAGGCTTTGTTCCTAAATCTCTACATGAGCAGATACACATCTAAAGTCTGCAAAGTTTGTAAAGAGGCAAAACAAGCCTGTCCTGGAGAAGGAAAAGCGCTATCTTTGCCTGCTGGGAGGTCCTGACCCACTTTGCTATTTATTTTGCTTGCTGATGACACTAATGAGGCAGAAAGGAAGAAGGTGTGTATTATTAGATCCTAACACATCCGTTGCAGGGATGCATGGAGACCTGAATTCTCCAGCCAAGTCTGGTAGTCAAAAAAGGTCTCTTTTTTTTTCCCTGCTAGTGCTGCCTGAGTTCTTAGATCACAAGTTATTCTCCTTATCACCGCTAATACTTCTTACTTCCAGATACTCAGGAAGAGCCCAAAAATTATTCCAAAGTAGGGACATCCTTCAGGTTTGATAGACAGTACCAGGAAAAACAGCATACCAAATGCTTTTCTGCTTATAATACCATCCCCTTTGATGTTGCAAGCAGCTTGGTGTCACAGGCTGTCTGAATGCTCCTCATCGTAGGGCTTTAACCCCCCCTGTGAACTATTTCTGCAGCACTAAAGAAGATTGCGCACGGTGAGAAAGCATTTATGCCAAGAACTCAGGAATGGCTCAGCACTTCAAACCACAGCACAAAAAGATTTTAGGAACTGCAAGATTTGGTGGCCACTGAAGATGCAGGCAATGTACTCCTCCATTAATTGTGCCTAACTTAGTACCCAGAGACAGTTTATTACCATGTGAGCGCAGGACCAGTCTCCATAACAACCAGTCACATATGGTACTTAATCACTCCTGCAAGCCTTCAGTACATTTCCATTTCCAAAATACAATTACAGGATCTTTCTAGTGCCTTTGTTTTCAGCAACACGGGTGAACCACCACCATTGCTTCCCTCTCCTGCACTGAAACTCAGAAGGAAGTGGCCAACAGGAAGACCATCATTCCCCGTTTTTGAAGAGGGAAACTAATACAAAGAGGTCCAGCAGTTTGCCCAAAACAAGACAAGCAGAAGCAGATTTAGTACCAAGGATAATAAACTCACTCCCCATCTCCTCCTTTCCCTAACCTTTCTAAAAATATGAGTATTTGGATCACTAGACCTGCTTTTAAACAGCCTCCTGTCATCATCCCCCTCTCACATAGCAGAGAAGAGCAATCGTCAACAGCAGCGAGAAGAAAGATGAGGGGTAAAGAAACAAGCTCTGATTTGGGAAACAAAAATACTCATTCTGACTTTATGTTCTGTTTTTCACTCATTCAACTCCAACACCTCCATTACATTAGCCAAAATTGCACACCCAGCTCCAGCGAGCAAACACCAGCACCCCCACGCCCACAAATCCCTCAGAAGAATTAAATTCTCATGGCCCTATCACTTGCTTCCCACAGCTCTCACCGAGTCATACCAAATGACAACCTACCTGCCAATAAGTCAGCATCAGCAAATGTACCTGCCCTAAAAGTAAATGGATCCTGAGCGCTGCTCACGTGCACTTTTTCCCCATACACAGGTCAAGCCATAAGAAGGGCAAGAAGGGGAACACACACTGAACTTTTAAGACACTAATATAGCCTCTAAAACATACCCAGTAACGCTGGAATCAACTACACAGGCGTGACCCAAAATACACTGATGAAACCACAGCTTGAGAAAAAGCAGGTCAGCTGCTTAACTACAGCGAAGAGTTTACATACAAAACACACTTACCATCCCTGTCTTCGTCGTGAATATTTAGATACAAGTATTCCAGCCCTCTTCCCTTCTTGCCGTGCTCTGCTCCCTGGATTTTAGCCATAAGCGTGGTTTTACCTGACCCATCATCACCTGCCAGTAGGTTTTACCAGGAGAAAAAAAAAAAGGACACATTCAGAACTAATTTTAACTTCACAGAAAAGATTTTTGAAGATGTATTTAAGCAATCAGAAGCATCCTTGTACAATTTTGGACTTCTCTGTCATTTTCTTTCGACTATTTCAGCTAAATGCAATGGCTTATATCATGCCAACATGAATGAAGCACTTAAATGTTCTGTACTACCTCGCATTTGTTTAGATGTAACCAAAAACTCTCTGTGTTATAAATCTAACAGCATCAACCAAAAAGAAAGCAAACCCACCACCCTGAAGGCAAAAATATCACAGTTTATATAACACAACCTCACTGTAACACACTGGTGTGCTAGTTCCTTCACATCACTATTTTAAACACACTTTTGTTTCCATAAAAAAATTCCCAACAAACCCAAAACAATCCCCCAGCACCCCACTGCCTGCACATGCTACTTACCAAAAACCAGAATATTCTTGCCAGATGGCAGTTTAGATCTCGACCGGGTAGAAACTTCACTCAGTATGGAGGACCTGGGAGAGGAGGAGAAACCTTTCTGTTGGTCTGACGGGCAGCGGGGATGCACGGTACACCCACAAACAACTCCGGGCAACACCCCCCAACCCCGCAACAACCCACAGACACACAGCCCCACAACAGCCCACTCTGGCCTAGGCCTTTGACAGCACCCGTGAGCTCAGCAGATTCAGCCACATCCATTCTACGCACTGGCGTTAAAACGGGTTTTGAGGGCATTTCAAAAGACCCAAAATGCCGGTTTTGTAAGGAAAAAAGCTCTCACAATGTTCCAGGACAGGGTGCGCGACGTTCCTCTCCCTCCTAGGCCGCGTTACCGCAAAACGCTCCCCTTACACCCGATGACTAACTCTTCCCACGGCCCATCCTTGTATTTTACACGCCGTTTTTCTGCCGTTACAGCGTTTTTAACGGCTGTAACGGCAGAAAAACGGCGTGTAAAATACAAGGCCCCAACGTTACAGAGTCACCGAGACGCCGGTTCTCCTCAGCGGGGCCCTGAGGAGGCTGAGGCGGCGGGAACCCGCCCTGACAGGCCCAGGCCGCCCTCTCTCCCCCACCCCGGGAGGTAACACCAGCAAGAAGAAGAAAAAGAAAAAAAGCCGCCACAACCCCTCACCACAGGTTCTGCCCTTCTTCTTCTTCGCTGAGGAGCTCGGCGCCGCCAGGCCCCTCCGTCCCCAGCAGCTTCTTCTCCACCAGTACCGGCGCCATCTTGCCAACCGCAGCCCACAAAAGAGTGACCTCACCCGGCCCCGACGAGGGCCCGGCTCCTCCCAGACCGATCCAGCCCCTTCTCCGCTCCTCCGGCTCCTTCTCCCCGCCCTGCTCCGCTCCTCCGGCCCCTTCTCCCCCCGTTTCCCCGCCGGCTCTGGGGCGCAGGCGGCGCCCGGGCAGCCCCGGCAGCGCTCCTGGGCGGTGCCGCTCCGTCCTCCGCCCGCAGCGCCCCCTGCTGGCGGGGAGCGGCGCTGCTTATTAAATTATCCCCCTTATTAAATTATCCCCTCTTAATTGACACCCCAATTATTACTTCTTTAAAGATCATCGCCCGGTCCCACCAGACCACGTTGCTCCAAGCCCCATCCAGTCTGGCCTTGGACCCCTCCAAGGATAGGGCAGCCACAGCTTCTCTGGGCAACCTGGGCCAGGGTCTCACCACTTTGGAAGAGAGCGCTCCTGGGAGACCTTAGAGCCCCTTCCAGTCCCCAAAAGCCCCGACAGGGGAAGGGGCTCTAAGGTCTCCCTGGAGCTTAATTTTCTCCAGGCTTAACCCCCCCAGGGATGGGGCAGCCACAGCTCCTCTGGGCAACCTGGTCCAGGGTCATCTCAACTTCCCCTCTTCCACCACCCCTCAGTCCCACCACTACACACCCTGGTAAACAGTCCCACCCCAGCTTTCACGTCCTGAAAAGGTGCCATAAGGTCTCCCCGGAGCCACCTTCTGAAATACATTTTTATATAGAACTATTAGAGTTGGAAGGGACCTCAAAGATCATCAAGTTCCAGCCGCCCTGCCCTGAGAAAGGGACACCTCCCACCAGACCAGGTTGCTCCAAGGGATGGGGCACCCACAACTTCTCTGGGCAACCTGTTCCAGTGCCTCACCACCCTCACAGCAAAGAATTTCTTCTTAATACCTAATCTAAAATCTTCCCTCTTCCAATTTAAAACCATTTCCCCTTGTCCTGTTCCTCCACTCCCTGACCAAGAGTCCCTCTCCAGCTCTCCTGGAGCTCCCTTCAGATCCTGGAAGGCTGCTCCAAGGTCTCCCCGGAGCCTTCTCTTCTCCAGGCTGAACAGCCCAAAGTACGTTATCCTCCTCGTGAGGATTTTTGTTCTTTAAATGTCTTCAGGATGTTCCTCTCCATACACACAAAGGTTTTTAATTGCTATTTAATATTAATGCAGTTATCAGGAATACTCTGGAATCAGGAATAAAAGTGAATAATACATCTTTGGTCAGCAGGTGACAGCGTTTGGGCCTCCAGAGCAGATTTTGAGCCCCTGGGACAACACCGTGTGGCGGGTGGGACACATCAAACCCCCTCCGTTGTGCATACCCCACTCCTTGGTGGTCCTTCAGGCTCAAATTCTGCAAATACAGATCAATATTTAACTACACTGTTTTGAATATCTCCACTCAAAGACAGCTTTTATAGATGCTTGAGTATTTTAATAAGATAAAAAAACAAAGTGGAACAGTTGGAAATATTCAAAGACCTGTTTATTGTATCACCGGCATCATCTTTACCGCGAGTCTCTCAGTTTTTGGTTATCTTGCTTGTTTTTAAGCATTTAAGCTACATCATCGTGAAAGCCTAGTGCTAATAAGGTAACTAAACTTTTCCACCATAAATTATCAATTAATCATTCCTTTATCAGAATAGATAGGAAATGTAAATGAAATACTAAAGCTACTAAGGCTGAAAAATCAAGTTACTGAGGCTTTCACTAAAGCTTTCTCTACAAACTGTGTAATTAGCAGAAAAAGTGGTTCTCACTGACTTGAATAATACACAACACCCACCCAGCCCTACGGGGAAGCCAAATTCCCTCTGTCCCCACGTTCTGCTCAGTTCAGCACTGCTGCATTTTATGTGAGGCCAGGGATGTCCTTAATATCACTCAAGAAACATCAAGCTGAACCATGCACTGCATCTTCTACCCAGAAACAATGGTATTTCCACAAGCTTTCTATTCATCTCCTGTAGCAATGTAAGATTCCCTGCTCTACACAGCATCATTTTAACCACACGTTTGGTGTTTTTCTCTCACAGACACATTTTTCCCCACCTACAGTACCTTAAACACACCACGAAATGTTGTACCTGCTTTGAAGGTCTCACTGATTAAGAGGAAACAAAGTCAGAGGCAACAATGTTAACACTCACCAGTTTCTGACACAAAATATTCATTTTAGCAATATAGCCTGTTTTTTTAACGAATGGTATAAAGCAAGCTGTAAAAATATCCGAAGAGAAAGGCAAGTCGCATGTTACATAAATCACAGGTTCAAGCCAGTTAAATTAAAAAAAACCCACAACATAAATTTTACCAATTTTGTTAGCTATGTGAGCAGTATGTTAAAAAAAACCCAACAAACTACAAACTTACCACATTACATGGCATTTAAATTTACAAAGCTTAACAACTCTGCCAGCGAATGTTATCCCTGAAAACCACGAGTCCAAGCCGACAAACTCTCTCAAAGGATCACACTGTTGTTACCTCCCTGTGAGTAAATGCTGCTTCCCAACGTCTGGCAACAAAATCCAATGTACTCCTGAAAGCTGTTACTGATGGCCTTTGGTTTTTTCTCGCCTCTATAAAACGGAGATAAAAGAGAAAGTGTCAAGACAACCATTGATACAAAACACGGCACTCATCAGGAGAAAGTTAAACGATGCTTGTGCGCACCTGTAACCTGTAGTATTTCTTGGAAAGATCAACACTTGTCCGTCCTTTCTGAAATGGATAAGACCACAAAATTAAATTCCAGTGATTACCCATTTTTTCTACTCCATGCAAAAGCCAGTTAATTTCTTCCATCGTGAAATCTCTTCGGGTTCTTCTTCTTTTGTTTAAAGTTGTTGTCCTCATGTCCAGGGAACGTATTTCGTTCTGAAAATATTTATTTTGGCGTAATTAAAAATTGTGTCAATTTACAGTTTATGTCCCATTTGGAAGCAACACACTGTTACTGACAACACAATCCTGAGCAATTCTGAAGAAACGAGCACTTTGTCAGGATAATAATGGTTCTTCAAGATTTCTTCCCTGTCACCCTCTTACTGAAATACAGCATTTTTCCACATCCTTCACCTTCATGTCTGTCATGCCCACATAGTTGATACCTTTAATATGTTTATTCTTTCAGATTTGTTATTTCTACACTATGCAAGTTTTCATTAGTGCAGGAGAAGTTGTACCTCCATATCCATTACTCAGAAAGGACTGTCAGTTGGAAAAGGCTCAACTCATTTCAAGGAGAAATCGGTGTGACTGGAGCGGGATCAACAGAGAGGGATATCCTTTTAATAAGGTTCACTGTGTTACTGGGCTTCTGCTACAGGTGATTTAGAAATCACCCAATTCATGGTGATTTTATCCTGACATTTATAAAGACACACGTGTACAATTAGGCTTAGTGTAACTGACCTCAGCTCTGGCAAGTGAATATATGCAATTTTCTTTTAAGCACTGACGTTGCGGGCTGCACATTTCTTTGACTTTTTGTCTCCTCAAATCAGCATCTTGGGTTTTTTGGAAAGCTATGAAATTGTGAACAAGGCCACCTCTTAGTTAACTATTTAAACTGAAATCTACTGTAAAACTGGGCATTTCTTCTAACGATCTTGAACATATTATGTATTATTAGTACCATACAAATACATTATTAGAGTTTCTCATTTTCATCAGATCTTTCATCATTGACATTAACACAGGAGGATTGTTTATGCATTGGAGGCAACTAGCAAATAATGGGGGTTAACTCAAACATCAATAATTCTAGGACTGAAGGCACAAGAACATATCTATTTAAATCATTTGTCTCCAACAGCAGCCCAGGTGCTTCCCTCAGCACCCTGACTCAAATGAAAAATTCGATCTTTAATTTATGCCTATTACAGATTGAAATTCCCAGTAATACTCACACTTTCCATGCGTAGGTATCAAGTTATAGTCGTCAGTCAACCTAGAATTTTTACTATCTGCATCTCTATTTGAAGTATCAGATTTGCTTTTTCTAATTGGAGTCAAAAGAATACCTTAAAGAAAACCCAAACAATAAAACATCAGGCATCTTTCTTTAAAAGCAAAACAGCACAGAGCACAGGCAACGTCTGAGGAATTAAAAATTAAGAGAGAACCATCTTTTGAGTCATCCTACTGACTGATCTGGAAAATTCAGTTTACTGCAGAAAACGTTACCTTGCCAATGGGTGGGCTGATGTTTTTTCAAGAGAATGTTTTTTAAGGTAATACTAATGTTTTAGAATCTAAGTACTGTTTTAGAGAGCTGCTTCAGCCTACTTAAAAAATTCCAGTCATAAATCATAAGAAACAGTTTTGGTTACTAGAAGGTAGTAATGACTGTAGTCGGAGCTCTGCAGGACAGATCCACAAACACCACCTTCTGAAGAAAACTCCTCGTGAATTATATAAAAAATATCTAGCTGCAGAGTAAGGAAAACAATTACAACCATTAACTTTTTTTGCTACATTTCAGAGTAAAACACTGTAGAAGATACGTGCGCTGCTATTTGCAATGGTCAGTTGTTGTGTGTTAGAAAGAATACCAGGTTTTATGGGTAACTGATGACTCTGTAAACATAGGGCTCCTAAATTGCATGGTAAGGGCTCTTTGCATCCATTTCCAAGCCAAGCCCTTACTTTGGAAACAATCCTTTTTGCTCCTAAAAGTTGATATTTCTGTATGCAGTCCTTGTTTCTTCACTGGGGTCAGCAGTATATCTGGAAAATACAAGACGACAGCAGTATCAATGTCAGTAAGTAATAACTGTTTAATTTTCAATATGCCACCTTTCAGCCAGAAAAATGCAGGATGCGCTTTTACTTAATTCCCTAGGAATTATAAGCCTCTTACATCTGTCAGTATGTAATATTAGAATGAAATGACCTTGTTATGATGTCATATATCCATTCACAGTTATTTCAACTTCATATATTCCCTTGTATTAGTACTTGACTGACTTTGGCAAACAAGACAGAGTCTCCTCAAAGCCTACAGTGAGGATCTATCACTACTGACCAAAAATATGCAAGACCCTCCAAAGAAAAGGGGCTAGTTCTCATCTCGTTGGTAAATCAAATCAAATGAGTGAGCTTACAAGAGCAGGAAAATCAGAAACAGACCCCCCAAAAAAGTTCAGAATGTTAAATATGATTTAAAATAATAGTTACAGATACTAAAAAAAAAAAATCACAATTACTCTCGTAAGCTGCATATCTACTATTGTTGCAAACAGCTGATTTGTGAAGTTCCTTTTTATATCTTTCTTCAGCTTCCAGAATGATTTTGTGACGGTCACACTGGTACGGACAACTTTGCAACATCTTGGAAAAGGTTCTACTGTTGAAGAACAGTCCTCCTGCTGCACAGCCTGGGAAAAAAAAAAAAANAACAGGAAACATGAATACTGCAGAAGCCATCACAAAGGCCAGCATTTGATTTTCCTCGCTATGATCAACAATTCGACCTCCAGTTTTCCACATACACATCTCAAAAGAGGTTACATTTTTATGTATCTTTTTGAAAATACTTCTTGCTTTCTACTTGATCTCTAAAAAAAAAATAAAAACATGACCGATGGGACCAAGTTATGCTGCACTGCAACTCCAGGTGGTAAAGCTCAGATTGAAATTAGTTGGACAACTTGGGTTCATAGAAGTATTACAATTTCTGCAATGTCAGTTCACTTACTGCGTTGCTGACTTTTAGAGCTTTTTTTATGGGCTCAGGAAATAAAGACCTAAGATAATATTTACCTATACACCTTAAATCTGGTATGTTATGGGATGCAGATGTAGTTGAAGTGCTTTTTTCTTCCCCGGTTATCTCCGAGTAGAATGAATATTGATCTAAATTAGGAAGCAGAAAAAATCCCACTAAGAAAATGGAAGCTATCCTTTGCAGTGGTAATCATGCATCAGCACACCTATATTCAATTCTATTTTCTATTTTTAGATTATTAAAGTTTAATTTACATAACGGCAGGAAATCCAAATGAAATTGGTGAAGTTAAATGGATCACATTTACATTTTTGTAAATCCCAAATAATTACATTTAATTCAGTGCTTTCTCATCTCCCAAAGCATATCACTTCAAGTTGAACACAGCAAAATAACTCTGTAAACTTACTTTGCTTAACTAAGCTCTATAAATTTTATTTCTATTTGGAATCAGATGTTATAAAATATGATGTACTGGTCTAATACGCATTCTCTATTTAAGCAAAGAAACCTAGAGATCAGCTTGGTCACCCGTAAAGCTACCATTCTGGGAAATGATAAGAAGTAGGGATAAAAGTACACAAAACTAATTAAAATCTCATTAAGAACAAAATTGTTTAAGGAAGTAATACGTTTAGTTATTTGTACCTGATTTGTTTGTCTGTTTCATATTTTTAACAATCTCTGCTGGTTTTTTAAATAAGTGGTCACTGGGAAGATCAAAATGTGAACAAATTAAAAAAATAATCAAACTTCACAACATACATTTACCTGTAGATCAACACACACATTCCAAAGGCAAAACAAAATCCACACTAAATATATAAAAGATAAAGCCCTAAAAATATTATTCTAATTTTCTCAAGTTATTGATCTTCTATTATCCAACATATAATCATTGTGTGGTAGAAATTCACCCCCAGAGACCTGTGATCAGCATTCCTTGCAGTGCTGTTCCATGTGTCTGCCCCAGCGTTTGGAACACAGTACTTTCCAGAGCCATTTGCAATTCTGGTTCAGGTAAAGATTACTTAGCACACATAAAACTTTCACAAGGTACCATAGCCCTCACCTGCTGTAACAAATGTTCTAAAAAGCTAACTGATTTTCTTCTTTTCTTACACTGATTAACTTTTATGTAACCACAATGTCCTATGATAAGGTGATTGTGTATTTTTCAATGTCATTGAATACCTCTGAATACTGCAAGAGTAAGGACCGTAATCCATGGTTATGTTTGTGTAACTCCTGTTTTCACACCTATGCAAGGAGATCGTTTTTTTTCCCCCCAGAAAAATCAGTTTCTTAGTAGTTTGTGCTTTGGAGATCAGAACAACAAACGAAGAAGCATGTGAAATTATGCTAATCAACAGCAAAGCAAAATTTACCTGACTGTAGCATGGGAAATACCCTAGGCTCTCAACAATTTCTGTGGTAGTTGCAGAGTTACAACATAATGTAAGCAAGGAAACTGCGTCAGAGCAGGGGCCAGCCAGCCACTCAGCCCCAGAAAAAAAGCACAATAAAAACATAGACCTCAAAAAAATTAAAAAAGAAAAAAAGAAGAGAATTCATACTCTCTCATTGCCTGTCTTGAAGGATATTCCAGATATAAATTGAAGATAACGGAATCTGTATTTATCCTTGCAAGTTGCCTCTAACTAACTGTAGGCAATCCAGTTTCAGGTTTTTTGCAGAGCAGTTCTGGAATGGCTGTTTTCCTTGTAAAAGCATGTTACAGAAGTCTTTGTGGTCTCACCCAAACCAACGGGTCAAATCTTCATCTACCAAACCAGTGAGAGTTTCAAGGCAAAAACTATGAATGCTTTTCGATCACCACATTGAAGGCATTAGATGATGGCCTGTAACAGGCTCCCTGTACAACCTGTCACAAGCCCACCGTTCAGAGAATAAGATCAGAAGCTTTTATTACTACAGGGTCTATAACCTTTGATCTGTGATGTCAAAAACACCTCCACAGAATATTCTGTAGTGAGCCACCAAACGGCTGTGTCTTTTCACGAAGATGAAAGATGGTAACAGATAATTTCAAAGGCCCATTTTCAATTTGGAAATTACTGAAGAAAAGCACCTTAATATTTCTGCTTAGGTGTAAGGCACTTACCCCACTTGAAGAATAGACTGATTTTGTACACAAGCAGTTTCTTTGTTTGTACTGTGACTTTGAAGCACACTGTCCCTTTGCAGTTCATTAACTAGGCATGGAATATTTCTCGCTTCACTTTGCCTAGAAGAAGTATTTATTGGATTCATGGCATTCATGATTTTCACTGGAGAAAAATTTACAGATGGAGGAAGAACCCGATCATCCGACTTGGAGCTCAACTGTGGACAATGCACTTCTTTATAGGTTCTTTCTCTGTAAGTATTTGGATCAGCAGGATTCACTTCATGGCATTTTGATGCTTCAGTACTGTCTTCTGAAGATCTGTCTACAAATTGTCTTCCTTGCATTCTTTCCTGTATTTAAAAAATACTAGTTAGCAATTACATGAGTACTATAAAAACACTAAATATATCTAGTAACAAAATTAATAGGATAGACCAGTCTAACTCTGAAGGTAAAGCAAATTCCAGAGAAGCTTCCAAAACCCCAGACTGATAAGGTAAGATAATTTAGCTTGGAAAAGACCTTTAAGATCATTGAGCCCAACTGTTAACTGACCCCTGTCGAGTCCACCACTCAACCATGTCCCTCAGTACCACCTCTACACGCCTTCTAAATACCCCCAGAAATGCCAACTCCACCACTTCCCTGGGTAGCCTGTTCCAATGTTTGACAACCCTTTACAAAGCACTTGCAGAAATGAAGAGATTTAATTAACTTAAGATCCAGCTAAATAACTAAAAAAATTGCTGTTCCGTGCCCAGAGATACCAAGTGGTTATACAACACAAGGAAAATACGAAACAACTTTATTTCAGTTTATCTTCATATTTTCCATTATCATCTCTGTCATCATAGCTGTACAACCATAGGCATTTCATACATGCAAACAGTAAAATTACAGGTTCAAACGATCAGCAATTAAAAATAAAGCCAACCTAAATGATCTCAATTTCGTAGAAAATATTTTTTTATAATAAACTCAAATGCTTCCTAAAAATACAGATGCCTGCATTCCCTGATTGCCCCACGTATTTCTAACCTTGATGATACACAGTAATGGTAGATGTTGCAGGTTGTAGTTTCACACACATCCAATGTTTTCCCTACTTTTTGACCTCACAATTAAATTATCTTAAGAATTTACTTTCTATTTCTCCCTAAACTCTGGTAAGTTTTATCCTACTTCAGCAAACAGGCCAACCTCATCATGTTCTTTCTCAATCAAGTTTATTCTGTGTAAAATTTCTTTTGCTTTCTTCCAGTAGTCTTGTAGAGTTCTTTTTCTGACTTGCACATCCAACTCTTCTGCACTGTTCACATTTAATGAATTGCCATTTATTTTCAGGGACAATTGTTCAGCTTTATAGAATATAAAACAATGTTAATATTCCAAATTTTAATCAGTGAACACCTTGATAACTATTTACTATATTTTAGTATGCTGAGGGACTACCCCAATAATTTTATGCAAAATTAATATTTTTTATATACTTAATTTAAATTTACACATAAAATGTTAATACACTTAAAATAGAAACCACAGTTATAAGAGGTGAGCTTGCAGTTACAGTTAGTATAAGCTTGTTATACAACAATACTGTGCTCTAAAAAATTACTTTATTGACTCAATCCTAACTGTATAGGTCCTTTCCCAGTATATGTCTCTGGTTTTTTTTTAAAAAAACATATTAATGGACACTGAAAATCACCACACCCCCTCAACCTTAAGCAAAACCCACAGTTATGTTTTCACTACAAAAATGTAGAGATGTGCTTTTTACTCCTTACTAATTGCATAATAACTTCCATGCCTTAGAGATTAAAGGACAAACTGTCTTTCTGTTTCATTGGTAGTATTATACAGTTCATTAAAATAACTTAAGCAGGATACTTCAAAATATACCCTACTTAAAAAATAAAAATCAAGATTTTTTTAGTATTGCAAAATAATTGTAGTCATGGTGATTTTGGGCTTGGTTGTCTACTGGTTAATTTCTATATACAATGGTATGTATAAGGAATAGTATATCAATCACACATTAAATGACAGTGTAATATTTTGCATACAATTTATAGCTGGGAAAGCTTTTAAGAACTGGCCCTACATATATAGGTTTAACAAATGCATTATTACATAATTACTGGTGGAATTTTTACTTTTCTTTTTTCTGCCATAATCAATCCACGGTGGCAAATACGTAACTTTTCTGCAGAAATTAAACATCTCTTGGAGTACGCAGAATTACAAAGACGCTGAAGTTAAAATTACTTAGAAAGTCAAAAGAATTTAAAGAGGGAAATAATCTCTGTAATTTTTAAAGCAGTAAGAGCAAGCTTACTCATTTGTTTGCAGTTTTGCAGCACAAAAGTAGCAACTTTATTTAGTTCCTCATCCTGAGACTCAGTTAATACCTGAATCATAAGTGGAAGACCATTGTTCTGGAGCAGTTCACACTGGTTTTCTTCTAAAATAGGACATCGTACAGGAAAACAGATTGGTTTCAACCTTGTACACACTTAATCTTACAGTAATTTCAGAAACTAATACTAGTAACTTCCAGGGAAATTCTGAAAAGGGGATTTGCACTATGGATGCAAGCCTGCTGTAATGACCTGCCACACGGGCTGCAGCGGAAGCGCTCTAGATCACACAGGATGATCTGAGCACAGCTCAAAGTTCTTGTAAGAAAACTGAAGGAGGACTACAACTTTTATTCTCTTGGTTTAATCCTATTTCTGCTTGAAGGACATTTTCCAGTAAGCTTTGTTTCCATTAACTGATCATAAAAACGTGACTTTTAAAATATCAGCATTATGATCTACTGAGCTAATCATTGAACTTTTATTGACATCTAGATAATGACGACCAGGGTTTTTGAAGATAATCCCTTTTTCTTGCATTTCTGAACATACATGAAAAAAAGCAGTAGTATGAATAAACACTGATCAGTATCTCACAACTTCCCATTCTGTTTGCTTCTACTGCCACGAAATACCAACTTAGGTGTTATATTTTCAACAGATATGCTTGGGAAATAAAGCTCATGAAGACTTACTTGGTATGCATGTACTGTAGTTTTCAGGTCTGGATGAATTTTACCCAGAGACACTTAAGCCCAGCTCTGAATTCTTGCATAATAGCCTACTTTTTCTAAGTTATCAGAGATACTGTCTGCTAACGGGTTTTAAAATTTAAAGATGGAACATTATAGCAAACATTTTTTTCCCCTCAATATTAATATTACATTACTTAATAGAACTTTGGCTCATGTTTCAGTCCTGATGAAGTGACACCACTGCAGTAGTGTATGAGAATTTAGTAGAAACAGACAAAAAGGAAAAAAAATTCTTACCACAAACTTCAGTACAGTGTCCAATTGTTAGAATAATACTAACTTTTTCCCCTGCATCCAGAGCATCGTTGGCCAGCAGCTTCAGTAGCTCTGACACAGTGTGATACTTTGTCAACACCACTCCCATGGCAGCTAATACATTAAAAATAATTTGAAGAAAAATAAACTAGATAGTAAGTGTATAGACATCATCCAAGTTAAAATGCTGTTTTCCAAGAGGACTCTATAGGTCTCTAAAAGCCTTAGACCTGTAGAGTCCTCCTCCTTCTTTCATTTTAACACTTCAAATCCTTCCTGGAGGAGTCATTCTGCCTACGCTACTCCCCACATCCAACACTGCCCTTTTTCCCTAGTTTGGGCTGTACAGAAATGTGGCAGAAAATCTGATAAACAAGGGCTTTGCAATGAGCAAGTTTTGTAGACCACTGTTGAGTTTCTCCACATCCTTTATCAGCTCCAGAATAGAGCAAGAAAGAGTGGAATAAGGTTTGACACATGGACTGTTTGCCACAAAAAAGAGCTAGGAATGTTTCTAGTAGAGGGCAACCTCTTCCTAAAACTGAGGACACCACTGCTAGTACATACATGCTGAAAACTAATCCCCCTGCTCGGAAACCGGGCTCAAGTCTAGCGCAGGTATATGCTTTTAAACTTTTTTGAACCTCTGTTGGCAAGCACTTATGGGAGAAGTGTCAAATGTAATAACAAGGCCAACAGCACAGATTCCTCAGGCTCACAGTTTTCTCAAAATCTCCTGATGGAAGACACAAAGATCTCATTAGGACAGCACTATCCAGTCAGTAAATGAGATAAAAGATGTGTTAGGCAGACACACTACATTCGCCCAGCTCCATGCCTGAGTTGCTAAAGCCTCTTAAAGCTTACAAAGCTTATTAGCTTAGGCAGAGGCCTACAGAAACACAGCTCTGTCTCCTGCATCCAAGGCGGCTGCTGCACTTAGTTCTCAGCTTCGCTTGCACAAAACTAGCTCTAGGATCTTATTTTTAATTTTCAGTATAGGTTAAATTTCACTACGTTTATTTTAGAAGTAATGGGAAAGTAACCCACCTCAGATGTACTGAATCACTCCCCATATACATGTTTGAATTCTAAAACATCTGTGGGGATGTATATAACTTAATTGCTTTTTAGCATCCATTTGTATCACCTTTCCACCAAAACCAGACTTTAAAAATTGCCTTTTAAGATTACCATATACAAAGAACGGCAGTGATCTTTCCACTCACAGTCATTAGCGATGCAGGCATCCAGCGTCTTTGTTACCACTACTGCAAGTTTTGTGCTTGAGTGGTTCATGCAGGAATCATTCATAAGCTTGATGAGAACCTTAGCTAATGTATCCAATCCTCCAACAGAAACAAAATATTTCTGCACATATGCTTAGGGGGGGGAAAAAAACCACATGTCTTAAATCAGACAAGCTGCAAATAGTTTTAGCATTTTATCAGTTAGGCCCATGACAATTTTTCTGTCTTAATCATTACATTTCCACCCACAGAACAGAAGTTGTATGCATATATTAATCTCGAAAAAGGTAGTAATTGTCTTATAAAATAGTTACAGGAAACATCTGGCCCTAATACACGCACACAAACAGCAAACATGCCCAAATTCTACCTAAATCATTGTTTTCAGACATGTAATAACGACTTACAGTTGTAAAATACTTTTATTCAAAACATATTCCAAGTTTTTTACTGAACTTCCCACATGTAGCCAGTTGGTGGCTATTTGTGAACTTGAGCACAATGCAGTGTAAAGAAAGATGGTGGAACAGTTTTCAGAGAAAAAGTGCGAAAAACAGCAAATGAATTTGTAGAGATAGACAAAAAGAGATCAAACTATTTAAAGCTTGAGCTGCACTTACAGTTATTTGCAACGGTGAGACCAACAAAGGAACAAATAGGACGAATTATCTCAGGCTCTGTGCAACTTTCAAGCCACTCTTTGGCATATGGAAAAACTGAACAGCAAATGTTTTGATTATCTTCTGGAAAAATAATAACAAATAACCCCAAGTTAAAACATCATATAACATTTCATTTGAACAGTAAAACTGAAAACAAAATGTTGTCACTTTGGAGAAATAAACTGGTTTTGCATGATTTTAACAGCAACACCTACCATTCTGAGGGTTGTTAACGCAGGCACAGAGAGTGCTGCAGACTGAAGACCAGAGCTGGTAGCACTGATTGGTGCTTTCATCGGACAGATTCATCTTGGATGCAGAAAGAGTTGTTCTGTTCAGAAAAATGCAAACAAGTCCCAGACAGTAAAGTGAACCTAAGTCCTAAACGGCCTACCAGTTTTTCTGTCTGAACTGGTGACTGTTTACCTGAATAACTGTAGCAGAAGGCCAATGCAGCCTGTTTCTCTGACATAGGTTTGTCCACTTTCTAAAAAAGAACACATACAAGACTGCAAAGACACATGCAACTTGAGGCAAAATCTTAATGTCAAGTTTAATTTACATATTTACATTCTATTTCCATTTCCTAAGCATATATCCTCCCCCAAAAAAAACAAAATCAGACCAACACATTAGTAAAAATGTTCCATTACTTTCTATGTCTATTCTTTTCTATACATTTTCAGAAACTAATGGTTTGTGGCTTTATTTTTAACTATAATTTCATTTTTAGAACTAAAACATTTTCTGCTACTTAAGGAAATGCCAGTGAGCAATGATCTACTTAACTGCAGTTGAATTAAGGTTAAGTTACACGCAACCAGTCATCTTTATAAAGTAACTTTACCAAAATTTATTTAAGTGTTCCAAATTTCTGTACTGCAGATTGGCAAATAGAATAAAGTGGTGGAAAAAAACCCCAACTTACTATTATTTGAAACCAGTACTAAGATGACATAAACAGACATTCTTTTCAAGTTCACACCAGAATCCGTATCAATCAAAAACACAATGAGGTCTTCAAACACTGCAGAAGTACACAAAGTTTGTTGGCAATAAACTGGAACCAGAAAATAAAAAAACATTAATTCCTGAAGTAAGCCATTCCTAATCCTAAATTATTTTTGTAATATAGTAACTAGAATCACAGTTGTGTCTAGTATGGAGTGAGCAGAGAAAAAACAGGACTATAACGTGTCTGAGGGCTTCCCCCTGTACTCAGTTCTAAAGCAGGCAGGACCTAGGCAAAATTTGGAACAACCTGAGAGATGTTAATTACTTGCTGTTGAGGAGGAGTAGTAGTACAGCTGAGTGGTATCAGAAAGACATGCTGTCTACACAAACCAACAAGGTATTTATCCAAATCTGGGGATGGACAGTGACACAGTGACACCTTTGCTGCCCCACACTCAAACTGACAGTCTTGTGATCTCATTTTTTGTGAAAAAAAGTAACGGAGACAAAGCCCAAGCAGAAGTACCAACGTGGGATCATAACTCACTCAGAAATACAAACAGTATCATTACCATTACTCTCTATTATAACTCCTAATGTAAACAAAGCCGCTTCCTTTACTATGCAATGAACACTTGACTTTGCAAGATCATTTATAAACATCAAACCACCAATTTCTCGAAAATATTCGCTCGCTTCACCTATAACGGAAAAAAAGAAAAGTTAAACTTTCGCTTTTGTTTCTCTGTAAAATGAAAACCTTTCAAGATTTTATTTCTTCTCAAAGCTTATATCCTTTACTTTTTTTTTACAAGGACAACCAACTTCTTAACATATATTTTGAACATAGAACTGCATTGTTTCTAAGGAAAAATGCTTCTTACTGTTTTGTTGACAAATTGAATAAATAGTGATCAAAGCCTCTTTCTGAGACGCAGGGTAGTCCATCTGGTATTTAAGGCATTCAAGCAGTAAGTTCAGATCTGTTTTCGTATCTAAGAGCAAACACAAAAAACTTCAGGCAATTCTGTTATATTTTTCTTTACATTAACCTATTTAGTATTACAATAAACCTACCCCAAAATGTAGCATATATATGTATTTTAAAGAAAAACCAAACTAACAGTGAGCAAAATGGAGCTAACCAACTTCTATCCATCTATAAATAACCAACACAGTTAATCTAAAAATACTCCTTTCCACAGTTTGTTATCTGAGCATAATTTCCTTTCTAAAGTAATGGTGCCCTTTTATTATTTCCAGCCTTTAATTACTAGTAACTGTTAGTAAATGTGACTTAAATTACCAAATAAGAAATTCACAATTGCAAGGTGCAATTTAAGTAAATAATACAGAACTATGAAAATATTCAGAGTGAAAATACAATTGAAAATCTACAGAGATTAGGGAAAGAATGCAACAAAGCAAAGCTTCCTATATACTATTTAGTTACTGAAGATTTAATTACTTATCACAGCAGCTAGAATCAGGTTGTTTGGTTATTGAGTTAACAAAGCATTTTCTGGGCACCTACATACAACCCTAGGTAGGTAAACCACTTCGAAAATCTGATTCTTAGGCTCTCAGGTAGAATAAAAATAATTATTTCATAATTATTTGCCACAGTAACAGCAGAAGTAACACTTGTAAGGTTTGAGGTTTCTTAAAGAAGTTAAAATACAATAAAAACACGGGTAAATATTAGCAAAAAAGGTGACTTTGTGGTGGTATGATTTATTAGATAAAAGTTTGTCATAGTAATGCCCTTTTGCTATCCAATGTAGAATCCAAAAAGCTGGTAACTTCCCCAGCAGCTCACCACCCCAAAACAGACCTATCACAGCCTACTGAAATTTTGTAAAATGGATGCAGATAACAAATGACAAATTATATTCATTATCTTACCACACTGTTTTTTCTGACCCTTTTGAGTTTCCATTTTTGGTTGTATCCCTGTTCTTGTTCTACAATGGCAAGGAAGAAGTGTTTTCTGTTTATGTCAGCAGCATTCATAATATCATATGCGGTATAAATTAAGGATTTTTTTAAATGCACTCAAATTTTCTGGTTTTACACTATCACCTGACACAGAGTTTAACTTGCTCTTGCATGGTAAAGATCTTCTTTGGAAGTACAGTATTTTATAGTAGCACTGCATTTGTAACTACTGGGTTACTGTGTTTTTAAAGTTAACTTTTTGCAGAAATCAGGTGATGCCATGTTACCATCACAGGGCACCAAAACTGTCCCTGTCATTAAAAATATTCTTAACTTTGTGTCATTTATCACAATAAATCTGATCCAATTTTCCTTAAATTAGGTCGCCAACTTAGTGCCAGTTGTTGGTTGATGATGAAGACCACCATATAATGTTACAGAGAGGATCAAGCGTGCCTGACAGCCACCATAAATCATTCAACCTCCTACTGCTACTCAATGAGCCACTAAATCATAACTACGTTGTTTTCTTGGTATGGATCAAAATTAAAGACAATGAGCATGAACTGAGGCATCGTTTCTTAAACTTTGAATTTATTTTAGTTCACCAAAGGAATTTTCACATTACGTGAACCGCAGAAACCAGGAACAACCCCCAGCATTGACTCTACGTAAAGCTCATACATCAGCATCTGGGAGTTAGCTGAGCAGTTGTCAGTGAAATTCAGGATGGGAAGCAGAGAGATGGTCCCAAACACAAAGGAAGTTTGATGCTAGCATCCCAAGTTATGTATTTCAATCTCTCAAAAATGATTTAACTCCAGGAAGAAACTTCGAAAGAGTGACAAATTCAGCTTAATAATGGATTAGTTATCCTTCTCAAAGTAGAGCAAAGGCTCTAAGAAGTATCACTCTCATCTTAATTAAGGCAGCCAGCCAGCCCTGCTTTCCATTTTAGTTACTGATTGTCCCCATTCCTTTCCTGCTTCCATTAGTTCTAATGCTCCATACACATCCTTACAACAGCATTGGTGAAGCATGTGTTTTGAGAAGGAAAGTTTAAAAAGAGTTCCTCTTCCTAAGCCTAAGAGAAGACAAAAGCTACCTACACATTCCTTATAAAAAGGAAGGCTATAAAAATCAGGTTACTTTGGAGCTAACGTTGTTTCAGTAAAGTTTAATTAAATACACGTGTATACAATTAAAGAGCTTTTAATATAAGAAGCACAACTTTTTAAGCACTATAGAAAGATACATCTTGGCCTTAACTGGATCTTTTTCTTTTTGCAACATACAGATGGTACACAAATTAATATTTATAAACCAGTCAACATTAAAATGCAAATTGCTCAAGTCTGTTGTTGCATCACAGATGAAAAGATAAATAACAGGATTTGCTGCAACAGACTTCAAGCCAACATTGCCTGTAAACGAAACTAAGACTACCTCTCCCCTGTCAGTTAAGGAAAAATAACCCAGTAACATCCCTTAAAATCTCAAAAAATCCCACTCCTCAGAAGGAGAGATGTATTTATGTGTTTGTTCAGCAGTGTTAATGCCCAGGGGTGGAACCCACGGGGTTCACCTGGGCCATGGCTGCCAAACTCACCCCATGCAGCCACACCAGGGTAGAAACAGCCAGGTTTTGGGTTTTTTCCTTCTTAAAGCCCAGCAGTTGAATTCCATACAGTGGCAGAAGTCCTAAGTGTCGGTGTCCTACTGAAACCAAAATTCCCACCAGCAGCCGACAATGTGTCTGCGAACTTTTGAGCAACCCTGTTCAGTGGTTTGCTAGGGGTCA